>OY796886.1:33337284-33685580 GCA_963680785.1 Diplosoma virens | reverse complement strand
CGCTTTAAATGTGTGTCCGACAAAAAAGTCAAGTTTTCACTTTAAATGTGTATCCGATTTCTCCACTTTCGTTAAAAAAAACTAGTGAAGACTAACTAAAAAAGGTTTTCACGTCGGATCCTAGTTGTATTAGCTCAATAATCGGGATCGTAGGAAATCGGAGAACTTTATCCTGCCTAAATAAACGTTTGTTCTCGTTGCCCGAAAAACCCTGATTTCGCCCAAGTAATTCATTGCCAGTGCCCGAAAATTTCTGATTTTGCTAAACTTTTTTGAGTCTATGGGGGTAATTTCCCCCTGCCCCCGGCTCGTGCGGCCATGTCTTAGAGGTATTGTTAAATCTTAAAACCTTGATCACAAAATGTCAAAAAAACTTCCAACCAAATGACCATCTTATTTTATTATGTTATGCATTGGAAATAATTCACAGAGTAGGTTTAATAGCTTTAGGTTTCAACCTTCTATTGTTGCTTTTACTGAACAAGTAAGCATATGGTGAACAGTTCACTATGTTTTTGGTGGGTTTTGACAAAACTAATTTTGATTGCCATAAAATTCCTTTTTCTCTTTTGCTTTGTTTATTAGGCCGACTGCAAAATCATGTAATTTTTTTTACGGTGAACTGAAATTAAAGATTCTGAATCTCAGTTACAGGAAAAAAATTACTCCAACAATTCTCAACTGTTGAAGGTGACAAACCGTAAAAAAGGCAAATACCGTATTAAAAAAAAAATTAAACAACCCAAAAAAATTTTTAATTTTAATTGAAAACGTCCAAAAATTTTCTAATCATGTTAAATAAAGTTCATCTTAAATTCAAAGCTTTTTTGTGATATTTTGAATCATGTATTGATATGCCCTGAAGGTCGGGTTCAATACATGATAAACAGGGTCTCTTCAAAAAGCGATAGAGGCCCGAAACAAAATCCTAATCTGGATTTCTAAAAATTAGTGTTCTCTAAAAAAAGGTATTTGATCTCGTATTTCCGTATTTTTTTCCCGAAATCATTGTGATCTCTAAAGAAAAAGGTCTTCACTTTGAATCGATCTCGTATTTCCCACTTTTCATCCCAACTTAATAGTGATATCTAAAAAAAAAGGTCCTCAGATGAATTCGTTCCGAGATCTTCCACTTTTCGTAACAATTTCCTAGTAATCTTTAAAAAAACGATACAGCAAAATGAAATTATATGCGGTATTTTGAAAAAGGGGGAGCCCGAGTCAACTGCCTCACTCGCCTCACCCAATATCCACTACTGACTGTGGGATTTCGGATTAATTTTGCAGGCAAAATCGCTTACGGTCGCTTCTTGAAGAGACCCGATTTGCCATGTATCGAACACGATCTTCGGACGTTTTTGATACATAATCCAACATTTAGACTGATTCAATACCGAAACTTTATACCGATTCGATTGTTCGTAGGTTCTCTGCCATTGATACTTATTCTGTAACATAGCATCAAATAACAAAATGTTAATTTTACCGTAATAATAAATTCGTTAACCTAAAAAATCCTTTTTACTGATTACCAAGTGGAGAGTTGATCAAATTAACCGCTATGAATAAGATTATAATGACAGTAGGTAAGCTGCTAGTTAATTAATTGTCAAATGATAATTCAACTTATGTTGAAAAATATAATATATTGACATTGGGATGAAGTGTTTTTTTTACAGAATGATATTAAAAAAACTGGTTTTGCCTGGTGATGGTGGGATTCAGGGGGTTCACACGGGTGCGCACGAACCAATTCTTGAACTATTATGATGTTCAGCGAACTCTTTCCTAATCTAACAAAATCTCAGTATGTCTATTTCTCTGTATAATACGGGAGCCTGTTGTTAGTGAGTTCTATACTAAAGAGAACCTGTTCTTAAAATTTTGAATTTCATCACTGGTTTTGTTCTTGATGCTTTGCATACAAGCCGAAACCAAATTTGTCAAAACAAAAAGGTTTTGTATTCATATATTTAGCCGAGGGCTGCTAATCGGAAAACGTCTTTTTCAGGAAGAAAAAATGCATGCGAAGAACTGCCGTTACCAAGCCACATTGTCGACAAGTTCCGAAATCCGGCCATTCTCCAGCTAAGATTGAAAGCCTCAAAGCCTCAAAGCAAGCAAGATGAACGTCCCTCATCACCTTGCTCTACAATTTGAGGCACACGTCATCCTATTAAAGAAGAGCCACAACACTGATACAAAAAAAGATTATACTTTCAAGCTCTAAAAAATTGATTCCTGCAAGGGAAAGTGACTTGAATCGCTTTATTGATTGACACAGCGACACGGCAAAGGCACGAATTGAACCGAGATTACTTAGATCACGGCCATTGTCTCAATACAGTTCACATGTCAAAAGCACGCTACTGACAAATTTATTTGTTTTTTATTGGCTCAAGGTTTTTGATGTTTTTTGCGTGATTATTGTAAAAGTGAATCAAGACAAATGAGTATCAAATAGATAATTAATTATGGAGCACCGAATACAAACGCGGTTTGCGTAACGTGACTGCCGATTTGCAAGTGTTTCGGGTGCAAAAAGCAAAAAAACTTCACACTTGGTGTGTTTACTGCTTACTAGTGCGTTTACTATTGTTTGCTGCTTACCTAAAAAATTAAGAATCAGAAAATGCAATCCACAATATTCGTGTTATTTTTTTTTCAAACCGTTCCAAAGACTTTTTGTGGTGATAAATAAATTGCTTTAAAGTTAATTAATATTTTATATAAAAATCAAAAATAATTCAAAATAGAACAACTTAGTTTGGGTGATTTAATTATTTTTTGTATAAAATTTTAATTTAGCAACAACTTGGATTTAAGAACAACTTCGGTATTGGCTGATAATTTCTAAAACCACCGGCACAATCGACAAGAAAACTAAAAAAAAAAATTAATTAATTTCTTTCGCTAAACCAGTATAATCTCATCTTTGTATCGGAGTCACACCTATATACAGGATATAAAACCCTCAGAAAAGACCGCCCTGTGACCAAGAGGAGAACTACCAAGCCTACGGGAAACCTTGGAGGTGGTGCCCTTATACTTGTCAAAAACGGTTTAACTTATTTCCTTTGTTCTTCTCTTTCTCTTTTTCCTCTTTCCTCTTTCTCTTTCCTTTTTTCTCTTTTCTCTTTCTACTCAGCACCTTTCCTCGCTCATCCCTGCTCCAATTATTTAGCTATCACTGTAAAAATAAAAGGGGCCTCTCCTATTCTCCTTTTCAGTCTTTATATCCCTTCTATCCGCTCTAAATCTTTCTCACTCTTTCTCTTACCCTCGTCCCCTTCAATCTTATCTTCGGCAATTTTAACTGCACTACTCATCCTGGGGGTCTTACATCCCTGAAGACTAATTAGATAAAGATTTGTTTTACGAACTGCGAAAAAAAGTCCCACTATTTTTTAAAAAATAAAGGCGACCAATGGCTGAAATGGAAGACGAAAGTTGGTTGTGTGATCTAGCTATCTTGGTCGATATTACTACTCGCATGAATAAACTCAACACAAGGCTGCAACGAAAAGCCCAGTATGCGAGTGAAATGTTCGGGCACATAAAAGGCTTTATGAACAAGTTGAGACTTTGGCACGCCCACATACAGAATGCCAATCTCTCTCACTTTCCAACTGGGAAAGTGCCCAGAGAAGAAGACCAAATTTGCAAATCAACTAGAAAAATAGTTTAATGAATTTTCGGCTCGCTTCAATGATTTCAAATCCCATGAATATTTATTTGAAATATTTTCTTCACCATTTCACACAGACATTGACAAAGCCCCAACTGATATCCAAATGGAACTGATTGATCTTCAGGAGAGGATTGACTTGAAGGCCAAGTATGTGGAAATAAATCTTGATGATTTTTGCCAGAAATATTTTGATCAAGATAAATTCCCAATTTAAGAAAGTTTATGGCTTCTAAAATGGCATTTTTTGGCTCACAATTTTTTTCTAGAATGGATTTCATGAAATCTCCTTATCGATCAATAATGACAGATGAATACTTGGAAAATGGACTTAGAGTTTCCAGCACCTCATTTAAAGTAAATTTGAATAGAGTGGTTCTGAAAAAAAGCCAGCTGCATAATTCTCACTGAATTGTTTCTACAAAGATTAAATCGTATTGCTGTGCTCTGATTATATGGTTACGTCTTTTTGTTCTTTAACTAAACGATTTTTTTTCGAATAATATTGGTATTACTATTTTTGATATTATTGCAGTTTTATTTTTATCGCTGGCAATATAAATAGTCGGTAAAATATTATCCAATTTAAAGGTGCGGACGCAGAATATTGTGCTTATTGGGATTTGGCCCGCCACTAAAAAAGATTGCACACCCCTGCTATAAAGCATTTGCAAGTGCGCATTTTTCTGATAAAAAACCCCAGAACTATATCTCTGTTTCTAGGTAAATCTGAACTGTGATATCTAAGGCTAAGTCTAAACTGAGTGATGTCAGAAAACTTGCTTTAGCATTGCTTCTAAAACCCGTCTCAGTGAAATCTTGTCTCTATCAGGTTACTCTTTCCCGTCATCCTCATCTGATCTCCCTTAATTTCCCAAGCTGTCACACCCCTTAAATTGTTCAAATTGACTTTCCAGACATCTACAATCCCATTTCTTTTTTCAAACCTCAAAGTTCATTGGAGTTCTGAACGTCTCCACATAAACGAAATTAGATCCGCTCACTGCAATCTTCTCCACCCTACTTTCTGCTTATCTTTTACTTCTCTTGAACTTTCCTCAGCTATCTCTCAACTTTCGAACTCAGCTTCTTCTGGTCCTGATCAAATCACCTACCCGTTTCTAACCCAACATCTTCTTCCATTGGGCCTACAATTCCTCTTGAATATCTTCAACCTGTCTTGGTCTACACATACCTTTCCATCAGCCTGTAAACAATCCATCATCATCTCTATTCTTAAATTAGGTAAACCCTCTGACTCACTCTCCTCCTATCGTCCTATTTCTCTCACTTCTTGCACTTTCAAGCTCTTCAAAAGAATGGTTATCGGACGACTTACCTATTTTCTGGAGTACAACAATATTCTCACATCCGTGCAAGCTAGTTTTTAATCTGGTAGATTGACTGTAGATCAGGTTCTCCTCCTCTTACAGTCAATCAAAAATTCCTTTCACTAATTTAAACCAGGCGCACGTACTGTCCTCGCCACTGTGGTTTTTGCAAAAACTTTTCACTAAGTCTGGCATTTTGCCCTTCTCTCGTAACTTTTTTCTATTGTTCTTCCGCTGTGTTTTGTTGAATGGATACGATTTTATCTCACAGATTGCCGTTCAAAAGTTCGTATCTATAATTCTCACATCGTCGTTTCCGTCATCGTAGAGATGTCCCACAAAGTCCAATTCTTGGACTAGTCATTTTCTCTCTTTATATTAATAATCTCCCCGCCTCTCTTCCTTCAACTGTTAAAGTCTCTCTCTGTGCTGATCAGGGGCTCCGGAATTGGGGGGGGCAGGAGGGGCAATTGCCCCCTTTGCTTTTTAATATTTTTAAAACACGGGGGAAGAGGGGGCAGATCGTGCTTTTTAAAATTAGTATTACAGTAAATTTTTTTTTAGTTATTCTCTACAATTAATTTATATAATCTTGATTACCATTAAATCCAACAATGTTTGTTAAATTACAAAGACAACCGTAACTCATAGTACCGTAATAAAAGCAAGATAAAAGTTTTAATCTATGCAATATAGAGTTATTAATATCGTAAGCGACCTAAACTCCTGGTAAAAATCTTATTCTACTTAAATCAGTAAACTGAATTATATCTTAGCCGAAAATCAATTTTTGATTCATTAACTGATGGCAAATAGTCATATACAATAATTAGGGATACCTAAACTATCATTCCGGTAGTTTAGGCATTCCTAACAACAATTATACCAAACGTTCTAAAAAAAAGAATAAAGCATCAGAAAATTGCTAAGTGCTCATAAAGAACAAGAGTTTTTAGTAATAATAAAAAAAATTTGGATTAAATTGTGGTGTTACTCAAATTTTAACAAGCAACACAAGCTGTCTGACTTGGCTACTCAGTTCTCACTTATGGCCGACATTAAAGTCTAAAAATAAAAATACCAAGACTAAACGCGTGACATTCTAAGCCCTTTTGAAGGACTGTGGTACATATGTCTGCCATAATTGCGATGATAACGTAACATTTTAAAAGTCTTGTTCGTTTTGATGTGTTTACAGAAGAGTTCGCACACCTACATGCTCATATTAAGTTATTTAACAAAGAAAGTACCACGGCTCTGAAAAAAGTAACAAAGATATAAACAGTTTGCTAATTTTTAAGCAAAAAGCCGACAAGCAAGAATCTAGACATAGCTCTCGTTTCGGCTTTTGCAGAAAGGTGTTTCAGTGTCATGAGAAGAATCAAAACATGGCTTAAAAGCAATATGAGAGATAGTCCCGTTGATCGAATGTTTTCAAATATTCATAAGAACTTCTTGGGCTATATCAATTTACAAGCCATTGCAGATGACTTTGCCAGCAAGCAAAACACTAATAAATTATTTTGCGTTACAGTTACATTAATTGACATCAAACCTCAATCAAAAAGGCTTTTCATGATCATGTAATTACGTTTTTCTTTTACGCAATCGTTAATAGCTCTTTAAGTTTTTTATTGTTCTATCTATTTTAACCTTTGGTATTCTTGATAGCGTAAGTGTTTTAGCCAGCGTTCTATTGTGAGTAATTAAAAGTATCCACTGATTAGCATGTGAAGAACATTTTGTGATATTTCCAAGCAAAATGCATTCGATCTGTATCTATCTGCTTTTGGCTGTTGCGCAATGCGCATGGACGTCGCAATTGTTGAATGCTATTTTCAAAACTAGTGTGGGTGCTTTTGACAAAAAGTTTAGTTGTGGTTAGCTTATGTTGCATAGCTTTTGGTTGAGTAACCAGTTAATAGAGTTGTATTTTTTTAATGTCTAGCCTAATTGAGAAAAATGTGTGTAATATTGGCTAATACTGCGGCTATCACAGTGAGTGGTCATGGCAGAGTCAACTTAAAGGCCTTTGCAAGATGCAGTACAACTTAAGATTAAGATTTTGAGCTCTAGGTTTATTAAAAAGAGTTGACATTGGCCGAAAAACTGATCAAACCAAAATAACAGATTAGCAAAACAAAACTTTTCCGAGATTCCGGTCTGTCTTATGCAAACTGAAATTCTATGTCCAAAAAATTTCAAATTGCAGCATGAGTACCAAAATTTGCTTTTGTTGGTAGTGCCTTTTCAACAAAAAAAGTGACCTTTTTTTAAATTTTTTCCCCCCCTGGCAAAAAAAACTCCGACGCCCCGGATGCTGACCATCTCGCCATTTGGGCTTCCTTCCCAAATGTTCAACGTACAACCGCGGCTGTTCCGATTGCCCTCAACAAACTGGTGGAATGGTCCTCTAAGTGACGTTTACCTCTTAACCCCCTAAAATGTGAGTTGTCTTTCTTTAGTCTAGATCCCTATTAATTCTTAATAACTCACTTAACTTTAATCCAAATTTTACCTTTCTCGGTATAACTCTTTCTTTCAAACATTATGTTGCATCTTTACGGAAAAAGTTTCACAGCCTTCCGGTTTATTGCTTTTGCTTCCTGGGACTTCTCTAAAAAATCTCTTTGTGCCTTATACAAAGCTTTTATTGCCCAATTCTCGTAGCCTACTTATGCTTCCCCAGGCTGATTTTCTTTCTTGTCCCACCCCATATCAACTCCGCGGAGAAAATTCGCTGATCCTCCCGTAGAGTTATCACATTTATCATTAACTCCGATTTCTTTTCTACAACTAGAAGCACTTCTTCTCATTGCGCGTTACCCTCACCAATCTCTCTTAATTAGAACGTGGTCTAAAACTACCTTCATCTTTTCCTCCAACCCTTCTTGTTCATTATAAACCTCGTGCCCGACTCAAGAAAAGATTGTAGAGATTCTTTTCTAGTTCCCATAGCCTCAACCCTAACCTACAGTTACCTCGCGAACCTCTAATTCTATGTCCCCCCAAAACCTCCCTGGTCTCCGCCTTTTATTGATTCTATCTCTTAACGTCTTTCTTTCTGATGCTCTCGTAGCGAAACTTCTTTCCTTTGCCGTGCCGCTGCTGTCTTCTATCTATCGACTCTTCCACACAGCGACATTACTACCTGAACTGATGACCCGGTTCCTGGCAGGTTGAGCAGAAATTTATAATAAATGCTTCACTTCCAGCAAGCAGAAACGTTGTTGCGACATTCTTAATAGGACTCAAGAGGTCTTTAGGACGTCGCAACAACGTCTGTGCTTGCTGGGCTGTTGCCTCTCTCTCCTCGGCTGGACGCTGGGCCACCAGCTATAGCGCCGAGACTTATGTCGTTCTTCATGCCCTTAAATGGTGTATTTCCCATTCCTCGCCTGTAACTTTGAATCCGTCACCTTATTCTCCGACTCCCAATCTGCCCTGCTCCCTTGGCATAACTAATACCAAATATCTCATTAACAATCAATCTGTTTTTAATTCTTTTCTGATCTCAAGTAGTCCATCTTCAACAGATACCTGGTCATTCTTTTCTTCCAGGCAACGACTTTAGCTGATACCCTAGTTAAAGTCGGCGCCATTTATGACCCCTTCACCAAATCATTCTCTCTTATTTCCTCACAACGGCTATCTCTCTACACCAATTTGAGACGTGATATCCAATTTGTTTTCTTCCGACACCAAATCCGTGCAATATCTTCTGAGGAGCTTACTCTCCCTTGCTCCACTCGCTGTGTCTTCTCTCGTTAACGCTGCAACGGGCATAGCATCGTTATTGCTACATACTTCCACAGGATTGGTCGAGCCGAGACTTCTTGCGGTTCCGATCACAGGACACCTTTCATTTCGTACTAGACTGCCCTGCACTTGACTCTCTACGTCTGGCCGTCTTCGGGCACTTCCTCACTATTCTAGACCTCTGGCCTTGTCCTTGGGGATTCCCCAACTATTGGGACTCAGCGCAGTTGATCCACGCCCTTATCCCTAGGAATGGGTCGGGTAAGTCCACCACTACCACCAAAGGAAAAATCACTTTTATCAGTCAACTATTGCAAAATCGTAACAATAAAGTTTAAGATCGCGCTACAAAATAAAGAAATTGAATTTGCTTTTATAATTTTCACTTTTACCTTGCACCTTACATCGGATACAATACACGATAAGAACTTGCATCAAGTGTATAACAAATAAGGTAAAGAGATTTTAAATAAAGTTAGTAACATGATAACTTTGTTTTATAAAACGACATCGATTAATAATCTTTGCAATTGCAGGCGTAAAAAGCAAAAAAAAAAAAAAAAACAACAAAGAACAAACATAAGTGCACTCAAGAAGAAAACACTGAGCTTAACCTTGCTTCAAAAAAACACAGACCGACACCATGATAAAAAAATAACAAAAAAGCACTTTGACATTAAAATATTCCACTTTACGTCTGTGACCCAAGAGGTGACCGAGAGTAACCTTTTCAAAACAAAGAAAATTTCAATCCCACTTTGAATTATTAATAAAAAACAAAGCTGAATTAAACGTGACCCAGAAATAACTTTCGATCCCTTCCAAGCGTTTTGCGATGTAATTTTCGATGTAGGCTTGGGTGGAGTGCAGATGAGGAGGATTAGTCTGCAATTAAAATGAGGCGCTAATAGCGTTTATGAACTGGACAATGAAAGCAATCTAGCAAAAAAACAACAGAGCGGACTTCATATTAGTGAACTTTGAGAGTGACGGGAAACACAAACCGATTGGGAAGTAAAGGGACGAAAAGCTGTCGATGGGTGAAAATAAAAATTTAAATTGAAGAAAAAAAAAAATTGAAAATATCGTCACGGCTAAACCGATATAAGCGAAAAAAATTTATCAAAACACATCAATTCATCTCTGGGAGGTGGTTGATCCGGGTCGATTGAAATCAGATTTGAAAAAGTAAATTTATTGCTCGAAGGTTGAGATTTAGAATTGCGGAAATGAGCTGAAGGAACACGCATCGAGAACATGAATCATAAGAATAGATTGTGACGTACGCAATTTCATACAAACATTGACGCTTTGCTTCAAAATAGTAGACTAAACAGTTACTAATGTTGAACTAAAAAAAGCCTTACGACAATAAAAGATTAACTTTTTAATTTAATAATCAAAAGTCAACAAAGCAACTTAAAACTTAAAGCAGAGGTTAAGGGCTTGTTTCCACTACGAGCGTTGGCTGGAGCATACTTTGTTTTATTGATTTTTTTTCTGACTTCTTTCCACGTTTAAGCGATCAGAATAAAAGAAAGAATATTTCCGCCAACGCTCGTAGTGGAAACGACCCTTAACGTAACCAAAGAAATACCTTGATAATGACAAAAACAAGTACTGGAAGCAAATCATCCGCGGCGGGGGGGTGCAGGGGGTCCGCCAATTCAAGCAGTGTGATGACGGCCCTGCAACATCGGACGATAGCCTTCAGCTTTTCCATTGGGCTCGAGAGAGACGGTAACAACCTCAACTCGTCCTGGGCCGCCAGCCAGGGGTAACTGACGAGGTATTTGTCGGAGATCAACAGCTTGTCGTGCTGCGGCGTCACGTAATCGGATATTCTCGAAATGCGCTGCCAAACTCTGCAAATCATATGACTGCATATACAATTCCACTTGTAAACAGCAACTTCATTCCATTTAAATGCAAACCCGTAGTTAGCAGGGGGAACTTATGAGGCAATTAAAAATATTTCAATAGATTTTTCTTTCTAAATCTAAGTGAAGACCAAGCGAAGGTCTTCAGTTAAGTTCGATGGCAAATCCCGGTTGATTCTATTTTTTTCCTAAGTTGAACTCCCCAAGCTAAATTGCATAACCACGGCCCTGATATAATGTAACACAGCTCCGGACTTTAGCACAAAAGGAGCGGTTTCGATTCCCTGGCCAACCAAATCTTCACAGCGGCGTCAAAGTTTTGCATTGTTAACCTTTTTCTTACCAGTGTTCCATAAATGGAACAAAATTTCAAGAGGTTTGCAAACTATTCTATTGGGTAAATTTAAACTAGGTTTTGGTTTTACTGTACTATTTAAAAGTTGTTCTTTCTTGCAAGATATAGTTATTACTAATTACGAGGGTCAGTCAATAAGTAATGAGACTTTTTTAATAACTCAAGTTTGCAATGACTGGTAATCAAAAAATGCTTTTTTATTTTTCAACATAGTCTCCCTCCTTTGCAACACACTTGTTCCATCTTGATATTAGATTGTCTATTCCTTTGGCATAGAATTCCGTGGACTGGGTCCTTAGCCAGTTGCTCACAGCAGCCTTCACTTCTTCATCAGTCTGGAAGTGAATTCCCCTCATACTCTCTTTGAGTGGGCCGAAGAGGTGAAAATCAGATGGTGCAAGGTCTGGGCTGTAGGGTGGGTGTGTTAGAAGTTTCCAGCCTAAATCTTCAATTTTGGCTAGGGTTCTTGCTGCTGTGTGGGGCCTTGCATTATCCTGAAGGAGAATCACACCTCTTGATTGAAGTCCTCTCCGTTTGTTCTTAATGTCTTTTTTCACTTGAGTTAGCAGCTCACAGTAGTTCTCTGAGTTCACAGTATTGCCCCTTTCCAAGAAACTGATAGTGATCGGCCCATTTCTGTCCCAGAACACAGTGAACATGACTTTCCTTAAACTTTTCTGAGATTTGAATTTTTTCTTCACTGGGGAAGAAACATGCTTCCACTCCATTGATCGTCGTTTCGATTCAGGTTCATAATGAAAGACCCAGGTCTCATCAGTTGTCACTATTCTCGATAGAAATACATCTCCCTCCTTTCTGTATCTGCGTAGTGATGCTCTGGAAGCCATCAGGCGCTGCATTTTGTGATCATCCGTTAACATCTTTGGAACCCAGCGACAGCTGACTTTTGAAAAACGCAGCTTCTCACGCACAATTGCGTACACTGTGCCATGGGAGATGTCCAAGTTTGTAGCAATTTCATCTAAAGTGACCCTTCTATCAGATTTGATCAGGTCTTCAACTGCCTGTACTGCTTCTGGGGTAGAGACATCCACAGGTCTTCCACTTCTCAGATCATCAGTAATGCTTTCGCGTCCATCTTTGAATGCTTGCACCCATTTGTAGAAGTTTGCTCTAGACATACAGGAAGGACCATATTGTCTTTGCATTCTAGACAGAATCTCACATGATTTTACACTCTCTGCCAACAGAAATCTGATGACTCCTCTTTGTTCCAAGCATGAGCTGTTTCCTAGCCTAGTAGTCATTTCAATTTATCGTCACACCTACAGTAATCTGAAAATAAACAAGTTTTGTTGTAAATAAGATGACAACTCCATTCATAATCATCACATAAAATTTCAGTTGCATAACTCCAAGAACACCAAAGTAATTGAGAAAGTCTCATTACTTATTGACTGACCCTCGTACTTGCTTAGTGAGCGAATTATAAGAACGTTTATTTCGTGAAAAATTATATTTTGGGGTGAACGCAATATTAAGCAGTAACAAACGTACTTCCTGTTATTTAAAAGTATCCAAAGATTTTACATTTTAGATTACTGATATCAAAGTATTTTTACCGCAGAGTAAGTAAAATTTTCAACCAATAACTTGTCATAAATTTGTTGCAAAGTTTTATGTTCCATTTATGGAACAATGGCGGGTTACTGTACAACTGCATTAGAAGTCGAGCAAGTGTTAGTTTTGCGCTCAAATTTTTATTGTGTTTATTCACGCGTAACAATTACTTATTCGTAAACATAAGAGTTATAGCATTTAGACTTTTTTCGTTTTACTGACTATCAGTTGCTTGTCAGAAAGCAAGCGAGTGATAGACAGTTATAAGAAAACATGAAACCCAAAGTTTTTTATGGAATAAGAAAAACGACAAGAATAGCAACTATTGCAGAAGCGCATGGAGCTATTAAAGGTGCAAGAAATGTTGTCAATGTTATTTTACTTCCTCCGAATGCCGGTGACTTCGGTAATCAGGGAAGCGATACAGAAGAAGTTTTAGCTGAAAGTATGGAAGAAATATACGAACCAGCCGGAGAGCTTGAGATTGAAGAAAATCTTGAAAGTGACGACAAAGTTGAACCGCTTTTGCCAATTTGCAGCAAACAAAGACGACAAGAACTACCTAAATAGAAAAGAACCTCTTGTTTTGCAAAAGATCTTCTACAGGTAGAACCTAATTTTAGAAAAAAATCGTCAGATTTGAAGGGATATTCACCTTATCAAGTGTGGAAAAATTTGTTTTCAGAGGACCTACTGGAGCGCATTGTTTTTCAAACTAACATTTATAGCAATCGAGATTAAAACAATCAACATTTTATGGTATCAACTGAAGAAATGCGGTCATTTTTAGGAGTACTTTTGCTTACTAACTATCATAGTCTACCGGAAGAACATCACTACTGGTCAACGCAGCCTGATTTGGGAGTTCCAGCAGTGTATAATACACTCAGTAGAAACAGATATCACGAAATTAAAAGATATCTACTTTTTGCTTACAACCAAAGGCTCACAGAAGGAGATAAAATGAGCAAAATATCTCCTTTGTATAATATGTTGAATTGCAATTTGATTCAGTTCGGTATTTTTCATGAAGTATTGAGTGTAGATGAGTCAATGGTGCCATATTTTGGACGCCTCAGCGCCAAAATGTTTATCAAAGGGAAGCCAATTCGTTTTGGTTACAAAATTTCGTGTCTGTGTGGAAGTGATGGTTATTCGTATCACATGCAGATATATCAGGGAAAGCAGGCAAACGCAAACAACCAGCCCCCAAGAACACATGTCATAAATAATATGGTTTCTATCATCTTCAGTAATTCCAATATTCTTTATCACCAACTTTATTTTGACAACTTTTTTTGTAGCCAACATCTGATGAATGAACTAGCTGAAAAAAGCATGTGAGCTACAGGAACCATACGAGAAAACAGAAAACAGAAGGTGCAAATAAACAACTTATTCAAATCACAGAGCTTCAAAAGCAAGAAAGAGGTACATACGATTACTGCAGCGATGGAAAAGTATACATTGCTAAATAGCATGACAACTCTGTTGTAAATATCGCAAGTAACTGGGGAACTCATGAACCTGTGCGCAAAGTAAAGCGGAGGATAAAAGGAAAAGCCAAAGAAGTCGCAGAGCCCCATCTCATTGGTTTGTATAACAAAGGTATAGGCGGTATTGATCTGATAGAACTTCCACAGGACGTGAGATTTCATGAAATAAACCACTTCCAAGGACCAATTTCTCAAGGACGCTGTAAAAGTGCAAAAAGAACACCAAAACTATGTGCAAAAAAATGCAATGTACGCCTGCATGCAGAACTTGGCAAGCTTTGTTTTGAATAATAAATAATAAATATGGCCCAAAATAAAAACAACGTGTGCTTTTGCTGATTGAGTTCACAAAGTATTAGGTAAAACTCGAAACGCTTTCATTGAAACAACAAATCAATAAAGTTCGATTTTGTGTACGGTAACCCGCCAGTGTTCCATAAATGGAACATAACTTAATTCACTTCCGAAACAAGGTATGCACATAAAAATTTGTATATAAGCTATTTACTACCTAAGAAACACATACATATAAAAAGAAAATAGATTTAAACGTAAGAACTATACTCGGTAAGATAAAGGTTAAGACAAAATCGGGTAAGTAGACGAGTTTCTCATACTGATCACAGATGGCCAATGCAAAACCCTAACCACTTCGCTCCACTAGTAAAGCCAGTTCGGTTCGGTTCTGGTTGATATAAATACATCAAGCTTGATATTAACAAATCGATAATGGGTGCGAATAACTATGATGAATGAATAAATCGTGTGGTGCTGATACAAGGTTAATGAACCAGAAGGTTGTAAACAAATCCTGATCTGATGCGACCGGAAGTAATTGCGATATACAGCAGGAGTGCATGCAAAACAGAACGTCTAATAGCGGAAAAACAGCATAGAATACGGTAAAAAAGTTGCTGTGAATTTCGATTAGAAAGATGACGTACTAAAAGTATTGAAAGATATGCGCAGACGCAGAAACATGGAAGCGAGCTTTGGAGCTGGTAAAGATAAACAACCCTTTTATTTTCAGGGTTACTTATTTTTCCTTCGAAAATTTTTGGGTTGTTTATCTTTACTTGGACTTAACCTGGATCGACCGTAGCTGCTTTTTGTCGGTGAAACTAACCGGGAATCCCCTACAGCACCAAGAGGGAATAAAAAAGAAACCAAGAGAAAAAGGATCTCTTCAAGAAGCGGTAGTAATCACAGAGAAATTCTGGCTTAGTTTTACTCTACCCAACAGAGTTGCTTATCTTTACCAGCTCTCAAACTTTTAAACAACATGGTCCTCTAAGTCAAGATGTAACGAGCCAATAAGAGTTTAGCAGCAGGTAATGGAAGAAAGGTTACTACAGGTCAAACCTCAGATTAGTGAAAAAGTGAGGTCAAAAGACGATGCACCAGCAACAGCTCGCTGCAGCACGAAGATCGCAATAACTCACTGATCAACATCGACATCCACTTGGCCGTAAGGAAACATGACGTCATTGTAAAGACGAGAAAAAAAAATCCTTTCGATCATATCTTTAGCTTCATCTGTCCTCGAGTTTTCTGCATTTTAAAGATCGTAAGGTCAGCCTATTACCATTGCAACAATTTGTTTAAGCAAAATAAGTGATAAAGGATAAGATAAGGGCAATCAAATGTATGTGCAGAAATATTGACTTATACTTCGCCACAATTTCTCCAAGCCTACATGTTTTAAAATATAACCTTGTTCTCTTTTTATACGTACAACCATCTCATCCGATTCTCGATAATGATTGGGGTCGGTGATTCACATTTACTTGTGAAAAAACATTACGAATCAAAACTACCACGAACAAAAAGGGGGGCAAACCGTAAACAAGACAAAAGTTAATGTTATTGTTAAACTTTATGAGTTTTTTGTAGCGGTGATCATAAACATTGTAAAAATTGTGAATATGACCAACACCAGTCAAAGAAACAAAAAAATTTAGAAGATTAAAGCTTTATTTTCCAAAATTCAAAAAACTCATTTCAGGATTAAGCTGATGTATGGAAATCAAAAAGCGTACAGAATCTTAAATCATGTGCATTTTTAATTACGTCCCCGTTTTGCAAGTAAAGCAAAAGTTGTTACGCTGTTGTTGATGCAGAAATTAAAATGCGCAAACATTGACTAACAAGCGGAAACCAACTAAAGGAAACTCTGTTCAAAGTAGCGTTTCACTATTTGAAGAAACTATACTCTGTTCCAGTTTATCCTATGTTAAAAATTTAAACAAGAATTTGATTGGCTGACCTTTCCTCTTTAAACTTTCGTTCCATTGTTCATGTAATTTATTCAAAAAGTCAGCAACTTCAGAAACTTTTTCGTCGGGGGCAAGAAGTTGCAATTGATTCTCGAAAGATGAGATTGACGTTTCCTGCTGGTTCAAAAAGCCACGTACTTCTTGGAGAATGTGGAAAGTTCTAGAACAAGAAATTAGTAGTACACTTAATAACCTTCACAAGCTAACTACTTAGACATTTCTCGAAAGCATTAATTTCGATTTTGAGAACAAACTTTAATTCATGAAAGAATTCTCACTTGAGAGTGTTTTTCTCGCAATCAAGAAGGTCGATGGTGTTTTGTAGATGTTCGAGAGATGAGTGCAAATGTTGCTTAGTGTGGACAAGGTAAGCGACGTACGACGAACGACGATCGTATTCAAGATGCAAGCTCTAAAGTGAATCGTTTCTTTCGATCAACTTGTCAGGGTTTGATCATAAAAAAACTCATATCTCGAATGTTCGTCATTGCTGAAGTAAAAGTTTTTTTTTATTATTACTCGATTGTCGAGAACATTCCATTGCGCTGCATGTGACTCGATTAAAAGAAGCAATCAGTGCAGAGCTATGCAGTGCTAAACGCCGACGAAACCCAAATTTACAAGAGACAAATATCGGGCGGAAAAGTTTCTTTTTTGACTAGTCAAGTCGTGCCCGTCATCACGACGACACGGAGCGCTAAACCAGACGCGCGACTTTGCGAGTAGTGTGAGTAGTAGCGTGTAAGTCTACTCGCTTTATTAAGTGTGAAAGTCAAATAAATACCTGTGTCGCGGCACGGCACTCATCGTCGTTCATCGACTCGATGCATCGAGCCGTTTCGCGGAGAAGGATCTGGTTCCTGGCATCATCCGTCACGTGACATCGAGCAAGGTGAAACCGAAGAAACGAAAGAAGCTGAGAGCGAAAACTAGAACAAAACCAGAGTTGAAACGCGCGACATCAGTGCAAGATGCTTTTGAAAGAGTGGCAGTCGTAGATTCAAGATAGAATCGATTGTTTGAAAGTCAATGCATAGATTTTGCTTATTCTACGCACACTCCAAACTTATAAACCGCAACTTAATTGGTAACGAGATCTTCTAAGGTGTGTCGCAACGTTTATGAGTCGAGAGAGAGAGAGAGAGTTTTAAGCTTTTGCGAAAGTCTTTTAACACCAGTAAATGCCGATACTCAAAAAAAATAGAAACGAGTTTGATCAAATAGAATTGGCAACGTAAGTAGGAACCGAAATCAAGAAACCTTGACGATTATCTTAAATTTCAAAACAGAAAACGCGAAAATTCTGGCACAGCGATGCGACTCCTAATCAAAGCGCAATTCAAGCCCGCTGCCTTGATCAAAAATTTATGAAATAAACAAGCGACCGGTGATTATTCAAAACCGGAAAATAGACAAGAACAACTGGAACTGACCTTGACGTTGATTGGAACAGGACAGATCGGTGGGGGATGCTGAAGGTGGAGAAGACAGTGCGAAGCTTCGTCTTTAGGTAATCTTTGAGGTCGACATTGTACTGAGATGAATGTTCAGCAGTTGATTGGTCAGCTGGGGACGCAAGTGAGCCAATAGAATCAAAAGAAAAAGCGGTCGGAGAAAGCGGGGAGTGAATTGCCGGTCCGCAAAACGACGTAATCCTCGTGAATCGACGCCCCACGGGCGACGTCGCTTTTCGTCTGTAGTGTCGCAGGTCGTTGCAGCTTTTATGGGGCGATTCGATAAGGAGGCGCTTGTCAACCAGCTTTCGAACCGTTTCGTCGTCCGAGGAAACCTGTGTGGTCACGTGATCAAACGAGATGAGTGACGCAATCGAGAAACGTGCGCAAGTGAACATACCCGATCGGGGTGGAGTCGAACCCCGTTGCTCATGATCTTATCTGAAAACGAAACCAAGTTGAAAGCAAAGCGACCGAGTCCCTTCACCAACATGCAGCCGAACTATTTGAAAATAATGAAACTGACGCAATACTTTCCCCCAAAGCTCTTTAATGATGAGTCGAATAAAGGTTTCAAATCATGCAAAGTGAATCTTAGCATTCTTCGAATTAATCAATACCCCAACCTAATACTAAATACAAAAAATTTTGACAATCTTTAATAGGAAAAGGGTCGTCGTCGTCGTTTGAAGGGTATCCACTCCAGGTCAGACACAAACAGGACTGGGGCCAAGGGTTTATCCTTTTACTATCCCAGATTGCTGAACTGGCTGAATCAGATGCTGGCAGTGGTGTTATTAAGCCAGCATCGAGTTTCGTCATCCAAAACCGTCAGACCTCGTGCCTCCATGTGGTGCCCGATGTATAGGGCACGCTGTTAGTACATGGTCTGCGGTTTGCTCAGAGGCGCCACATTCGCAATTCGGTGAAGGAGCGAGACCCCATTTGTGTATGGACGAATGGAATCGCCCAACACCAGTCCGCAGGCGGTTGAGCTTAACCCAAGCTGCTCGGGGTAAGTTCATCCCAACAGGCCTGGCACCGTCTCGGGCACAAAAGCACAGAGCCTGGAAGCATTTTCACAGTACTCCGTTTTCCATTTGTGATTTGTCCATTTAGAGGCGCGGATGCCAAGTCTGGCAAGGTTGTCCAAAAGATTCCGCGCAGCTGGCACAAATGGGCGTCTGGATCTTAGTCTCACTTGGCGAGTATCTGAGGACCCACTTAAAAGACCATACAAGATATGATCGGGGTCCAGAGATCCACGGTGAGCCAAGGAGAGTGTCGCTCCCATTCGGCGAAGCTCAGCTGGCTGGATGCCTGAGAGTTATAAGGAAAAGGGTTACGTTGGGATAAGGGCTTAAACGTGAGCCTAATCTACTGTAATCTTGTAAATAGTTTAACTTTATGACTGGCCAAATCTGGCACCGTGTTGCATACGGCTAGCCACGTTTCAATAAATTTCAATATAAGTGTATAAGGTGTCCGCGTGTTGGAGATGAGCAGCATCACATCGTCATAACCATCGATGCGACAAGTAAGTCCACCATAACAACTTGGTTTTGATTGCAAAGCAAAAACGAAAATTTCAACAGCGATACTGAATCTGAGAAAGTAGCTCGTGAGTAGCATAATTCATGCCGTTTGCTTCAAGTGAAAGTGCTATTTTTGTGGTAGTCCAGAAATTAAACATTATTCTAAAAAGTATACAAAAAAACACAGTACACACGAGAGAAAGTGCTGCGATTATTCGTGCTTCCGTTTTCTTGTACAACAAAATCCAACGTGGAGTTAATAACCGTGCTGCCTCTAAGCGCCTTCCATGTACGCTTCTTGATCCCTTTCTTTCGCTGAAATCCCGAAAACTGTCGAAATGCTGACATTACGTAAAATCGTAAAAATCTGCTTTTAACAGGCATTATTCTCGTTTTTTACATGTACCATAGCCTAAAATTAAGTTTGCCCAGTTTTAAACAAAGCGAGTATAGAAGCAATATCATTCTAAACCACACTAAAAAAAATAATAAAAGAAACAAATGCAGCAAAAAATTAGTTAACAGCCTTGAAAATATCATCAATCCTGAAATAAAAAAGTCAAGCAAGAGTTGAGCTTAGATGAGCTTCAAATAGAAATTTTTCTAAATTCATATGCTCACTCTAAGAGCAAACGCTCCGGTAGCTTAACGAAATGATCTGCACAGGCTTTTAAAAAAATAATAAAACTACCTCTCGTTTTTTTCTTCCGTGTTTCTCCTGTTCGTGAGAAATAGTGACTCCTAACATTTTCTCCGCTTTCAAAATGCTTTTTCTTTTCTCCATCGAAACTCCATCAAATACTTCGACTCCGAGAATTTTATGTGCTTTGGTGTATTCTCCCTCCTGCCCGTCCTCTAAAGCCAGTTAAATCAATAAAATAGCGACAAAAATGTTTAGTCATGCTTTTGTGACGTGGTTCAAATGAAATGTTGCAAGGTTAAACTTAAAATGATTAAATTCAAAATTTTCAGCTAGGGATTCACTTCTTTAAACGTTTAGACTTTTTCAAACACGAAGTACTAAAGTTTAACGACAGACCGTAGCCAATACCACGAGTATAAAAGCGACAATTAAAAATACTATCGAGTCTGTTTCTGACTATGAAGTATGCTTAAAAATAGCTTTCCAAAGCAAAAGTTATAATTTATTGTATACAGATTTAGCCGTTAAAATACAGCGTATTTAATTTTTAAACCGCTATAAACAGAAGACTTTAGTACCAAGTCCAAAAGAGGTTTAGCCGACATTATTCTAAATGATTCCAAAAAACAAACAGTGCTTATTGTGCGAAATCTTCCAATTGTAAAAAGACGCTTTACTAAAATCGATCCAACAATATTTGAATAGCAAAGAAATAAAAAGTATAAGTGAAAGTTCCAGTTGGTCATTTTGCTTCAGTGAAAACAAGCAGAGTAGAAATTACATCACGTCATAAATGCTTTAATATGACACACAAAGAGACAACTACTCGCCGGAGTCATCAGCGGAGTCGTAAGGAACATCTTGAGCGTGGGCGTCGGGTGCTGACGGATAATCTTGATTGCCGTCGGTCTGGTAAAATAGAAATGTCGAAAAAGAAACTTGAACCGTCCTACTACAACGAATTGACAAAACCCGCGGATGTTAATCCGAGTTTTCACAAAGCAGGCGAATTACAAATTGATTTTTCCAACCTTGTAGTGCTTATTGTGACATTATTAATCTTCTTTCACAGACAGACAGAAGTAATTTATTTGTCGGTAATTATTACGCATCCATAAAGGGGACTTTGCGATGTCGTTTGTTAGAATCTTCTAAAAAATCTCGACTCTATAAGAATATTTTCCATTCGCATTGTTGTTGTTCGCAGGTTGGCGAAAGGATTAATGTGTCCTTCCCTTCGCGATAGTGAACTGATACAAAATTACCGAACACAAGCACTCCGAGATGATTGATTGCAGGCTCTTTGCATTAAATTGTAAAAACTCGTTTCCACAACGAGCGTGGAGTGGAGTATTCTTCGTTTGTTTTATAGATTTTTTTGCTTCGCTTAACGCTTAAGCGCGGAAAGTAAAAAAATCAAACAGCAAACAAAGAATGCTCCATTTCACGCTAGTAATGGAAACGGGTCTAATAGGGTTCCACTAGGAGCGTGCTATAGAGTATTCTTTGTTTTTTGTTTTCTTTTTGCTTCGCTTAGATTTTAAACCGCTCTAAGAATGCTTCATTCCACCATCGCAGTGGAAACGAGTGGTTAATTTAGGAAAATGTGATGTACAGGCTGAATGACGTAGGGTGCAACGTCAGGTTCAGGTCAAAAATTTGTTGTTCAGAAACGCGTTTTCATCAAAACCTCAGAACATTACGAACAACTGAGCAAAATTTTTATCACGTCACTTCAAGCGAACGGCATTTGAAGTTTCTTGCAAAAAGCTGGTAAAAACTACATTTCGTTAAAACATCGTTAAAGTAGATATAAAACTTGATGCAGAGCGTAGAGGTCGTAAAAGATGAAAGAGATTTCACGCAAAGTTGTTTCCAATCAAGTTATAAGACTTCTTCCACCAACCGCTTTAATATCTGATGATTTCACTTCTGAATCACTTCGTTCGGATTTTTTCCGCAACTTGACGGTGCTGCTTCGTAATTTACGACGCGAACTACGTTGAGCAATCGCAGAAGACCTGTGAGTAGATTTTGCAAATGACCCGAAAAATAACGAAGGCGAAAGGCGGGGGATAAAGAAGGTTACGGGTGAAAGGTCGTTAAACATGAAAAGTACTGGAAACAGGATAACAAATTCCCGGAAAACTACTTCTGGCTATTCTCGACAATAGAATGAAATTAACTAGGCAACTGGTTCCCAACTGGAGAGGAATTCATACTTACTATGCAACGGGCCTTGATTTGACCTAGCATTGATTATTTGTTTATAGTAAAAAAGCCATTGAAGACCAAAAAAGGTGCTTTTCCTCACGCGGAAAATCAAGTCAATGAATTTTTGTTGTCTCTTCTTTTGACCTTGCATAGGTAGTTTCGTCTTCACTTCACTTAACATAAGTAGTTCCGTCTTCACTTGACTAGACAGCTCCACCCAAGAAGGTTATTTGATATATTAAAAAGAGGATTAAAAAGTTCAAAAGTGAACTAAAGGAGGAATGAAAAGTTTCAAAATACGCGTGGAACCACTGAACTAGCGGGTAGTGCTTTAACTTGAACTCATTTCTTTTTACTTGAAATTAGCACAAGTTTCAATAGCAAGGCGGAAGTGCTTAGTAATAAAACTATTGCGTACTAAGTCGATAGAATGTTCGAGAAACTCACCTCATTGATGAATTTCTGCGCCATTCTGTCGACGAGTCCGGAACAGCAGAACGATTGTCGGAAGTGGAAGCCGTCGATGAATTGGTCTTGACGATGTTGGCAAACCGGGTCTGAATGGTTTTAATGTAGAAGGCCTTGCCGTCTGCAGCATTTCTAGGAAAATTCAAATATTAGCGCACGTGTTGGAAACTGTTCTGTTTTCAGGCTCGTTTAAGCACGACAGACAGAAGTTTCAAGCATTTCATTTTGATTTCATTTTGAATTAACCGTTTCATTGTTGCGTCACAGTGGAACAAATTAAAAAATGCTCAATAAATACGCTAGATGATCATCACCTCATGTCGTGGGAAGCTGAATCATTATCATGAGCGGAGCCGATTTCATCATCATCCTACAAACGATAAATAAGATACGTAAGTAAACTGCTGAAATAATTTTATGGTAAGCACAATAAGATTAATAATACCGAACTAAACATATGGTAGCCCAAGAAGGCATTTATTGTCATTGCTGCGTAAGTGCCAATGTTCAATGCTGAACGTCACGTAAGTGGCGTTTAACTTCTAATTTTAACGTCTTTGTCAGATTTAGAATTGAATTGACCTCGGAGGTACAGGTTAAAACTTCAACCATCACAATACTTAGCCATTGGCATGAAGAAAAAATAGTTCACAATAACTATATTAGTAAATCTAATTACGAGACAACTTTTTTTAAATACTAACTGTTGTAGATTGACTTCCTTCA
This sequence comes from Diplosoma virens, assembly GCA_963680785.1. Lineage (NCBI taxonomy): Eukaryota > Metazoa > Chordata > Ascidiacea > Aplousobranchia > Didemnidae > Diplosoma > Diplosoma virens. The sequence continues at coordinate 33,662,174 of OY796886.1, read as the reverse complement.
TCTCTTTCAGGCAACGATTGAACAGACGACGCCGTATCGTTAGTTTTGAGAAACTGCCAAAACATAATTGTAGATCTTTTTTAAATGTCCGATTAACATTGACTTGATAAATCCTTTCTGCTGCAAGCGTACTTGCCATTCTAGTCGCAACTTAAACTTATAGAAACTTGTCGTTAAGTGCGTTTCCAAAAGACACAAAATCATTTAGATAAACCGATGTTTAAACTCGCGTGCTTTTTTTATTCGCAAATATGAATGTCAGCAGACTGAGACATTCAGCCCAAATGGAGCACAGATAAATTCGGCCGATCATTATAAAAAATTGACAATTTAAGAACAAATTTTTTGTCATAAAACCGTCTCAGTCGGGTATTTTTTTAACATTGCTTTCATTTCATAAACCTTAAGACTAATTAGATTCGAACCACATAAAAAACCTTTGGCCTATTTCTTTAAAAGTCAACAAAAAAACGCCAAGCATTTTTCTGCATTTTTCTCGAGCATTGTTAAAAAACAGTAAGTAATATTCTCTTCCATTAAAGTCAACTGAAGACTTAAAAAAAAGATCTACACTTGAAATAGAAAATTGAAAATCATCATTTGGTGCTCGTCACAACTCTATTATCTGAAAATTCGGTGAACAGAAGTACTTCAATTTCTATGGACCTTTGCGGGTGTTGCTGAGCACCTCAGTTCAAAAATCCCGAATTAGTGTTCTAGAATTGCAAAAAAAAGATCATTTCCGCTACTAGGCCTATCGCATAATTGCGTTTCAAAATCGAAAACAGCAAAACGAAGTCGCATTGTAATACCTCGGCTTCAGACAGAATCCCTGGCCAATGGTCTGGACGAAACAGCGGGATGACCAGGACCACTTCGTCTGACACAAAAAAAAATCGTTTGCAATCTTCTTCACAATTTCAAGCGTTTACGTTTATAAGTCAAATGTGACACTTTGATCATTTGATCAAGGGTCAATTTTTGGCACGCTGTCATTAGCACGACTAGTTGGTTAAAAACTTCAAATAGCTAGCTAGAAAACAACTATGTAAGCTGAAAAATGCTTACTTAATTACAAAACACTTAGGAAGAGATAATAATATTAGAACCATGCGGGAGTAATGTACTGACGGTCCAGATAGCTACAAGTTATAAGTACAAGCCCATTAGAAAATGCTAGAAAAAGCAGATGAGCCCACCGTGTCCTGGTGAAGAGTCAGATTTGCAGAACTGGAGCAGCGAGGAAGGCGGTTCTTCTGGCAAATTCAACATAATATCGAACAGTAGATCGTAATCGAACCCCGATACTTCAGACTTCTGATACAAAAGTAAGGATTAGCGACAGGCAAAATATAGAACGTGGACTTAATGAGCGACCGATTTGTGAACGGAATAATACGAGTTCATTTCCCGGTCTGGGCAAGTCGTTTCTTGAATTTATACAAAAAATAAAATCTTTTTATTGATATGTTTTCCGAATCGTTTACTTTTAGCAAGGTAATTACATTACTGCGGCATAAAACTACACAAAGCGTATGATTAGTACAAAATTTGTCGGAAATACGGCAAGAAATGATAGCAATGAGTATGCAGCCGGCAAAAGCACGAGTTATTCATCGGGAACAGGTTGTTGGTGCGGCCATGGGAAAATACTCATATATAATTTTTAACTAAAGATCGAATCGCCATACACAAAGCTGAGGATGTTTTATTTGTACTGAGCACAGCAGCAAAGACAAAGGTTAAAAATACGATTCTAAGCATTATCAATACGTGATGTTTATGAAAGCTTGTCGGTTTTTGATCGTACAAGGACAGTGAAGAAAAACTGAACAAGTTGATTCAGTCGAAAAGCGGTGATCAAGATCCCGCAACTCCTCCATTCCGTTAGCGTGTCATGTGAGGTTTGATTCACGGTCGAGTAACTTTTAACAATCAAGTTCATAAACCGTTTTAACGGTGTCTAAAAACAAAACTATGGTTAAAAACTTGAATCGCCGGAGATAAACGACAACACAAAGAAAGATAGCTGATTAAAAGTTGAAGAACAGCCGCTGCTTCTGTTTGATATAGCATGGACTTCTAAATAGCAGTATCTGGACTGGAAACCGGATTTGCGCACACACCAACAGTTGGCCCAAGCGAATGTTTGCGATGTCGTTTTGTAACTCTTTACGGCGCGTCATTGCATTAGCATATAGTAGAAAAGTTTACTTTATTTATATTTTTTGTGTAATAATTACAATGCTAGCCGTCCTGATGGCAATTCTCCAAAAGGCAAATCTTGTTATGAATATTAATATTTTCAGAACGCTTAGTTATTGTGCAGCTTTGTAAGTCAAAATCGTCAACCGCTTATTTAGACAATAAAATACCGTAAGATCAAACAAATAATCTAGTGTTAAAGAAACGCTGTATTAATTTATAAAAAATGCATTTACTCGCATAAAAATAAAAATAAGTTCAATTAAATTGAAACAAAAAGCAACAGCAATCAATGTTTCTTACACACAAATAATAAGCAAAATCATTTTAAAATTTAAAAGCTAAAAAATTAAAAATCAACTAAATTTTCTTTTTCCAACAACTTTACAAATTTTTGCAGACACTTTATTCGCTTTAGTGCCGCTAATTTCTCGTATCAAATTTTTGCACATGCAATTAAGAAAGCCATGTGCAATTTCTTTAAGGATTTTGTGTTCTTTTGCACACGTAGGAGTCAGAGACCAAGGTGATATGACTGCACCTTGGTAAAATGCAAAAATCACAAGTTCTTTAAAAATGGCCCGTTGGTTTTCTTGACGACTTAAAAAATTATGCCGCAATCCCCCCTCAAAAAGTTCTGCAAAAATTTTCCAGCAGAGACACCCAAAATCAAACACCTCGGATTTGGGTTTCCATAACCCTCCGCGATCTATATCCTTGGTGAATTGGTTGGCACTGTCAGGAATGTCATCCGTTGCTTAATTAATACCAGCGATGGTGGTGTCTCTGCATTATGCGCATTTATTTCTGGAGACCAAAGATTTGTAGCAGTAGCCAGTAACATAAAATATCACTACCACATCATTGTCTGTTGGCAAAGTATTAAATTGCAGGTCTCCATAGAGTGATTCCGCTTTTGCAATAACTTCATTTTCAACATTTTTTGTTGATTTGGCAACTTGATCAATATGACTGATGGAAATGCGAGAATATTTTACCAACAACAATGTTCGTAATTTTCTATCGCTCTCCAACAATTGCCTCATCGAAATGTAGTAATTGGCTCCACTAAGTTGGCGAATTCTGTCGAATCGTCCCTCTATAGTATCGGATTGAATTTTGCCAAGTAGTACATATTTAAAACCGCAATAATTAATTAAATATTTCCCCAAACCTGTGATTCCTTGACAAGTTTGGCGCAAAGCCAAAAACGTTTCTTTGATCAATCCGGGCATCTGAAAATGAAATATATGATTCAAAATATTACAAAGTGCACTCATACGTATCTGTATTGTGTCGTTATCACATATTTCGCATATATGGGGCAAATTGCATCATAGTGATTTACTAAATTAAAAATAAATTTTCCTAAAAATTTTTAATGGTTATTAATTGATTGCGTTTTGAACTTACCATTGAGTTTTCCCAAAAAGTAAGATACTTTTCTAACTCCAAAAAATAATCTAATCTCCAGTCGTCTGGAAATTTTACTGGATCGCGAAAAATATCCCGTTTGTGCTTTCCAATAGTTGGCAATGATACGTTTATGATATTCCAAAACTTGGCAAAAAATTCTAAGGCAGTTGCGGTTTCTACGAATCCATATTGTTTCAATGCTCTGCGTGTTGATTCATGAAAAAGTGACATAGCAAGTTTCACATTTACTTTTTCTATTGTTTTAGGATTTAAAACAGTCTCCGTTAATATGTGAGCAATTCTTAACGGCTTGTGACGTTCAAGATCGTAAACTTTGCTGTAAAAGTTTTGTGACAAGATTGGTGACAGCACAGGCATTTTAAAAACTTTTTTTGTTAGAAAATTGTTGTAAATATTTTTAGCAATGTGGTTTGGGTCAAATTATAAAAAAATTCTTCCTCCACTGAAACTATTTTTTATAAAGTTTTGCCAACATCCTCCACAAAGAAACTCTTTGTAAAATTTTCTATTTGTAGCAGCATTATCAACGCATATTCTTATCACATTAAAGCGACTCGTTTTGCCAGATAAATTTCGTCGTTCATCATGATAACATTTCCATCGAAAGCATTTAGTTGTGAAAAGCGAAGTGTCAAATATTGTTTGTCATCAATTCCGGTTTTGCTGTCCAAATTCAAAGTAATCTTTTTTAAAGTTTTTATTGAAGGAAATATAAGAATTTTCTCTTCGACGAGTCGCTCGTATGCTCTTGGGCTGGTAGCAAAAATGATATAAGCCATCATCAGCAAATCGGATGAATACTTTCTGCTGTATTTGTTGCTGAAACCCAAATCAATCTGTTCCATAAAGAATTTCAAAATAGAAATTTGTCGTTCATTTTCACTTTCAAGAAAGCTGTTAATTAGTTTCAAAATATTTGCTTTAAACTGCTCTTCGGCCGCTGGTTTTTTTAAGTCCAAGTTTTTGGCAAAAGCTAAAAGATTTGATACTTGGGAAACCTTACTGGTAATTACTAAATTCACTTTATTGGTAGGCATGATGTGGTTATAAAAAGATTAAGATACGATCTGTTCATTATTATAAACGGTCATCTCCATATCCATATTAATAAAAACTGCTGACAATATTGTGTATGGTCGATGATCGGATAAACAAATTAAATCGGCTCCGTTTTCTGTGCGATGGAGTACATATATCTTTGGCGATGAAGCTCTTCTGGCAGTTTTTCAATTAAATCCTTAAAGCTTTCAACTTTATTTGCATTAAAAAAACTTCATTTTGCTCCTCCATTTTCAAAACGGGAAGAATATGTTGAAAGTTTTGAGCGGACTAAATGATTGTTGTGAGTATAATAAGATAGCAAATCCTTAAAAATCGAAGGGCATGCATCTTTTCTTAGTCGCTTTCTTACTAAAGTGCCGTTTCTCTTTTTCCTTTTCGCCATCCTTTTTAATCAGTTGAGTCAGTGACGAAATCTTCGAACTTAAAATGAAGAAAACAAAAGTTTAGAATGTTTTGTTGGTACATAATCTTTTCTTGCTAGTCGTTTGAGCCAAGTTTGAAGAAGGTGCTTGTCTTCTAAAGGAAAGAATGAAAAGTCACTTTTTGATCCTGTTTTTCTCTTCTGTAACCAGATCGGCAATTAATAGCTGCGCATTTATACACCATTAATACTTTTGCAATATATCGTATTGTATTAAATTTATAGGTTAGCAATTTTTTTAAATTTACAATTATTAATGTTATGAACCTTGATTTAAAAATAGTGTTTTTAAACAAAATTAAATTTAAACGCTTTTTCCGCAAATATAATTTACTTAGTTGCAATATTTTTCTTTGATTTAAGCAATAATGGAAGGTAACCAATTTTTTGGTAATTCAACAACAGAAGCATCTACACTAAACATCAAACCTATATTCTTTTATTTAGAACTAGGAATATTATTGCACTTATCACAACTGATGCGATTCTATACTGTATTGACATTGTAAATTAAATTTATGAATTAGTGGCTACTGATACATCACCGCCAAAGGTCAGTTCCCATGTCACAATTAGCACTTTCTCACTTAAATTTCTTATTTCTTGTTTTGACAATCCTGTTCAAAATTTTTTACTGCTGCTGAGTACATTTTAAGTATTTATCTAAAATTATTCATACTCATAAGATTATATATATCTACTACTAACTTTTAATTTCGGCTTAGATACTTTCGTTTTTTTAAGTTTCTGAAATTTTATTGAAAATCTAAAATTAAAAACTGTAAGTTTCTGCAATTGAAACTTCCTACCAGCTGTCCAAGAGGTTTCAGCAAAGTGTTTTGTCTTATGTCGAGAACCTTTAATCGCCTTTGCGCCGCGCGATTCGTTGGGCCAACTTATGGAACGCAAATCTTTTTTTCTCGATTTAGTTTCCAGAAAGTCCATGAACATAGCATAGGAGTGTGGCGTGTACGCAAGTGAAAGAGGAATTAATGATTCTAGTCTTATATTTAAAGACGGCAACAGCAAGGTCAACCCGCGCCTCACCAGATTTCAACGAGAAACTCACCGAGACAAGGTCGTGATACTCGACATCATCGTCTGGCGTTCGCAAGAAAGCTCGAAGCATCTAGAAGTTTAATATTCCATGAATGATATTCCATTGCCAGGCATTCTTTGTAGTGGAATATATAAACACAGTCGATTTCTATTATCATGAATTATGCAAAACCAAATTTGCTTTCAAAACATTGGTGCCAGTTGTTCGCGGATTTACCGCTCAGGTTAAAGTTGGTTTTGCATCTTTAGAAAAACGCTTGTTGTACATAACGCAAAGTTTTATGTTGACGCTATGTCATTGAATACAAAACTCAAAAACAAATATGAAAACGAAAACAAATCTTGGCATTAGCCAAAATCATAAAATAGTTTACCAACGCACAACACTAAATTTTTGTCCGGCAAATTCAAACAATAAATGTAGACACTCAAATACGAGCACAACGCTCATTCACCTCTAAGCAAATAAAGCGGTCTAAACGGAACAAGTCAAAACAACAGTATAACTTGGTAAGACTTGTAATGTCAACCTGAGAGACTTGCATTAGGTTGAGGCGGCATTGTTCCGATACATTGACGTCATCAATCAATCCATACAATTCAGGATTGGCAATCGCAGGACAAATGAAATGAGTCAAAAATATGTCGGCGCAGATTCCACAAGCTTCAGCATCAGAAAATCCACCTGAAAAGAGTGATAAAACAACACGCTTTCCGCAGTCATATCATGATTATCATATCATCATTATCAGGAGCTAGTATTTCCACACTTACGAATAGTTTTGAGAACGTCCGACATTCTTGCGAATATTTGACCTAAAAGTGGCGGAAGACTCGGCACAGACGAGAGAAAACTGGATAGAATATGTGAGCACAACTTTAAAATAATTTTTTTGCTGTGGTGTATATGCTCTTGAACGGATTTCTAAAACAATAAGATTGAACATTTCTATGACAGATTCGCACGGTTCCCAACAATTAATAACGAAATAAATTGAAAAAAAAGCAGACGAAAAGAGAGTAGAAAGAAAACTTTAGAACTATTTAAAAATGACGTTAATGCAGAAGTTTGTTAGTGAAACAATGCGAAATAGAGAAAAGTGAAGGTTTGAAATAAATTTAATGATAATGAATAGCCAAGTTCGGTTATTACGAGATATATTACTTGTTACTTTTTTTGCTAGCTTAATACTTTGTATGCATGTAGCCTATCAGACAATAAAAAGTAAAGTTTATTTAATAATTCAAGAAATCGAAATAGACACAGCATAGCAATTTTAGATAGCTGGTGCACTTTCTATATCAGTTAAATTAAATTTTTGTTAGTAATCACAACAGAAGAAAATCCTAGAAACCTGAAACTTTGGGCTCTCCGGTACCCCGAACATTTCCTTCATATGATCCGGGTTTAATGTTGTTATGAGTTTATTTTGATTAGTTTCAAGAAGAATTCGTTTGTTTTTAACGACCTACGACAAATAAGCGACGTTACAAGAAGGCTTCCAACGATAAAGAAGTTTAAAGTAGTAACTGATTTCGAGTATAAGTGACTTCTAACAAAATTGATCATAATTTTATCAAAAAGAATCAAAACCTGAAATAAATAGTTTAAATTAAAAAGTTTTTTTTTATCGTTATAGGTATTATAAGTACTACACAGAACAGGTCCTCCCAAACTGAGGTATGGCGACCACACCAAGATTCGGGCAAGGAAATGTGTGGGTAGTCAAAAAGTATCAGTATTGCCCCCAAAATACCAAGAATATTTTTTGTTAAAACGCCAAGATATCACAAAAAAATTCTTCAATGTTTTTTATTAAAAAATGATCTTAGTAATTTTTATGTGATGATGAAACAGTGGCCAACCCCCTAATTTTTAAGTATTTTTGCATTCCTTTATTATAGTAAGATTTATAAAATGCAATGTGTTATCTTTGTCAAAAAAGCTAAAATTGAAAAAAGCCACACTTTTAATCCTTCAACTTCTACATTGTAAGACAGCAATGTTAATTAAAAAAAGAAAACAACGCCACAAGTCATTATTTCATTTCGAGCACTAGTGCTTATGTTTCTCCGGGACTTCCTGGTATTCGTTGCAATCTTTTGCATGATTAAGCAAAACTATTTGCATCAATCAACAATTTCTATTGTTTACCATTACTCGCAGCCACTCGCGTCAATCGAACAAAGAATTATCTTTTTTTCGTGGCAAATTAAAACCATCGGATCCGGGTGTTCTCTCAGAAGTTTTTTTTTTTAATTTATTTATTTTTTTTATTTTTATCTCTATATTTATCCTCCTGACTCGCAGGAAAGCGACGGAGGCGCTATCCATAGGGTAAGCAATTACCCCGACCTGCTTCCGGAGATGCCAAGATATTGCTGTCCGCTAGTAATTTAGTAGAGATATTACTGTAATTTAGAACTGCTTGTCAAGACCACCAAGCAGGAAAGTACCGTAAAGTGTTCCAAGAACACAACAGAATGGCACAAGTGGGTTTTGAACAAAGATCACGTTGATCATCAGTCCGGTGCTTTAACCACTCGACTACGCTGCCGACATTGAAATCGAGTTGAAATCGCTTTTGTTAGACCGTTTTTGTTAAAATACAAGGAATAGGCTTGTATATTTCTTAACTTTGCCGGACAAGAAGTTTAGAACACGATAAAAAAAAAGTGTTCGACAAGCACATTCTTTTGAAAAATCGTAACAGATTTTCGCCGATTGACGATTAAAATTACTAAGGCGAGGTGTATTTCGCTTTGTTTATAATAATTTTACTACAGGATAGAAAGTAAAAGGTTGAAAAAATTTATTTAATTGAAAAAATAAGAAAAATTAAGGAAACCTGGCTATTTGAAAAATTATTATTTCAATTTGTTTCTAATTACATTAGTTAGTAAATACTAAATTCGTTAGCAAGATATATAACATTGGTGCAAAACTTATAAATTACTTCAAAAAAAAGAACTACAAATTTTTACTTGTTTAATGGCTGGTTTAAGAGTTGACGCAAGAAACGATTTTCCTTGAAGTAGTGTATCAGTAAATATTCTAAAAGAACAAAAGAAAAGGCATTCGTGACGTGTTTTTTTAGGTTATAAAAACAAGGAAACAAACACGATATTCATTTCGACAATGAAACCAGGTTCGTATAACTTTCGAGATCTCATTGATTCACTGTGTGCTCCATTTGAGACATCGCAGCTTCTTTCGTGAAAAACAACTTGTTATTGCAATAACCAATAATGGCCTTATAAAAGGAGGGCCCGGTGCGGTCGGTCCGTTCGCTCTATAAATATATACTCCATCGGTACTAAAGCCAGTGATGGCTTTAGTACGGAACGAACGGACCTTTTTAATTATACCGCTTCAATCGTGCAAAAAACAATTTTTACGTCGAAAACACAAAGCAGAAGGATGGCACTACTTGCTCCCTTGAAACGCGGCAGGACGTGATTTCACTCAAAAGCGAATTGTGCCAAATTGCCACCACAATAAAAATTATTTCTTTTTGTTGTGATAATCCGATTTCGAAAGTCCCCGATTATAAGCTTTTAGCTTTTATTACTTTTAGAAAAAATTTTTTGGCAAGATCAAACTGTCACTAATGAGACTTAGTCAAAAGAGCTGCCAGGCAGTGATTTTTACATTCTTGTGCAGATTTTTTTGTATTTTTACATTCTTCTGCATTTATATCTAATACATATTGCAAGAGTAGATCGATCTTCCTTGCAGAGTGCTCAATGAAAAAAACAAAGCAATTTAATAAAAAACTACTTAATCACTTTTTAAAAAAAAAAACACAACAGTCCGTTTCATCCTATAAAATCCTCAGATGGTTACTTCATCGTCAGATGATCATCTTCATTGTCAGATGTTTCTCTGATGAGTCTATAGCAGGGATGTCCAACCTGCGCCCACTGCCTATTCCCCAAGTTTTCAGATATATTTTCAAACCTGTATTGCAGCACTTTCCAAACTGAGTTTCGCGAGCGAAGTCGCAAAAATTTGCCTGCACTTACTCGTAATGACTTAGCAAGCTCATTAATAGTGATGCGTCTGTTTTCCTTAATCAATGCACCTGCCTGATCAATGTTAGCAGAACTGTGAGCAGAAGATGGCCTACCATTTCTTGGCCTATTGCAAACATCGCTTTCAGCAGGTTCTTCCTGTCCATCATTGATTCGCTTCACCCACCTCGTCACTGTGCTGTAGTCTATCGCAATGTCACCATACACTTGCTTTAGTCTTCTGCTTCTGTTCTGAGCTGTTTCTCCCTCCGACAGTAAAAATTCAATAACAACTCTTTGCATCTGCCGAGATTGCTTTGGGGCAATCATACCAGTTTTACCTTCTAACGAAGAAAACATAGAGAGATTGTTTAAAATTTGAATTGCACATTGCAGTAATTCAAACTCTTATTTTTTTACAAAATCTGTAAACCTTAGTTACCAATCTATAATCTGTAAAGGAATCAGATGTTAGTTAAATGAATGCTGCAAGAAATTAAATCAGTTGCATTACTTTCTGAACGCCCCTCATAATATCCTTTACATCTTAATTTTTTGTGCCGTACAATTTCTTTCAAATCAATAGATTGTTTTGGCTTGTTATTCCGGAATGGTCTTTTTCAAAGTACGTACTTTATGATGGTGCTTAAGTTATTTTTGATAGAGCTTTCATTTTAAAAATAGTTACTTGTTTTATTACTTATTGGTGCTCACCACCGATTAATGCTTTGATAATAATGGAAGTGTTTTCAATGTTAAGATTCTGTTCAAGATTAAACTTTGAAAAATTTTAGTTAGAATTTCAAATTTCACAAAAGAGTTTTTTAGTTTAAGGAATTCTTAAACGTCAAAAACGTTCCCAGCGACTGCCCCAATACAGTCAAAAAAAGCTCGATAATATAAAATTCAAGTAATTTGCTGGTTGATTTCTTTTAACTTTTTGATTATTCTTTTCTTGTTGTGTTCTTGGGAAAGATACTTTACGGCACTTTCCCTCGCCTGGCGGTCTTATCAAGCAGTTCAAAATTTAGTCATATTCTATAAAAAAATCAAAAAAATTTCAACCGGACAGCAATATCATGTCATCTCCGGAAGCAGGTCGGGGTCAGTGTTTCCTTTAAGGTGCTCAATGTGCGGAAATGCGCAGCATCACGAATCCGTTGCGCAATAAAATCCCGGTCTTGAGCACAAAAAAAAAATGCAAAAATTTCACTAATTTAAAAATTAATACTTTTTAGGGACGAAAATCGAGAAATCAGAGAAAGAAGGTTAAATTGTCTTGTGTTTTGTTCATTTTTTATGCTTGCAATAAAGTTTCTAAAAAGATTAGGTCGCTAAAAAGATATTTGTTCTCTATTTCCGCTTAGCATTTGGGCAGCCAGAAAAAAGGTTGAGAAGCACTGCTTTAAATATTCATGCTTGCTAAAAAAGTATAATATTTGGGCAGTACACAGTTTTCTTAGAGGGAACACAGGTCGGGGTATTTGCTTGCCCTATGTATAGCATCTCCGTCGCTTTCCTACGAGTCGGGAGGATAAATATAGAGATGAAATAAATAAATACGAATGTAGAAATTGGTGCTCTTAGCTATTTTGTTCTCGGATACCAAATGACTATACCATAATAAATTTAATAAGTTCATATTAAGATTAATTGTAACAGTACTTTTTCATTCTTTAACAATTAATAAAGTAACATCAGCCAATCGATAATAACATTAACATTCACATTCATTCAAACTAGAAATCGCAAATTTTCCGTCTTGTTACTTTTTGCCAAATCAAATCATGTGAATTTCTAATTTTATGTAGGAACTTATGACAGGGGAATATTTTTTAATTGCAGAAATAAAATAACAACATTTGCAAAAAAATAAACTGCAGAGCAAATTATTCTGAAGCTGCTGCATTATTTAAATAGCGATCAAATTAAATACGAAATAGCGATCAAACTGTTCCTTATGTTAAATATCACAAACACATTAAAAAGGAAATTGTGAAAAATTTAATTACTGATTCAGTTAAAACGGCTAGAGTAAAAAACCCCTGGAAACTGCAGGTAAAGAATTGAATCAACTCATGTCAGTATACAAATGAGTCACATACAACTGCAGCGTTAAATATACGTATAATACATCACGCTACTTATTTAGAATTAAAAGTTGAGTATTTGAAAATAATGCAAGATAATTTTCAGAATGAATACTGAAATTTAGCAGGGGTGTTCACTCGGTTAAATCCGTAACAGCGGCACGACAGTATTTTTAAGTTTAGCTTCGAAAATATACCTGAATCTCAATTTAACACGTGTTCAAAAATAATTTAGCTGAACTTCCAGTTTGGCTTTCTTATTTATTTTAATTAACTTATCCAAGCCGAAAAAAGTTTTTGTCAAAATTTGAAACGGGTGTGATCTCGACACTTTGCTTTCTTTACTTTAACGTTTCATATCATGTACTGAAGCGCGTAACGAGTCCATGACGCGCATCTCGGTAACAAAGCGCCAGTGCAATACAGCCACTTACTACCGTCGCAGCAGTCAAGAACCATCAGCAGCATTGCCGTTCCGAGAATCGAACCCGTGATATTCCGCGCAGAAGTCAGAAACGATAATGCAAAGGTCGGCCGGCGGTTCGCGAATCGATTTCGAATTTTTGAGAAAGCTCGGTTCTTTGGCATTCTGCAACCGGTTGCAGTGCAGTCGCGCAAGTTATCGAACCTGGTGCAAAGCCCACTGATTGAAGAATGTAAAGTAATACTCTTTGTGATTGTAGAAAGCTCGTCTTCATAAATTAGTTTTGTCGTACAATAATCGTGTTCTTGCCGAAATTTTTTCCATTCTTTTGCGTTGCATTTCATCACGCTCGTTGCTTTGTCAAAAATGTAGTTTAATAACATTGTCGTTGTTTTTCAAGATTTTCTCTCCCTGGATTCTACTGTATCTCGTTTTCTTCTCTGGTCAATTAAAAATTTGACAAACCACAAACTCGGAAAATTTCGATGCACTTTTTACTGTATTTTTCGAACATGTCTTTCTGTAGAAACTCCTTTTAATCATATTTTAATCGTTTTCTCCGGATAGAAATTAACTCGTGTATTTTCAGAAGTTTTGTAACTGATCGAAGTCGGAGATGAAATCGTTTTATTAAGTCTTGCAAATTTTACACTAATTTATTTTAACTCTTTTACTGTCCTGTGCACCACAGGTGATGTAAGGGACACTTGCCTCCGACGTCTGTGAATCACATGTGATCCACAGAGCGTCCTGTAAATAATTTATGCTAGATGTGCTCTGTGAATCATATACGATGCACAGGTTTTTCTTGTATTAAAGACTATATTATAAAAATAATTATAAATTTAAAAATACACATAACCGTTTGGGTAAAACCGTAAAAATCCTCTGGACAGTGAAAAGCGTCAACTTCATTCATAATTCTAATCTTAACTTCATAACTCAATAGTTGATTTTCAGTCTTTTTCAGTAATTTTTAAGCTTTTGATTGGAACGTTATCTTTTCCATTCTTACGTAGTGATAGCACAATCGGCACACCGCCCCCACTCAATTAATTTTTTCTGGAAATTGTCGTTATAAGTGCATTATAAAGAGTCGTTTTTCAGTTTTATTCAAGCATGTTGACTGAATAAAATTTTAAGCCATTTTTAAGAATTTTACAAAGCCATCGTTGACTGACAAAAATCAATAAAAGAAACAAAGAATACTTCATTTCATGCTCGTAGTGGAAACGAGCCTTTAAGCAATCTGCTTGACTTGCTGTGTAGATTTCAGCACAACTTAAGTGTTGGTCATACTGTACTGTTTGTGTGTCTAAAATATTAATAATTTGAAATATTAAAACATTTCTTTTGCTTTAGTCATTTATACTAACTACAAGCTTACCTAAAAACGAAGTGAAATATTGATTCTTTATCATCAAAATCGTCAAGCTTTTTTTTGTTATTTATTTCTAATATAAAAAATTCTTCCATAAACTAAAAAATAAAATTTAGCCAATCATTTTTAATTATAACTATCACATCAACACGACGATTAACACCCGGCAAGACAGAAGTGAACAGCGTGTAACAGTACAATATTGCTTTTAAGTGATTAATATAAATTGGTTGTGGTGTAATATTGACAGTGATTAACCAGATGGCTTGGATCTTTCAATAAAGAAAACGGGTGAAATTAATTTTAATTTCGCTATGGTTTACAAGAAAACAGGACCAAGTAGAAAAGTATTTGAGACAAAAACTGTCAAACATGTGTTGCTAAAATTGAAGCAGTAAAACGGCGCTAAAAAGGTTTTCCATTATTTATTTAGTGGAGGATTATATTTTGGATACAATGAAAGTGATTACTTTCAACTTACCTTTAAAAAACTATAACCATTATCGGTGATAAAGTCGTTTCCATAACAACAAAGCACAAGAGTAAGAGCAACATCTGACGTAGAATTGATGTTTATGTCATGACCTTTTTTCAAACAATCGGCAACTAAAGCGGGGTTTGAAAGCAAATGCTGAACAAAATTAAAATACTCGTAATTTCTTTTTACAAAATAAATTCATATTTCTTAAAAATTTGACCAACTTAATTTTTGAAGTTAAATGTTTTTTTTGTAGCAAGAAACAGGTATAAAAGTGAATTAATTAAATTTGGTATTTTTGTACATTGCATGCATTTTCGGAAAAAGTTTTTTAAATGGAAAAATGGTTTCAAAAAGAAGACAGCGCTGCATTTTATTGTACTTTTGAAATGTTTGTTTACATTTACAAGATTTTCTGAAACAATTTAAAATCGACAACAGCTAATCCCTCATTTCACCAAACTTAAACTAAAAAAATAAAATAAACAGCACATTTTATAGCCATACCTAAAAAAAGTATGTGGCATAAAACTTAACGTGAGTTTTATCTTTTGACTACAATTGTGTCCTAGTCGAGATAGTAGAGCTGAATGGTATTGCTTTTTTGTAAAAAATAAACTAACCACAACTAAACTTGTTAAGTTTGATTTATATTTTTTTAAAATTTATACTCTAACTTTGTACAATAACAAATGCGCATAGAAGTTAAACAAAATAATACAGAATTTACTTCAAAAAATTGACTGTATTTTTCCTCTTCATTGTCTTGAAAAACTTTGCAACCATCAATAAATTGGATTGAGTCCAATATCCATAAGTAATGCTTGCATGGGAAAGAAAGTCCTTCGAGTAATTTCATATTTAAAGTAAACATTTAGCATTCAACAATTACGAAAAATTAAGAATCATAGTTAAATTCAACTAATTTGATACTTATCCTATAATTTAATATATTTTTACAAAAAAAAAAAGCTTTTAAAATCGATCACCTGCAGAATTCATGCAGTATTCGAGCAAATACGAGGGTAAATCAAAAAGTTCTAAGACAAATGACATAAATTCAATCTGAGTAAAAATAGGACAACAAAATAACGTTTAATTGTACCACTGATGACTTAACAACAAATTTGACAAGTTACAGCATTCTAACTTTATTAACTAATATTCCAGGTAACATATTAAAACCAACTTTTTTGCTCCATCCAGGTCTGGAAAGCTCCAGCGTCAAATTCTGTTCCATCATGACAATGCTCCAACACACACGGCCAAGACTGTAACGACAATTTTACGAGAGTTTCGCTGGGAAATCCTTTCACACCCTCCTTACAGTCCTGATTTAGCTTTAATCTAGTGAAATTACAGTCTTGGCTGTGTGTGCTGAAGCACTGCCATGATGGAACAGAATTTGACGCTGGAGCTTTCCAGACCTGGATGGAGCAAAAAAGTTGGTTTTAATATGTTACCTGGAATATTAGTTAATAAAGTTAGAATGCTGTAACTTGTCAAATTTGTTGTTAAGTCATCAGTGGTACAATTAAACGTTATTTTGTTGTCCTATTTTTACTCAGATTGAATTTATGTCATTTGTCTTAGAACTTTTTGATTAACCCTTGTAAACAAGATTTAAAAACTAGGTTTTTTGAAATCATTACACACAAATATAAAATTTATACCAGCAGCCTTTTTTAGTTAAAGAAAGCAATGCAAAATTGATGTTAACAATAAGTCATATTTTATAGAAACAAGAAAAATACATACTTTTCCAAGACATGTTAAAAATATTGATAAAAAAATATGACAGAAATTAATGCCAGGCCACTCTTTGGCACAAAAAAAAATTATTCTAGTCAATAAAAGACTTGTATTCATTGCTAAAATAGTTTTTAAAGAAACTTTTATGTATTGGTTTCCAAGTTCTAAAGTTGGTTCAAAAATGAAAATACAAAATAAAGACAATTTTTAGAAGTACTCTCGAATACCATATAATCAAAATTAAATCTTTAAATAATTGACCTAACACTTTTGCTAAAAACATTGAAACTTACAAAAGTATTATTACTATTTTGAAGTTCAATCAAATTTAAGCTATATAGTCAGCTAACAGTTTTTCATTTTATTTTAAAATTTTTTTTGAAGTTTGAATTTATCATAGCATAACATAATCTAAGTCACCAAATTTCATTCAAAGCAGTACATTAAAATAGCTGAATTTTGACATGCTTTAAAAAAATTTCAGAAACAAAAGAAAACTAACAACAAAAGCTTTTTTGTATTCATTATCTGAGCTATTTGAGGTTATTTTTATTAAAAAGTAATTTTAAAGTACCAGTAATAAAAAAAAATTTTTAATTATTAAACTACCAATTAAAAAATCAGAATTACTATGACATCTTTTATAATTCAATGCAAAAAAGCTGAATTTACTTTTAAATTAGAATAAAATAGCCAGACCACAAGATATCTATTTTGAATCTTGTATGAAATTCTTATAGAAATGTCATATACAATTTTAAAATATACAAGCTATATATCTTGAACAGAAATAATGATGAAAAGTATTTACATCTTAAAACCATACAAGCATCTCATTTTTGAACAAATGTCAAGGGCTAACAACACAGGAATTTTTCAATTTATTTCAAGTTCAAAAATTTGAAATGTTTATTCCGGAAAAACATATTCATAAAATTAATAATCATACCTTTATTGGAAAAACTATTATTTAAATACATGTGTTGGAAAGATTTTATCCAAAAAGTATGGATTAACTTCTCTGTTGATATAATAATGTTTTGGTTCAATTCTTCAATTTCACCCTTTTAAAACAAAGCAAATATTATTGATTTTTACAACAAAAATTTTTTATTTACTGTTTTTTTATCAATACAAGTAGAATTTTTCTTATTAAATTAAAATAAAACATTAAAGACCATTATAAATATTAATGGAAAAAAATTCAGATAACACAACTAAAAGTATAAAATTATCAAATTGAAAAAAATTCTTAATAGAAAATATTTACTTTTTTTATCTATACAAAATGAGACAAAACAAAAATTAAAAAGGCTTGACATATATAAAACAAATGAATAGATGATTAAATAGTGATTTAAATTAATTAAATTTTTCATAATCATTATTACAAAAAGTTTCTATCCTAAAAAACAATTAATCAATTAATACATGCAACCAATAAATAACCATATCACAAAAAAACAGAAAAATGTACAGTTATTCTAATAAAAACAGTTATTAAATTAATTTTAACTAAAGAAATTGTATTACAGTAAGCGCAAAAATTAAACCAAACTATTGTCTGATTTTTATATTTGTGGTTTAAATAATGGAAACCATGAGATATAATCGTAAAACATATAAGCTATTCTAATCTTGTTCTTTTTTTTTAATGTGCATAATTTTTAATCTTTGACAAAGCTAGCCACTGATAAATGACATTGCTTAGGCTAATATAGAAACTATGAAAAAGAAAAAGAAAACTTTCTATTTAAAATTATACTTGATATTTTGTCACTTATTCAGATTTAGTTATTAGAATACATAGTTTCACCAATGTGCATAACAACAATAATTTTAATTGCAAAAAGTTAAATAATCAGCATTTCTAAAGTTATTGATCAAATAAAATTTAATTTAGGAAGAGAGATAATATTTAAAATCTATTTGTAAATAATAGCAAGCAAGAACCAATATTTCATCAGTTTGCAAAGTTTATTAAAAAAGCTGAACGTTTTCAACTGTCATCAGTCCTTATCAAAGCATCTAAAATTTTATCACCATTTAACAATTAACCATTAATTACAAATGTACATCCAATCAAAATATACAAAAAAACAGTTTTCTCAAGTTCATGCTGTCACTGTTATTACTAATTCAATCTAAAAGCAATGACATTACACAAAAACAATGTCACAATTCACAGAGGAAAAAAGAGGAAAAACAATACAAATTACATGACTAAATTAGAATAGTTGTAGCAAGAAAGACAAGCTGCTTTTATACAGTTGTTTATTTAATTTTGATTGATGTTTTTTAATTAGTAAAGCTTCATAAATTTTACACTCATAATCTGATGAACATTTCTTTATAACAACAAAATGATGCATTAAACTATCCATATCTTTTTTATTACACAAATTGCATTCAAGAATATGTTCTTTTATTCTACTTTTGACTGAAGAATCTACATTTAAGTGTTCCTTTGCACTTTTACCACATGACATGTTGACTTACCAATGTAAGTCAGACCTGCATATATGGGCACGAAAAGCAATAAACAGCATTTGACAGAAAAAGTGCAAAGTGTAAAATTTTATATTGAAATAATTTCCAACTTTGCAAGTTTTATATGTAGGTGTTAAATGCACGACAGAAAATTTCCAAATAAGTTTCAAAATATCTTTTGCAAATATGTGAAATTGTTTCCCACATATGGAATTACAATTGCAAAGGTTTTTTTTTCTTTTATATTTGTAGGTTGCATCTGATTTAAATTTGTTTGTTTATTATTCATAACTGGTAAAATAAAGAGCTTTATTGAAAAAATAGTTTGGGTATCCATTTGATAAAAAATACAGAATACAGTTTATAAGGTAACAAAAGCTAAATAAAAGCTAAATACAGTTTATAAGGTTACATACTTCCCTCTGAGGTAGCAATGGGTCTCTTCAAGAAGCCACTATAAGCAGTTTTTTTCAGTGAAACTAACCTGGAATTCCTCTTTCAGCAACAGATGGAATAAAGAAACCAAAAGAAAAAGGATCTCATAAAAGCAACAGTAACCACAAAGGAATTGGAGTTAGTTTCACAAAAATCATTCAAGTGACTAAGTGAAAAAACCCGTAGCAATTTGGTATAAGCTATTCATAATGTGGCATATTCATTTTTATAATAACCAGTATAAAAATTATAATATAGCTACATTTTTTAAGTCATTAATTTGTTAAATGTATGTTAAACTATTGTTGGCAGCATGATTGAGTGGTTAAGAGCACCATGATTGTGATTGACATGGTTTTGATTTAAAACCTACTCATGCCATTCTGTTGTGTCTTTGGGAAAGACACTTTACAGCACTTTTCCCTGTTTGGTGTTGTTAGCAAGTAGTTCTAAATTTCAATCATATCTTTATAAAATTAAAAAACCAAATAAAAAATTTCAATCAGACTGCAATATCTTGGCATCTCCAAAAGCAGGTTGGGGTAATTGCTTGTCTTATGTATTAGAAACTCTGTTGGTTTCCTGCAAGTCAGGAGGATAAATATAGAGATAAATTAAAAATAAATAAAAAAAGTCACTATGACAGAATGCAAATAACTAATAGCAAAACCCAAAAAGTTTTTCTCATATCCAAAGAATCAAAAATGCTATAATTACTATAACTTTGTGTCGTCTTATTGCATAATTTAACGACATAATAAAGTTAAAATTGTAATCATGCAGGTACGTTACCAAGTAGCTAATTAATAGGCCTATAGAATCTTATAGTACAAGTACTCAAGCTTACCGTCTCATTCAGAACAAACAGTTTTTCAAGATATAGACGATTGGCTAAATCGAATACAGTGTCGACTTTTTTTGTTGACTCTGACATATTGAAGATATTAATTCACTGATTCATACTAAATAAAGCTAAAATTACTAGTCTGAACATAATTTTTGACGAATTATAAATCTAAACCTGAAAATTCGTACAAAGTTAATGAAACCAAACCTATAATATTGCTTACTGGTGTTTTCTTAAAAAGATAATATTTTTAGAGCAATGAATTCGTTCGATCTGTTACTATCTCTGATTGCTCCAGCCCGCTAGTTATTTTGAATTTTATGAAAAGTATGTACTGTGTAGTGTTGCCTGAGGAAACAGGATATTTGTGACGGAGTCGCAAAACTGCCCTCGTCCAACTCCTGACAAACTCGCTTTACGACCATGCAGCACTAAAATTTGTTGAATTTATTTTTTATCAATTAAAGCGATAAAGCGATAATTGAAACACCAGTAAAAAGCGGTTTTCTGTATAAAACAATTAGTCAGGTAAATTAATTTCATCGCGTAAACACATTGCCCTCACACTTACCGATGCTGTTGGACGGACGAGCAAAGTAAAACGTCACCAATACTACCAAATTACTACCAGAAGTCCAATGTCCATATAGCCAATGTCTAATAGCAAATGTCTAATAGCCAATGTCCAAAAGGATTAAATAACCGTAAGCAGCAAGAATCAATTCTAAAATTCTTCGATTAAAATTCGATCTCTCTTTGATCGCTCACCGTATATCATTAGTTCCAAAAAAAAAGAAATTATTGTGCTGTGCAAAGTGGCAAGCAACTATTGCCCAATACAACGTAGCATCACTCCATACCAAACAGCGGTGGCAAAAAAACAAAAAGCGCGTTGGTTCGAAACGCGTTAGCCATTTCCAACGTGGCAAACATTTACGCGTACAACGTAACATAGCCTATTATTATTATACGTCATTTATTTCCTAATCAGCGCACAAATAACCACGCAACACAATAAATGATTAAAAATTACAATTTTCTAAGCTAAACAGCAACTGACAAGGAAAAAGGAGGTAGCGAAGTGACCAAAAGAGGTCTTCAAGTTTACTATTACTTTAATTAAGCATACCATATGTCTAAAGGGCCAAATCGGGGCGCCTGTTAATACAAAAAAATTTGTCCCTAAAAAGTTGTGTTCTCTAAAAAAAAAGGTCTTCACTTCGAATCTGCCTTGGATTTCATAATTTTTGTCGCTAAAACGTTGTGTTTTAAGAAAAAAAGGGTCTTCACTTCGAATCTTTGTTGGATTTCCGGCAAACTGGGCGGGACAAAGTGCTAAAAATTGGAGTGTATGGTAAGCCTAACCTCAATGAATAAGCATTCTACAGTAACAAAGTTAGTTGTAACATGAATCGAAAGATCAATCAAATTAGCACACACGAATGAAGAATCAAACTAATACACACACCCAAACGGTTTATTTACAAAAAAAAAGAACTTATTTATATTTCAAATTAAGATAGGCCTACAAACAAGATGCAGAGAGTCAGCAAGGTAATTATGTAAGAGAGAATGTTTTAATTTCAATTTAAATGCTTCTATGGTCTTGCAGTTTTTGATTATAGGTTCCAAGGAGTTTCAAATTCCTTTGGGCCTTGAAATTTTATAGACCTTTGTAGTTTTTACTACTAAAGATTTTATTTATTTATTTTATTTTATCTCCTTATTTATTCTCCTGATTCTCAGGAAAGCGACGGAGTCGCTAATATGTAGGGTATTCAATTAACTTTACCTGCTTCCGAAAATGCCAAGATATTGCTGTCCGCTTAAAAATTACATGTAATACAGATATGACTGAAATTTAAAGGTGCTTGCCAAGACCATTAAGCAGGGGAAAGTGCCGTAAATTGTCTTTCCAAAAACATAACAAAATGGCGCGAAGAGGTTTTGAACTGAGACCATGTTGGTTATAAGCGCGACGCTTTAACCACTCAACCATGCTACCGACAAATATGTTCTTTGGCATCGGCATGACACTGGAAGGTTTATTTTGTGTAAAATATTTACTTTTTATTTATTAAATTTTATTTTAATTCATTTCCTAACTCGCAGGAAAACGTCGGAGGCGTTAAATAAAATAAGGTATTTGCAATTCAGCTAAAAATTGTTTAAAAAAGAAAGTTTTAAGTTTGGTATTAAAAAATAAATTTTAATTTGCAGCTTCTTGTATCACATGGAAGTTTCCATGTTTTTGATTATAGGTTCCAATTTTGTTTTTCAACTTTTGGATTTCAAACCTTTGGGCCTTGAATTTTATAGACCTTTGCAGTTTTTTACTACTGAAGATTTTATTTATCTATTTTATTTTTTCTCTATATTTATTCTCCTGACTCGCAGGAAAGCGACGGAGGCGCTCATACGTAGATAAGCAATTACCCCGACCTGCTGCCGGAGATGCCAAAGTATGACTGTCCGCTTGAAATTTAATAGAGATATGGCTGAAAATTGTGTTCAATGGTTCTTTATTTCCCCAAGTTCTTTTTCTCTCCAAGCTAATTTGTAGACTCGAGTCGAGTAAGAGTTCTTTGTAATAAAGACTTGAGTCAAATCCAAGTCTTTTTAAGTTTTTTCAAGTAAACTGAAGTCTGGCGTGAGTCAAATTACCACTCTGGCCTTGAGTGAAAAAAGTTGCAAAGCCGTAACAATGTTCCTGCTCTAGTCAAAAACTTTTTCGGCTTTATCTGTTCAGGATTGCCAGGTGGCCTAAAATTCGGACATAAAGTGATAACGTGTCCTAATTTTAACTGCTGTGTGCGACGGTCGGCAAATCATTCGGACACTTGGTTTTTTGTCCTAATTTGGCCAACTTTTATTGGGCTCTTTTTTTCAGTGTATTCAGGTTATTTTTTTTTTCAGTGTATTCAGTATTAAGTATTAAGTATTAAGATATTCAGTATTAAGTATTAAGATATTCAGTATTAATTATAATCAGTGTATTCAGTATTAAGTATTAAGATATTGACTTTTTCAGTGTATTCAGGGTGGCATTGTCAGCTTTAAGCAGTTTTTGTGTTTAGTGCTTTGTTTTGGATTTAGATTATTTATCGCGAATCTCTTTCTCTCCACGTTAAAACTTGATTGACAAATACTTCTATTTTGTACTAGTAATCCTATAGAAAACATATACGAGTAAATCACTGAAAATAGCTACTACAAAAATTTATACAAAATCCAAATAAAAGTTAGTTACAAAAGTTTAGGATAGTGGAGAGCCAAATAACTTAAGTTGACGATTGCGATTCCGAAGTTCAAAGCAATTAATTACACTTCGGCCAAAAGTATTTTTACCACTTTTTTTTATGAAAAAAAAAAGTGGTAAAAAAACCACTTAAATGAAAATGAATGTTTTTTTCTCTGGCGTGCGCTATTTATATTTTGAGGGTTCTTTATTATATAAATATATAAAAAAAAGTTAAAAAGAGAAGTTCATAAAGGCCAAAAGGACAGATAAGTGTCAAATCATTGTGCGTTGAACAAAAAGAAAAAGTTAATAAGGGCGAAAGGAGTTCAGATAAATGGCAAATTATTGTGCACTAAATAGAGTTAATCTACCGTTACGAATTGGTTGCACTTGCAAGTCAAGCAATTTAGAAATCTAATTATACATTGCTTCAAAACAGAAAATATCATCGGTTTGAACCCGAAACATGCTTGATAAACAATTGGGTCACCGCTAGTCTGTTGCTTATTGTAGAGTGAATCAACGGTTCAACCTTTAAATTTGTAGTTTTTCTTTCTTGCTAACCGCAGTATCTTCAACAAGGAATTGACTGATTAACACTAGCTTTGTCAAAATAATTTGGTTCTTTTTCTAGCTTTTTCTAACTTTGACCAAATAATTGTTTGCATTCTGGTCAATCATGGGTTGTTTAAAAAAAGAGGCAAGAACTCCAGCTCAAAAATATAATGCAGCTTGGGAAGCCAAGTACTATTGGCTACAGAAGTCAACAGATGGCGGTGAAAACGGTTGGTGCAAATTGTGCAAAAAGTTTTTTTTTACCCAAGCGTAATACTTTTGCCTATCATGAAAATCTGTTCAACAAAAAGGACTCAACATTAAAATCTGCTCAACACAAATCGCTGCAATAAACCAAGTTCAACCAATAGTGCAATTTTTCAAGAAAGCTTGCATTGAAAACAACGTGAAGAGGCTAAATTGCAGCTTACTGCCAGTATGACAGCTTTGATTTCAGTGGTCAGCATCGTTCAAGCCACTAGAGAGGTAATATATGATGAGCTCAAAAAAGCAATAAAATCCATAAACATGAAACTTTTTGTTCCTTGTTTTTTCTATTTTATCTAATTGATACAGTTTATGGAAAACTGTTCTTTGCTAATAAATATTTTTGTTACAACCAGGGTTGCGGAGTCGGAAGATTAAGATCCGACTCCGACTCCGACTCCGACTCCGAAAATTTCTAAATTTCCGACTCCGACTCCGACTCCGACTCCGACTCCGACTCCCGACTCCGACTCCGACTCCCTACTATGAGCAAAATATTTTTCTTAAATTAAATTTAACTAAGCAAAAATCATCCTTTTAAGTTGTTAGTTGCAGAAAATAAGTCAGGTTTTTTTAAATACATAAAAAGATATTTACTTTAAAAAATTATGTACATGTATATGAGTGTATATACCAGGGGTGCAAAAACACGGTCGCGCGACCAGAAGATTTGCCCGTGCGACGTAAATCAGGGACGTCCAACCCGTGGCCCGCGTAAAGGTTTTGAGTGGTTCACGCAGTATTTTTTGAGACCCTCTGTCGCGTCAAGTTTGGCAGAAATGGAAAATAGATTTGTGTGAAAACCTTGTTATTTTTTAAAGTTCATTATAATGTTATTTTTTAAAGTCGGAAATCTGAGACTAATTTTAGGCGAAGACCTTTTTTTTTTAGAGATCAATGTGATTTTTTTGGAGATCAAAGTCAAAATGGCCCTGGGCTCAAAAACGTTGGACACTCCTGATGTATGTGGTACTAAAAATTTCTGTATGCTACTAAAGTTAACAAAAATTTTTGCACCCCTGGTATATACATATATAACTGCAAATTACTGGTGCTAATCGGAAGAGTGCTCAATGGCTTCAATAGTCAGAACGATTATTCCTGATTATCAAAACACAAATATTAAAAAATATTGTATTAAAATAGTCCCAACAGACTGTTTCACCTGTAAGGCTCATCAGGGGACACAGTTAAAATAAATTTTTACGCTTCAGATTAAAACTCGCATCTTAGAAAAATAACGCTACCAAAAGCTTGGGTTTAAACGATTATTTTACTAAAGTAAGTGATTGATTAGCAAATAATTACTTTTGTTACGAGATATTAAAAGAAAACATGCTGTAATGTTGCACATAGATGTATTCTTCAACTTGACCAAGCTGCCGAAAAGATTACCGGTAAAGCGTAAAAAATTTATGAATTATTAGTTAAAAGAAAGTGTTATAAAAGAATCTTTTTATAAAAAAATGATTTTATAACACTCTCTCTTAACGAATGATCCATACAAATGTTTTATACAGTATAAAAAAAATTTTTTATAGCACTTGCTCTTAACTAATGATCCATAAACTTTTCTACACTTTAATTTTTTCGGCAACTTGGCCAAGTTTAATACATCTAGAAGTATGCGCAACATTACAGCATGTTCTCTTTTGATATCTCGTAACAAAAGTAATTATTTGCTAATCAATCACTAACTTGGGTAAAATAATTGTAAAAACCCAAACTTTTGGTAGCGTTATTTTTCTAAGATGCGAGTTTTCTTCTGAAGCCTAAAAATTTATTTTAACATTTAATTTTTGCTTATTTTATTTCTTTCAACGTAAATAATATTACTTTTTTTAATTGTTGAGCCTCACAGGCGAAGCAATTTGTTGGAACTATTTTTATACAACATGTTTTTTTGTTATATTTATGTTTTGATAAATACGTATATACATATAATTATATTATATACACAACCCATTAACTATAATTCTTACTGTGTTTGAATGAAACATTAATACAAATCACATTTGGAAAACTAACTCGAAATGGCATACATAACTCGAAACTAAATATGTATTCTATACTTAATGTTTATCACATTTTCTGAACATCAAAGTATTTTATGGATAATCACGATGTTATCTCTAGTCTATTTTACAGTTATTATCTTTCCCATGGTAAATCGAGCCCGCGACAAACCTTAATGTTAATACAATTAATGCAGGGGTGCAAAAATTTTTGTTAACTTTAGTAGCATACAGAAATTTTTAGTACCACATACATCAGGAGTGTCCAACGTTTTTGAGCCCAGGGCCATTTTGACTTTGATCTCCAAAAAAATCACATTGATCTCTAAAAAAAAAGGTCTTCGCCTAAAATTAGTCTCAGATTTCCGACTTTTTGTCAAAAAATCATAGTGATCTCTAAGAAAAAAAAAGGTCTTCGCCTAAAATTAGTCTCAGATTTCCGACTTTAAAAAATAACATTATAATGAACTTTAAAAAATAACAAGGTTTTCACACAAATCTATTTTCCATTTCTGCCAAACTTGACGCGACAGAGGGTCTCAAAAAATACTGTGTGAACCACTCAAAACCTTTACGCGGGCCACGAGTTGGACGTCCCTGATTTACGTCGCACGGGCAAATCTTCTGGTCGCGCGGTGCGAGTGCGCGACCGTGTTTTTGCACCCCTGAATTAATGACTTGTGTAGGGCGTGGGTGTAGGACTAGACCCTGAGTGTTGTCTCCTGCGTGTTAGGACTGCATCTACTTGTAGTCGGTTCGAAATTCAATGAGGTATGCATCACTGACGAACTTTAACAAGAGCAAAACTCGAGTCTGGTGCTTCTTGTTTTAGGTGGCTTAGTTTTGTTTTTATCAGTAGATAATGAGGTTAAAACGTAAA
Organism: Diplosoma virens; assembly: GCA_963680785.1. Taxonomy (NCBI): domain Eukaryota; kingdom Metazoa; phylum Chordata; class Ascidiacea; order Aplousobranchia; family Didemnidae; genus Diplosoma; species Diplosoma virens. The sequence goes on along the minus strand of OY796886.1, from coordinate 33,635,121 downwards.
TATGAAAATTTCATACTTGTAAAAATTTTTACAAATGTTAGTAATAACTATGGAATTTATTGACAATGAAAATTTGAAAACAAAAGTTTATAAAAGCAAAAGAAGCAAAAAAACCATATGTAAAAGAATTAAAAATTTAAACCCACAATTATAGACTACAAGAAAAACAATAAAATGCGACTAATTTTAGAATTATCCTGAATCACCAACTGCATAAAAAGAAACTCAAGAGAAAAATGTTGACATTTCCATACCAATAATAAGCTCATCCTTATATCTCTCAAATAAACTTCAGCCATTAATTTGATGGCATGAAGTCCATCTTCTTCACAGTAATTCATGGTTATATATTGATAGTAAGAATATATATGTAAATTTTGTCGGATTTTGTAAACCAAATAAAATGGGGTCTGTAGTTTCTATCTCATGAATATTTCAATTATTGTAATTTTGTACAAGACTGAACATGCAGGCTCCCTGCCGTTTATTGACATTCATATTAGGAGATTATTAAAAAATTCACCTTGGTTCTAAACTTTTGGTTGATATTTTTTTGAAAGAATAGAGCAAGAAGACTAAGTTTTAATTTTCAAAAATTTTAATTTAATAATTTGCTCGTAAAAACAAAATTGCTTCTGTGAGTTTCTTCTTTATTGCAGCCCTTTGGTCTATTCTGATGAGCCTTAGTGATAAAAACACACGTTCAACACTCGCTTCTGTTGGAGGAAGTACTTATTTAAAGACATGTCAAAAATATAGAAAAAAGGGGGGGATTCTGGAGGTTGAAACGGATTAAAGGCATTTACATTAATTTCAATAGAAAAATTCTCTTTGTCATAGGAGTAAATTGAGGTACAAGCTCGGTCACGGAACGAACTAAACTCGTATGTCAAGGTACCACGTATTATAGAAAGAGGCTGCTCAAGATAGTAAATTGATTATGCACCTGGCATTTGCTTCCTGTCATTGGATTGAAGAAAGGGAAGCAACTAAATCGGCTGCCCGAGCATAGCATTACGCAAAATATTATTTGCCTACAAATTAAAATGTAAACTTTTTATGAGTCGCACGCTGTGTCGCGTGATACGCGGCAAGGTTTTCTTAAAAAGATTACTGTACTGCACTCCACTGGTGCGCGCGGCCGCGTAAGTTGCGCGGCTAACATCACAAATACATAAAGAAAGTGGACATGAAGAGTCGGAGTCGGATAAAATATTCCGACTCCGACTCTGACTCCGACTCCTAGTCTACTTGACAGTCCGACTCCGACTCCGACTCCGCAACCCTGGTTACAACATGTACATTGTAGAGATGTCAACCGCGCAGCGTACACGGCGGCGCGCGGACACCGCGTAACTTTTTGATCAAATTTACCGCGCCGTGCGGACACCGTGCAATCGTATGTTTAAAGTTTGCATGTGGATACTTGCTCTTATGTTTAAAGTTTGCAGTGCAGTGCGGGCACAGTGCAGGAAAAGTGTGCCCGCGACCAAAGTTCCTATAAAGTATAAGTTATGAAACTCCTAATCCGTGTAGCCATTTTGTTTCATTCTCTCAGCTTGTTTGTAGTGCATTAGTATAGGAAAACATTGGGACGAATAGTTGAGAGTTCGGTTTTTGCCGACATACTTATCGGTATTGATGAAAATAGTCTAGTTATTTATAAAAGATCATTTTTCTGACATTTTGACGCAATAATAAGAAAAAAAATGTGACAGATATGTTATTAATTGCTTCATTAGACTGTAGTAAATGTGAACTAAACACAAAACAAGCTAAGTAATACCAATATACTATTTTTCTGCTTGTATTTTGCCGTTGTGACCATCAAGTTAAATTGCTATTTTATTGAATTGTATATAAAGAAGCTAAAATGTAATTAAGAGCTCTTAATTTTAAAATTAAAGTTTTTACAGTGCCAAAAATAATTTGGGTCTCTTTAAGAAGTCATCGTAAGCAATTTTTTTGGTGAAACTTGGTTGAAATATCCCTTTCATCACGAGGATAAAATAAAGAAAAAGCTAAGAGAAAAAGGATCTCTCAAGAAGTGTTAGTAACCACTGAGTGACTTCCTGATAATTGGTGACTTCAGAAAGAGACCCAAAAGTTCATTGCTCTGCAGTCCCCAATTGTACATCACAATGTCTTTCAATTATTGGCAAACATTTATTTTCATAATTGTTTTTCAATCAATATTACTTTCTGCAGTTTTATACAATATTTTGGTCATAATTTATGCAAATTAAAAAATACGTAATGTTATATTTTTCATATCTTCCAATATTTTCAACAACTTTCGTCAAAAGGTTAGAAACCTGTAATGGTCAGCATGTAAGTACAAAAACTTTGGTTTATTTATTTGTTTTACTTATGCAAAGAAAATTTTTTTCGATTTTCAATCATTTCTGTATATTGTATTAAAATTATGTAGCAAATTCTTGTGTATATATTGAAGATTATATAACAGTCTAATTCAAACAAATGTTATGTTTAAATTAGAATGTTATATAAACCTTGATATAATACAATTCATATATAATTCATAAATCATATAATTCAAACCAGTAAAGCAATTATTTTTAAATAAGCCTACAAAACAAAAACATTATAAATAAATGTATAAATTGAAACTTATCTTTTTAATCAAACTTCTCAAACCGAAAAGAACTTTAAAAAAAACATATTACAAAAAATAAAAATAAAAAAAAGTAATCAAATTGAAATATAATACTGGAATGTAAAAACAATTAGTAGTGAGATATTAACTATTTATAGCCTAAAGTTCTATTTTAAATAATAAGTGTTGGCTTCAAAGTTAATATTTACGATTACAATATTGAACATTACAAGCAATTACATGATGCAATATACATGTCAATAAGACTATATTTAATGGTAGACAGTAGAATACCAAAGTAAAAGCACATGAATAGCAGGATGATTAATACATGTTTACACAAGGCTTAAAAGATGGGTATGTAAAGTTTTTTTTCTACTGAACAGTAAAATCATTTTATACAAAAGCATTGGCCAAAATAAAGCTACAAAGCTGTTTAATTAATACAACTTCTTGCTGCAAATTTTCCTGCAAATTGAACTTTTGTTAAAAACTTTTTAGAAAGTTCATCAGCAAAAATATGAAGGCGCAGTTTGATATATCGTTCTAGAATATTTTCAACTTGAATATGGCAATGAGGAAATTGTTCTTTTTCATATTCTACTTCATTTAAAATCAACTTTTCTGGTGCGACGTGGTTTTTATAATAATTAATCTTATTTCTAAAAATAATTTCACATTTTATCAATAAATCAAAGATTTGCTTGGATGGGTGGCACAAATAATTTTTTGAAGAAGTATTTGCACTGCTAGAAAAAGATTTGAGTTCAGTGAGTAATGAATAGCATTTAAGTTGGGGATTTGGTTCATTAACTGAGAAAGCAGTTTTGCATGTTTCACAATTTATTTTACATAATTCTTTATAAATTGCCCATCCAGCAGCATAATAAAACCCATTTGATTCACAAATATCGGAGCATGATGTTGCAGAACTTAATAAATCTAAAGCAGCATTGTCATTTTTATCTGCAAAAATTGAATTATTAATGCTATAAACTTCTTTGTTGGACTTAATAAAATCTATTAGTTGAGGTGTTTCTTCATCTTCATAACTGCTTTTTGAGGGCACACTCATAAATTGTGCTAAGCAAATTAGCCGTAGCGATAACCGAAATTGGATTGGTTTTGGATGCATAACACCTTTAGATCTAATTTGAGAAAAAATATTTTCCAGGGCATCTTGTGAAAATCTTCCAGCTAATAAAAATGTTAATTCTCCTTTTACAACCAAATTTTCATGTAAGGACATGATGCTTTTTGTTGTTAATCTGATTCCAGATTGAACTGGTTTCCATGAAGCACCTACTTTCATATTTTGTGTTAATTCCATAACCTACAATCAAAATACAAGGTAGTTAAATTAGTGCGCAATAAAAACCATTAATATAAACTATGCTTAAATTCATATCTGTACACACAACACACACACACACACACACACACACACACACTTATATATATATATATATGTACAGAATTTTTGTGTTTTGTCGTCTTACTTCATTTAAAAATTCAAATTTGTTTTCACTGTTCTTGTAGAGAGCGTTATTAGCAAAACGGCAATTTAAAGTGTCAAACCACTTGTTATAGAAGTCACAAAAAAAGGCTGTTGCTAGTGCATCTTCTGAAATAATATTTTTTGCTACCAGTAATCGGACTGCAGCTGCTGTACTGTGACTAAGTACCTACAGAGCAATAACAATTAATTAGAAAATATTTACATTTTTGTGCTGTATTAAGTAATTGTAATTATTCTTACTTGGGAGGCTAACTTTACATTCATTTTTTGAAACTGTGTTGGATTTACATGAGCTGCTGTCAATTTAGGAGCTAGTTTTAAAGCTTTGTCGTTTTGATATTCCACAAGTTTTTCTATCCATATTTTGGACACCTTAAACAGTCAAATTAATTGGCAAGATATATTTTATCAAGTTAACATATAACAAAAATATTTTCAAGTTATAAAAAACTTTTCACCTGATTTGTGGGAAGACCATATTTTAAAATAGCTGATTTGGGCAGTTCAATAGTATTGTTAAAAAAGGCAGATCTCAAATTTTTGATTAAATGAGGAACATCAGCTATAAAGTAAAGTTTTTTTTCTTTGAAGTATGGATGTTCAACACCTTCCACAATTTGTGATCTAAAAATTACAGTACATTTATGATTATCTGTAAACATTAGTAGTAACTGTTTTAGCTTTGCACCTGTTACTAAGTACTCCTGCAGCTTTCCACATAGCTTGATTGGCAGCTCCCATATCAGACACCACACTTTCCACAGAAAAACCTCTTCTTCCTAATTGGTCAACTATCATTTTAGCTGTTTTCCATAAGCACTGTCCGGGAATGCTTGTGCCAGTGTAGTAATATGCTGAAAAAACTTACTTTATTTAACACGGATATTATATTTTTTTGCAGAGATATTGCATCTGTGTTGATAGATATGTACAGAAAAAGTTTTAAAGCATAAAGAAATTGGATCAATTGTGTATTTAAAAGTAAGCTTTTTTCATAGCTTTTTTGGGAATGATTAGGTTGAAGATTACAAGTGTAAAAAAAGTTACTGATTAATTTCTTTAATGTGAATCAATATTTCTAAATTGTATAGTTTAACAGAAAACCTGTATATATATATGAATTAAACAAGCTTCCTATTAATGTATAACACCTATTAATTGCTTCCAATGTAATGTGATTCCTTTCGCCATAAAACACAACACATGAGAAGCTGCTGTGTTGCCCATAGTTGGAGTAGTAAACTCTTCATTAATAAATCCAACAAATTGCTTCAAACTTGGGTCGTATTGAATAGCTTTCGAAATTTGAACCTCATCTAATGCCAGACTGCAAAGTGTTTTATGATTTGATTTTGTTTGCATCTTGTGCTTCATCCAATCCATTATTAATAATTGTGGTCCAGGAAACATCTTAACATTTGCTATACGATTGCAAATTGTTCGGTATGTTGGTAATGGCCAATGCAATTTACGAAGAAACTCGTACCTAATTAAAAAAAAAAAATTTAGTGTAACAAATTTTATATTAATTATCTTCTTTCAACTTATACTCACCCTTGCACACCACACGCACAACGAATTTGTAAAGCTGCCTTGATGGTGTTTGCATCCCATTTGTTTGCTTGTTTAGTTTTCAATGTTAAGCTTTCAATTTGGTCCTTTTGAAAAATTAGAGAAATGGAATTTTTAATATTGTTGAGTGAGTTTTTCAAATTTTTTACCTATTAAATCAATAAAAATAAAGAAAAATTTGCAAAATACTTTACGAATTTCGTAATTGAACCTGGTATTTTAAACGACGAATTTCCAACTTGTAGAAAGTACATTTGTTGCAACATTTTTCCTTGTTACTGTGAGATAATAATGCACTTCCCTTTTGTGTCTTTACGATACTCTTGATAACTCGCTTTGAAAAACAACCCTCAAGTTCAGTATTTCCTATATTTGATATCTTGGGTTTTTTTGCGTATGAATGGTCCAAGGCTACTACACTTGCTTCAGGTTTATGCACATCTAAAGTATGAACAGAAACAATGTCTACTATATGTTAAGGCAAATGGGCATAACTAATTTTCGTATAGACAACCTACCATTTTGGCATCTCTCTAACACCCTTCTTTTACTACATATCTTTTTAGGGGGGTTAGGAACATTAAAAATTGTTGGTATTGCCGTTGGCTTTAATTTTTTTAAACCGTCTTTCCGATGACATTCAAATTGGTTTTCTTCAAAATGAAGCTGTAAAATTACATTAATGAATTAAACCGATTAAATTATTTTAACATTCAGTTACTTTACTTCGCAGAGTCTGCTTGTAGAATTGGGAATCCAAAAGTCACGTCTACAATTAATCAGCCATCTTTTGCTTCTTTCATTGTTTCTTGGAAAACGAAATAAACGAATGCCTTTTTTACTGCTGGAAGTACAGTTTGGTGCACTGCATCCACCCATGTCCGACGAAAAAACTTTATCGAAACTTTATAATAAGCGCTAAAAATACTAAAGCAAACATATAGAAAAAATGATTATTAAAGTACCGAAAACGATCTTTTACTATACATTGCATTTATTTTAATTACCGTCAAAATGCCTGTATTTATTTTACAAAGTTTATTAAAGAGCGTATTTTGATGTCTTATTAAAGTTAAATTGATGCCTTATTAAAATGCGTTTTTTATTGTTTACGTCGGCAGCGTGGTCGAGTGGTTACAGCCCCGGGATTACATGTATGGCCGACATAATCTTGGTTCAAAACCTACTCACGCCATTCTGTTGTGCCCTTGAAAAAGACACTTTACATAACTTTCCCCTGCTTGGTGGTTTTGGCAAGCAGTTTTAAATTAAAATCATGACTCTATTTAATTACAAGCGGACTGCAATGTCTTGGCATCTCCGGAAGCAGGTCGGGGTGATTGCTTGCCTATGTACTAGCGCCTTCGTCGCTTTCCTGCGAGTCAGGAAGATGAATATAGAGATAAAAATAAAATAAATAATGATGATTAGAGATTGTATGCTACCTGTTTTTAAAACTGTTTTCTTCTAATTCAAGTTTTTTGTAATAATTTACATTATCAGCTTTTTATTCTGTGGCCCCGCTTATAGTGGAAGCGTTGTATTTTGAGTCCTATCTTTGTCATTAAAAATTTGGTCGAAGACAAATTTAAGTATTAAACAAGAAAATTATGCTCAACAAGTGTGCGTGTTTCACCTGTAGAAAAAAAATTGCCTTTCGCAAAATTCGTTGCGAAATTGAAATAAACTGCCAGATGCTATTTGGTTACGTCCGTTTTTGCTATTATCTTATACAATCATTAAAGTTTTGATATGCCACGCTTTATTACGAACGTTTAAGTGGGTTAACTGCAGTCGAACCAAAAAAAAGGTTCTAATTGCTCAATGACCGAAGGCAGTTAATTACTTCATATTCTGTCCTCTCATCATCATCATTTTCAGGGAAAACATTGAATTAGTTCAGTGTATTTCCCTTTGCCCGCTTGTCCTATTGGGGTTGCGGGGGCAGTAGCTCGAGTTGGGATCTCCAAGCATACCGTCTCTCACAAGTACCGGCAATTTCACTGTTGTAATTCCAAGACGTGACCAGGCCAGGTCTTCAACTTATTCTGTCAGTGAGTTCTGGGTCGCCCTCTAGGGCTTTTGCCACTCGGAAGAGCATCCATTAGTTGCTTAGCTGTTCGCTTGTGGGACATTCGTGTCGCATGGCCAGCATAGCACAGTAACTTTGCTTATAAAAGTGCACATTCTATGCACTTTCATAAGCAAAGTTACTGTAAAATACATTGTTCATTAGGTCCTTCAACCATGCATACTTATTTGCTAAATTTTCTTTCTTATCTTAATCGCGTATTAGTAAACTTATCTTTGCTGCTTCTTTTTCTGTTCCGTTTTCAATTACTTAGAAGTCCCGCAAATTTTACTTTTCAACTTATTTTACGGTGAAGCTGAAATAACAATACTGATTCTGATATTTTTACTTTTTTAGTAAAAACTTTTATTTTTACAACCTTAAATAACTCATTTTTCTTATTTAAACATACTTTTCATTTAGTTATTGTAATTACAGAAATCCAACAGTTATTTTGTACATAATACAAACTCTAAATTAACTTTTTTCGCTTGAAAACAAACAAAAAGCACTTTTAATCAATGCAAATGTTAAGATAGCAAATATCCGATTTGCCAGTCAATGAAACAAAATGGCGGTTTGTGACGCATCAATGGTTCCAGTTGGTTTCATAACTTATACTTTATAGGAACTTTGCCCGCGACAACTCTAGTACATTGCACTGTGGCGACCAATCAGCTGGCGCGCGCGAAAGACTCATGTGACAAGAGACGTCGGTGCGCAAGCATGCGTGAAAACGCTTACTATGATTTTGTCGCGCGGTCTTTGTTCGAGCTTTCATTATTAAAAGTGCATTGTTAGAAACGGGTCATGTATCGCGAAGTTAGATAGTGTGTTTAGTAAGCGAACGCTACATTGGTGACCCCGGAAGTCGAATACGCCCAAAATTTTCTAATAGCAGAAAATAAGCTGAAATAACTTTGTTAAACATTGATATGTCAGCAGACAGTGAAATTTTAACGCAGTTAACTGAAGCAGTCAGCAAGTTAACAAACAACGCCTTGTCAACGACTAAGATTCAAGCAGTAGCAGTTAAACTCCCAGAGTTTTGGACAGACGACCCGGAGATTTGGTTTCTTCGAGCCGAAGCACAATTTAGATCTAAATCTATAATTATTGATCAAACTAAATTTGACTACATAATTACAGCATTAGACAATCGGGCAGCCGCAGAAGTTAAAGCAGTTCTTCTAAACCCACCGGAGCAAGAAAAATATAATGCTTTAAAAACAGCTTTACTCAACGCGTTCGGTAAATCTCAACTACAAAAAGACGCTGAGCTCATTAATATTTCAGGGCTTGGGGACAAGAAGCCCTCCGCATTTCTACGCTATCTCGAGTCCCTCAACAATGACGCCGACACCCTTCGGCGAGCATTTTTTTTAGCACAACTTCCTTCACAGGTTCGTGCAATTCTAGCGGCCCAAGAATTTCCAAATCTACAGGAATTAGCTTTAGCTGCAGACCGTATTATCGAAGCTAACGAGTTACTCCCTATCAACTCGGTATCGGCGTTAAGCCCCAGACATCTTAAGAACTTACAACCAAAACACAAACCCAAACCTAATCCCTCCACCCATCACATTATCTGCTACTACCATAAAAAATTCGGCCCTAACGCACGTACCTGGAGACCCGGCTGCCCCTTTGCGAGCTTACTACCAGTGGCAACGTCATCGTCAATCACCGTGCAGGAAAACGGGCAAGCCGGCCGCCAATGACCGCGGCGGTCGGCTTAATCAAAACTAACACCTTGTCAGTGTGGGATCGCGCCACAGGGACATCTTTCTTAGTAGATACCGGCGCTGACGTTTGCGTTTTCCCTGCTTCCCCAAACGACAAGCGCAAACGTACCCCTACAGAAAACCTCACAGCGGCCAACGGTTCCGAAATCAACACATGGGGACAACGTGTTATTACTTTTATTCTCGGACAAGGAAAGCGATATCGTCAGAAATTTTACTTAGCCGACGTCGCTCGCCCTATACTAGGCGCCAATTTTTTTACGGCCAATAACATTGCCATCGATTTACGCGGACGCCGACTTGTCGATTTAAATCACGGCCATATTTTCGCTGCACATACAGAGCGCACACCGAACAGTCACTATGGTTTAGTTTTGGGCGCACCTAGCCGCTTTAATCAACTATTGCTACAATTTCCGCAAATTTTAGCCCCCAGTCTACAAAACCAGGTGAGTAAACATGGTGTCGAACACCATATTGTCACCAGCGGCCCACCAGTTCATTCATGACCTCGGCGTTTAACTGCCCCAAAACTAGCTCTAGCCCAAGCCGAATTCCAACAATTAGAGCGGGCAGGCATAATTCGCCGTTCCAATTCACCTTGGTCCACCCCCCTACACATGGTGCCTAAACCCTCTGGGGGATGGAGACCGTGCGGCGATTATCGCCGCCTTAACCAAATTACCACCGACGATCGTTATCCACTACCCCATATTCACGATTTCAACACACGACTGGCGGGAGCAAAGATTTTTTCCAAAATAGACCTCATTCGTGGTTATCACCAAATTCCTATGGCCGAAGATTCAATTGCCAAGACCGCAATCGCCACTAGTTTTGGCCTCTGGGAATTTCTTCGGATGCCTTTCGGGTTAAAAAACGCAGCACAAACCTTTCAACGACTCATGGGCAGCATTTTCCAACACTTAGATTTTGTTTTCGTCTACCTAGATGATATTTTGGTTGCTAGTAAATCACGGGTGGAACACTACAATCACCTTAGACAGATTTTTACACTGTTGTCCTCAAACAGATTAATAATTCAAAAATCCAAATGTATTTTTGGCGTTCAAGAACTCGAATATTTAGGACATCTTATCACAGTCAAAGGTGTTAGACCTCTCCCGAGCCGCATTGAGGTTATCCGCAATTTTCCCACGCCAGATTCTCGTTCTTCTCTTCAACGTTTCTTGGGCATGATAAATTTCTACCACCGTTTCCTCCCCACAATCGCCTCGCAGCTTGCGCCTCTGCACGCCGCATCGTCTGGCCGAGGAAAAGAACTTACGTGGACTACAGAATGTCAGAAGGCCTTCGAAAACGCCAAGGCAGCGCTGGCACATGCTACTTTACTACACCATCCTAAGGCAAACGCACCTACCAGCATAACTGTAGATGCATCTGACTTGGCCATTGGAGCACAACTTGACCAATTGCACAATGGTTACTGGGTACCCATCGCTTTCTTTTCCCGAAAATTGTCGTCTGCAGAAAAGAAATACAGTACCTTCGACAGAGAACTACTGGCAGCGTACCAGGCTGTACGCCACTTTCGGCATTTCGCAGAAGGCAAGCCCTTTACCTTGTACACTGACCACAAGCCATTAACATTCGCATTGTCCAACAATGCTGACCGCTCGCCCCGTCAATCCCGCCACCTGTCGTTTATAGCCGAGTTCACCTCTGACATACGACATGTGAAAGGAAAATTTAACGTGGTAGCCGATACACTCTCAAGAATCAACACTATCACAGAGCCTCCCATTGACTTTCAACAACTAGCAAACGACCAAGCAGTTTCACAAGAAATTGCGGCGTATCGAACCTCAATAACCAACCTTTTGCTTCAAGATATACCATTCGGCGACGTCTCCCTCCTTTGCGACATGTCACTTGGGAAACCTCGTCCTGTTCTTCCAAAGGAATGGACCTACAGAGTTTTCCAAGCTATACACTCTTTAGCTCACGCCGGACCACGCCCCACTCAACGGGCAATTGCAGACCGCTATGTATGGCACGGCCTTAAACGAGACATTCGCAGATGGTGCCGAGAATGCCAGAGTTGCCAAGCAGCCAAAGTGCATCGCCACAGCACCATTAATAAACTACATTCTGTATATAAATTTGTTCTAAAATGTCCGAATTTCTGATTACTACGGCCCGAAAATTTTTCGAACTACCTGGCAACCCTGCATCTGTAAAACCCGACATAGTTTAAAATGAAAAAAAAGTATGCGTCAACAAAACAGCAAATCAAATTCATAAGAAATGTTTGGGAACAATTAAGAAACGCCAAAAAATACCAGGTAATCCTGTACTTTAGCGTGGTAAATTAATTCACGAATGCCTTTCGTTCTAAGCAATGATAACCACTGGGGGGATCCGGGTTAGTTTCACTATCAAAAATTGGGTAATTCTATTTTTTTACTAATCCTGGTAAACTAACCCGGATCCCCCCCTGTGGTTATTATTGCTTAGAACAGTGGTTCCCAACCTTTTCGGTGTCATGAACCCTTTCGATAATATGGCGAAAACTTGTGGACCCCATAAATAAAAACTGAAATAAAATTCACTCTTTTCTCCTAAGATCATGGTGATCTCTAAAAAAAGGTCTTCACTTCCATTTCATTTTTCGGTTTCGCTATTTTTTCTCTTAAAAACATGATGATCTCTAAAAAAAAAAGGTCTTCACTTCAATTTCGTCTCCGGTTTCGCTATTTTTTCTCCCGAAAACATGATGATCTCTAAAAAAAAAAAAGATCTTCACCTTGAATTTTCCGAGGCAACTGCCTCATTCGCCTCATTCAATATCCATCAGTGCTTTCACTGTAACATATTGCTTTCATTGTTTGCATGAAAAGCTCATGGACCCCCAAAAATCACTCTGTGGACCCCTGGGGGTCCATGCACCCCCGGTTGGGAACCACTGGCTTAGAACGAAAAGCATTCGTAAATTTATTTATCGCCCTAAAGTACAAATTCACAAATGCTTTTCGTTCTAAGCAATAATAACCACAGGGGGGATCCGGGTTAGTTTCACTATCAAAAATTGGGTAATTTCATTTTTTTTACTAACCCTGGTAAACTAACCCGGATCCGGATCCCCCCCTGCGGTTATTATTGCTTAGAACGAAAAGCACTTGTGAATTAATTTACAGCGCTAAAGTACAGGATTACCAAATACCCAACAAAACATCTAGTCTAAGTACAGCCACTGTTGTGCAAAGAAAAAAAAGTAAATTGTGTTTAAAGAAGTAACCTCAGTTGACCTAGTAAAAAAGTTAGGGTAATCTCCTATTTTACATTTGTAAATTTGAAGATTACCGCAATTTTTGTAAAATCCACCCGGAATTCTCCCTACACAACAAGGAGGAAATAAAAAAGAGACCAGGAGGAAAAGAACCTCTTCAAGAACCGATAGTAACCACTGGGAGATTCCGGATTAGTTCACGAACAAAAATCGCCTATGATGACTTCTTTAAGAGATTTTTGAGTCTTTGAAAAAATGTATTTCTGGCATTTTCTCTGCTTAGCAGTCATTTTAGCAAGTAGTTTTAAATTTCAGTCATATTGCTAAATAAAAAGCGAGAAATAATAAATCAAAAAGACAAAAACTAACAAAAATTCAGCCGGATAGCAATATCTTGGTATTTCTAAAAGCAGGCCAAAATAATAGCTTGACAGTTGCCCTGGTAATCTCCAAATTTACGAACGTAAACTAGGAGATTACCAAAGTTAGAATAATAAAAGTAGCTGAAACTAATTGCTATATTGTCTATATCTTAAAATAGTCTTGTGAAGTTATGATCAACATGGTCTTGATGCAATTCTTTTACTTTTCATGCTGTCATCCACTGGGAAAAGGCATTTTAAGTTGTCACTTTATCCTACTTGGCACTCTTACTTAACAAACAGTTACAAATTACAATCTTATATATTAATAACAGCGTACATTAATAAAGGTATGGCAACCACCCACAATTGACATTGTGCATGTAATGTATATTGTTAGCAGCTGTTTCCTATTTTGCAATCATTTTGTCAGCAAGAACTTCGAAATGTAATACCTTGATTGCAAATAAAATTGAATTGAATTGAATTGAATAGCAAAAAGATTTATTTTTAGATATTACTCTATTATTTGGTTGAAATTAAGATTTATAGTTGATCAATATAAATTTGTTTTTTGTCAGTTTTTTACATTTTAGTTATTGAAAATAAATTTTATTTGATTTTTTTAGATATATTTTGTTAAATGCTTATAGGTATGGAGCCTTCCATAACTTCCTTAATGCAAAATCTCTCAATAAATGAAGATGCCATGCCTACTTTGCAAAAAATAAAAGCTTACATATCAGGTTCACCATCATCATCTTTAAAAAATATAGTACTTGCTTCTCATGTTGTATGTCTCTTTAAATATCTGGATACAACAAACAAGTATGACATGTTTATGTGATATTTTACATTTGTTGTCAATTGATATTTTAATGTTATTATCTGAAAAACTTTTGAAATGCTATTTAAACAAATGTTAGAATACAAAATATTTTGTATATATAAATGTGTGTTTGTGTGATTTTTAATGGCTATTGCAATAATCTAAAAGTAGTTAAAACTTTTAGAGAACAAATTGATGTTGTTTGTTCTATTTTAAAATCTTTATTTCCTATTTTGGATCCTGCTTCAGTTGTTACTGAATTGTCTCCAGCTGTTCAAGCAAGTTTGAACCATCCCAATACAAATGTGAAGCTTTTAGCTCTTAACCAAGTAAGCACCAAACAATTCGACATGTTTTTCTTGCAAATAACTTTTTTTTGACATTTAGCTTAATCAAATCATTGCCACCAATCAAGGAATAAATGCTATTAGTGAATCACCTGAAATTGTAAAAGTGGCAGTAAGCTTAATTGGAAATGAAGATCTTGCCGTTGCCTCAGCTGCAGTTAGTTTTTTATCAAACTCTGCTCGTTCATCATCAAGTGTAGCCTCCATGCTTTTGAGTCCAGAGCAAGATTCATATCTTCCATTATTAAAGTCAGTCATGGCAAAAAATGATGAAGTTCGATATCGAGTTTTTGAGGTAAATTTATATAGGTAAACTGTTTACATAAGGATTTGTATCAGAAACTGTACTCCAGATTTGGTTTGTTGCAGTTAGTGTGCAATATTCAATCTGAATCTCAGGAAATGCTTGATTTGGGTACCCAATCTGGTATCATTGATGAATTAGTTAAAGACTTGTTAAGTATGTATTTAATTTCGTAAACATTCTGTTTATATTTTCATTGTATTTAGTTAAGTTGGGTACAAAGTTAAATTTTGATTTTGTTTGATTCTGTTTGTCTATTTGACTTTTGTAACAGCATTTTGGTGTTAACTTTATAAGCTACCATTGAATTTATTTTTGATTTCATTACTAAATTTATCTTTCTGAGTTGCAGGAAAGTGACTTGCAGCAATTACCATGATTTGTTTTTGGAGATGCCAAGATATTGCTGTCTGGTTGAAATTATTATTTCTGTTTTTTTGTTTTATAGAGATACGAATTAAATTTAGAACTGCCTGCCCAGACAGCCAAGCAGGCAAAAGTGCTGTAAAGTGTCTTCCACAAGGACACAACAGAAATGGTGCAAGTAGGTTTTGAATTGCAACCATGTCAATCACAATCACGATGCTCTTAACCACTCGACTATGCTGCCGATAAATTGTTAAATTAAAATAACGCAATTGATTTTCTTTTTTTAATTTTAACAACGTTCATTAAATTTGTAATGCTTGGCATTACTAGAATTGAAAAGAATTGCAATTTGTTTTTTCAAACTTATAGTAACAAATACCTCCAGCACATGTTCTGCCTGCAGCTAGAACAGGAATCTTTGTAGGCTTTTTTACCTTTGTACAATGTAGATTGTAATTGGTGAAAATTGATTGCTGTGATAAGAAAACTCTAATAAAGACCAAAAGATTTTGATGTGTGCTTAAATATTAAAAACGACTAAATTTCTCGAAACCATCACTTTTTTTTTTTATAGAGGATGACGTGCTTCTAAAAGTGTCTTCTTGTGCAATGTTGGCACAAATGGCCTCAACTAAACACAGTTTAGATTATCTTGATCAGGGAGGTGTGGTTTCAAACATGATTGAATTACTAAAGAATGCTCCTCACGAACCGCTTTCGAATCTTTATGTTCCAGGTTAAAGTTTTCAGTAGTTTGTGGACAATCTAACTAAAAAAATAACCCTATTTTTTTTCAGGATTGGTGAAGTTTTTCGGGAACTTGTGTTTGTATAGTAGTCCTAAAAGAGTCTTGAGTATATACCCCGGGTATTTTGATCTCCTATTTAGCATGCTTGAAGAAGGAGAATTAAATACGCAAAGAACAGCGATTGAAACTGTCGGAGTTGTCGGACGTTTGCTTGACGGAAAATTACTTCTTTCGCAGCAAGGTCAATTTCGATTATCTTGAAAAAATGTAGCGCTTTTGATTTTTTAAACGATAAAAAATTTGTAGCATAGCCTTTTCTACATCTTCTGACTGGGCAAATCCTAACGAAAATAACTATTATTTGTTTCAAGATGTACGTGTCTTTGGTTTTACGAGTTTTTGTAAAGCTCTTGTTTTACATTAGACAACATTGCTTTTTTAACAGGAAGCAAAGCCACCTCTGCTGTCAAACGCATTTGTTCGGTCTTATTGTCAGGCATGGAAGATATTCGACTTCACGCAATGCATACAATGTGTCAACTGCTAGACCTTAGCCAAGTAATTGTAGAGATAAATTTGGCTTTTACATTTTATTGGCCTTTCTTTAATCGCAGGTACCAGAAGAAGAAGTTGAAAGTGTCGCTCCTATAACTCTTGCTTGGTTCCGATTACTTTCCGATGATCCCATCGGGAAAGTCGTAGAGTTATGTAAGATCCCCTTCCCTGCGCTTCGATGTGCGGCCTTCCACCTGGTTTGTATTTTTGTGGAAGTCATATTGCCAGTGGTCTTTTCGAGAGAGTTTCCAGTTATTTCACGGAGTAGTTAGCGATGTGCTTTTGTTGATTAGACATAAATCACTTCGAGTTGCGGTAGTACTCGGAACGAGACACGAGCATCTTTGCAGAGTTGCTGCACACTTTAAGCGAAGATTCTGCCATTTTACTCTGATGATTTTTCTGTGATGAATTATTGGTAACGAAACGAGTGTGATTTGGAAACGTGATCAAAAATCGTTTACGTCATTATTTCAACCAATCAGGTCCTCAGTAGAGTGTGGACGACGGCTTGCTATTTAATCCGGTAAATATTTCGATTTTGTTGCAGCTTAAAGTGATCGCCAGCTGCGGGTGGGGTTTGGAGGCGATGGCGGAGTTGTATATGAGCGAGTATCTGCTCGACCGCTTGACGGAGAGCAATAAAGAATGCAAGGAAGCGAAGTACGACGTCGTCGTGGCCCTGTGCGGATCGAAGAATTGCGCGAGCATTTTCGGCAATCGAAACTACTTGAAATTCCGGCAATTTGTCAAGGAAGGTCCTTTCTATGTCGAATCGCAATTAAACGTTGCAATCGAAGAAGCGTCGTAACCTGACGTAGTGCGATTGCGAGCGTGGCGAACTTATTTTATTTGATGTCCGCTTCATTGTCTTTATTTTCTCCTCCCACAACAGGTTATCGTTTGAAACTTTTTGCTTTTACGTGCTTGCTAGACTGACTTTAACGAGTAGAAGTATATTGATGAAACTCTAGCGACAAAAGTGTCGGAAAATCAAACATAAATGTTCCGCTAGCAGTATTAATTCGATTGTAAAATTATTTTGTCACCAAACCTGATTGCACGTCTACACACGGCATTTCTAGCCAATACTAAAAAGATCCAAAACAAACCTGCTGCACATGTCACTCCGTTCTTTGTGATCGTTTTTTAATTATTTAGCTCAGGGTTTTGTTAGCTTTTTGTGTTGCTGGTCAATATTACTTTTGATAGTTTAAAAGACGAGCAAGATAAGCACCCATCACGCACTTTTATCGATTTTGAAATTCAGTTAAAACAATGTGTTTGAAACGACTTCATCTGAAAAACGATTTTTCGGCTGGCCGAATCATTTTATAAAATCGCTTGATCTGGCTTGCAGGGCTATTTATCCACCCTTGACCCACAATTTTTAATGTAACAGGCTTGTTAAATTCATGCGTGGTGCTACACGGCAAACCGAAATAGCAGATCTGATTAGTTTTTGTTTTCTTTTGTGCAAGTTAAAAGTGTTTTTTCACCGTTTCCGAATCAACGATATTACAAATCGGCTTTAAATTATCTGTGACTTGTTTCTGGTGCATGCTATTTTGAATTTACAAGATTTTCGCTTTATTTAATGAAGCTACAGGTGTGATGTTACAAGTTTTGTTTTGAATTGTTGCAATTTATGAAGTAAATGTGGTTTAAGTAATTTTTACTTGTATTTACATTGACTACCTCGCCTAATTTTGAAAATACATTAGGGACCGATGGAAATTTGTTCTTAATATTAGACGACTAGAATTTAGAACGGCTTGGTAAGGCCGTATATTCAGCCCTACGACAGGCCTACATCAGACCTAATTGCAGAGGAAAGTGTAACAAAGTAGTGGTTTCGACCAGAAGCTCAATTATATTTGCCTTTTAGCGTTTTGGTGATTTGAGCTGAGTTAAAACCATCAGTCTGGTTGAGTTATTCAAATTTGTAGTAGCCTTTTGGTGGCTTGGTGTAATCTAACACTTTGTTTTTTTACAGCAAAAACTTATTACTAAGTTTAAAAAACTTCGCCGTCAAAAAACAACTTTTAGTCTCACAGTTCTATAGCGCGCTTATTTGATTCAATGAGTTAATCAAGTTGTCATTGATTTTTATGAAAATTTTTCATTGACTTTCAATAAAGGTATTGTCTAGATCAGCGTAGTCCAACTACGGGCCCGCGGAACCATTTTACAGAATTTAATTCTTGTCGATTGTAAGCGGCGGAAACCGTCTATAACAAGGCATGGCAGAAACAGGAACAATTAAATACAAGAAAAAATTTTCATTTGTTAAAGGGTAAAAACTTTAAAATTTCATTCTCATTTCAGCAATAAATCACTTAATTCAAACAAACCGACTCCGG
This sequence comes from Diplosoma virens, assembly GCA_963680785.1. Lineage (NCBI taxonomy): Eukaryota > Metazoa > Chordata > Ascidiacea > Aplousobranchia > Didemnidae > Diplosoma > Diplosoma virens. The sequence continues at coordinate 33,616,470 of OY796886.1, read as the reverse complement.
CCTGCCAGTCATAACAATTTTAAAAGTTCCCTCTTGAGTGAAGAACTTCAAACACACTTTTCTACTGTATATCATAAGTAAATCACATTTTCCGTCGACTCATAGCAATATCATATTTTTTGATGCCTTCTTAAGCATATATTCTTGGAGAATTTTTAAAAGCAAAGAGAATAAACTGTAAAATTTGATTCTATTTGCTTTCTATGCGGTCATCGTCACATCATTTATTTTCTTAATGATTCGCAAAACAACCTCAGAGCGTTAATAATTAAGGTAGTCGTAAAGGAATCTCCCAACTTTTTTTTGGAGACGACGAGGTATTGCTGTTCCTATAAAATTTTTTATATGATTTTTAATAACTTTATATAGTAGTGATATGACTATAATTTCAAACTAATAGTTAACCACCAGGAAGATGGAGTGCATGGGCACAAGAAAAGGGTGAGAGTATAAGTTCAAACGAAGACTAGTAGTTTAAGGCCGTTCAAAAAATCTATATAGTTCAGTGGTTCCCAAACTGTGCGCCGCGAGACTTTGTCAGGGGCGCCGCGAAAGCATGCGAAAGTTGTTGTACTTACTGCTTTTCTCACAATAATTGCAGTGTGAAAGTTGCTAGCAGCAACGTTCCCTCTAAGAGCTTCCTTGGTGTGCGCGGAATGAAAGCCGTGTGAACAGTGGTGGATATTGGGTGAGGCGAATGAGGCAGTCCCCTCTCGAAAACAGCACATACAGTTTTGAATCCATTGCAGATGTTTCTTCAGAGAACGATTCTGATTGAAGACCTTTTTTTTTTTTTTTTTAGAGAACACTATGAGTTTCGGAGAAAAAAAGAAGTAATTGAACTGAATACCTTTTTTTCATTACGGCGCCGCGAGTATTGTTAAGTTTTCAAAGGGCGCCGTGAAAAAAAAAGTTTGGGAACCGCTGATATAGTTCATTTTGACTCGACCACGCAGTCAACTTAGCTATGCTAGTTTTTATCCGGTAGGTTGCAATAAAAAGCTGTTTCGCACGCCAATCTTTTAGGAATCGGATTGTTCACAATGGCGTGACTGTGTTAAGTGTAAAGTAAAAAAAATTCTGAATTGTTTCAAATTTCAATGTCAACCGATCTATCGCTACCTTTGTCGGTTCGAGAGCTGTTTGAGTTGGCGTCAATGGCGCGAGCAGAATGAGAACAACAAGAATTCAAGTACTTCATTGTCGTAATGAGAATGAAAAGGCCAATTAAGTATCACAAATGTATTTTAATCAAAGTATTTAAGCTTGATTCTATTGAATAAACGTAGTTGTTGATGACAGTTTCAATGGTTTAAATGCCAAAAGTCAAGAAGGAGAATTCGAAAATATTTTGTCAATCAGCGATTCAATACTTTAATTTAGCAGAATCACATTTAATTTAGTCTAAACCAGACGAATAGTAGTAAATTACATAGCAACATAGGCTACAGTTAGACTAAATAATCAGCGAAACTTCGATAAATTGCAAGTATTTGTCCTGCTTTGTAGTTTTTAAGTTTGAAGTGCAAGCCTATAAAGCTGTTTTCCTCTCTTTATGTTAATAGTTTTTACTACTTTTAGACGTCTAAGTCTGTTTAAAATGTTACCAAATAGAACAATTTAGTCAAATTGACTAATGCCCTTGATGAATTTGAAATTTTTTTGAAAAATTTTGAAAAGCAATAATAGTTTTTCCGGAAAAGGTAAGCAACTTTAGGAAAGCAAAATATTTGTAAGCTATTTTGTCTTGTTACTTTAATGTGTGTAGAGTGTAGACCTACTGTGAATGATGAAGATGTAGCCTATATAGTTATTTTTACCACAGAATGTTCTCCATTGCTCCCCCCCAAAAAAAATGATTATACAATATATTTGTTTTTTCTGATTCGTAAGATAAATGCCGCTGATATTAACACAACAATCAAACCTTAATCTAACAAGCAAGCTTTTCAAAATAAAAAAATATTTCTTTCTGCTTACTGTACTTTGATTTAAATTTAGAAGCCTCTTTAGACACTATTTCACAAAAAAAACGTTACCGTTTTTTTTGTCGGGAGCACAGTGAAAAGCAAATTAGATCTACATTAGACGCGTTGCTTGGCACCAATAAGCCTATGGCTGAAAAAGTGAAGATTTCGCTTTAGCAACTCACCCCGTCTTTTTTCGTGCACTTTTTAATCAATGATCGTATACATTTACAGCAAGTTTATTGTTTCAGAAAAAGTTGTGAGTTTCCGAATTCTAAGAGTGTGGTTTGAGTTTTCTATTTACAAACCTGACAAAAAGTATGAAAAAGTTTCAATTTTTTTCTTTTTTTTAATATATATCTACGTATCTTTTAAACACATTAATTTTGTTGTTAGGTAGTGGCTCCCAAGTTTTTTTAATACATCGTTCCCAATGGTAATTTTCAAACTAGAAATTTCTCCCAACATAAACAAAGAATATGGCAATGAACAAAAATAACATTAGAACAAAGCTGACACATAAAAAAAGCTATAAATTATTTGCAAGGACGAGAACAAATTTTTTTAGTAGTGGAAGTAAGGTCGAGTCTAAAGTATGATAAGGTCAAGTGTGTTTATGGTGTACATTAAGTTGCGGTGACGTCACCTTACTCCAACCTACGAGTAGAGGCGAGATGTCAATTGACGAAGACCAAATAATAAGACGAATTTCCACTGTTTGGACAAAAGATTGAAAAAAGAGAGCTATTCCTGATCAGTAAAAGAGCTATTCGAGTTTAGTAAGAGAGCTATTCCTGCTCAATAAGGGAGCTATTTCTAATTAGTAAGAGAGTTATTCCAGAGTAGTAAGAAAGCTATTTGTAATCAGTAAGAGAGCTATTTCTAATTAGTAAGAGAGCTATTCCAGATTAGTAAGAAAGCTATTCGTGATCAGTAAGAGAGCTATATCTGTCCAACTGGGGATCTCAATATTGGCAATAGTTTGTTTCATTTTTAATTTTAATTTTATTTTCCTGAATCACAGGAAAAGGTTGAAGGTGTTATAGTTAGGCCAACCACAAGGAATTACCCCGATCTGCTTTCAAAAATGCCAAAGATCTATAGCTGCTTTCTAAGACCGCTCAAAAGAGGAAAGTGCCGTAAACGTATTTTTCCAGAACACAGGAGAATGACGCGAGTAGGTTTTGAACCGTGACCGTGTCAACCACATTCGCTATCGATACGCGTTCTTACCACTCGATTACGTTGTGAGTACAGATTAGTAGCTCAATGGTGGTGCTCTTGCAGCCACGTGACTTTAGTGTCCAAAAGGTTGCTTGTGTTAGTTGAATGATGAAGAGGATTTTATGGAAAAACAAGAGCATAAAAAGAGGTTTTCGAAGTGAGTTGGAGTAGTCAATGAAGCCACGTTGTTGACAAAAAATCTCCGGGACTAGTTTTGTAGGCAGAGTTTGATTTAATTTTTTTTAATTTCGAATTAAACATTACTGTTTTGACATATATACATTTTTTTTGGTTAATACAACAATTAGCCTTTTTTGTTAATACAGCTATATTATATTTAAAATAATAAAAGATATTCAAAACAGAAATTTATGGAAATATTTTTCCCTCAGTTCAAGAAAATTTTCAAGGATGAGGTGTTTCTTCTTTGCTAGAAACTAGGGTAAAAAAGAAATAAAACAATCAAAAAAAGCTTTTTAAAGAGCATTTTTGCTCAACAATAATAAATTAACTTTCATCCTTTGCAAATATTCTTAAAAAACTGATATCTCGCTAAAAAAACATCTTACTATTTTCTTATAATGAAGCAATATTGTTATTGTTGAATTAAGATTTCTTTATTATGGAGCAATATATACAGGGTGTTTCAAAAAATTTGACATGTAAATATTACGGAAACTACACAGTCAAATCAAATGAAATTAAACAGGGTTAATGTTGAGCTAAACAAGATTTATTCCTGTAAATTTGAATAAGAAATTCAAAGGCACGTGAATTTCGTGAAACGTTTCGCAAATGTTCAATATGCGCACCGCCTGTAACGCGACACACGTGAAGTCTGTACTCTGGCTCCTCCGAAACATGCTGCAGCATGTCTTGGGTAACAATCTCTAGTTTAACTTTCGTGCAAGACAGGTAGTTAACAAAGAAACACCAGAACACTGGAGACTGTTACCCAAAACATGCTACGGCGTGTTTAGGAGGAGCCGGAGTACAGATTTCACGTGTGTCGCGTTACAGGCGGTGCGCATATTGAACATTTGTAAAACCTTTCATGGAATTTACGTGCCTTTGAATTTCTTATTCAAATTTACAGGAATAAATCTTGTTTAGCTCAACACTAACCCTGTTTGATTTCATTTGATTTGACTGTGTAGTTTCCGTAATATTTATATGTCAAATGATGTTAAATTTTTTGAAACACCCTATTTATACCAGTGGCGTGCGGTGACCTCTGAGACTGGTCATGCAACTGGCATGCCAAAAACTGGTCATGCAATTCGCTATTTTCTGGGTAGTTAATGGGTAGGACATGCAATATTTTCTGGGTAGTGGTAAGAATACTGTGTGAGATTCTAAAACATGGACCGATGTTCTCCAAAAAAAAAAAGGTAATCGCCTGAAATCATTAGCAGATTTTATGCTTTTCGTCCTAAACTTGTGGTGTTCTCTAAAAAAAAAGGTCTTCGTCTCGAATCGGCCTCAAATTTCTCTAATATCATTCCAAACCAGTGCCATTTCTAAAATCTATATCTCATCGCGCAAAAGTTCCTCATGCAATCCCTAAAAATTTGATCATGCAATGCATGATTTGCATGCCCTGACCGCACGCCACTGATATATACGTATCTGAGTAAATATGCAGCAGGTTATTTTAGTGTAAATTTGATCAAAGTAAAGTTCAGCATGTTCAACACAAAACGTCAGTTTTCAAAATCTTAACATTTACAAGTTTTTCATTCGTTTTTTATTTTTAATTTTAAAGAACGGATTCAGCTTCATTTTTTATGGTTTAATTTGCGTTAAAAACATTTGATTTCTGATTACAGCATCAACTTCATGTTCCATGTAATTGTAATTTTATTGAAGCATCCCATAATGCATCTAAAAATAATTTTAAACAGGTGCAATTTAAAGTTACAAATAAGCATGATTTACGTTTTTCGGAGAAAATTTTTGATTGTGTCGTCAAACCTGTTTATATTGAATCACAGTAAAAACACCAAACCTACTTTTCTAATTTCATAGTTGCAAATTTGAATTTTTATTTCATTCTGTTGATTACAGAAGATAGGTTTTTAAAAAGTAAACCAAACAGTTTTCCTTCTTTAACCCTTTCTCTTTTTATGAGACACCATTTGACCTGGGACTTTTGATAAGACGCTTTTCCACGTCACTGTAGCCATTCGCTATGGTTGGCTGCTTCCAGTTGTAGAAGTGCCTTTTTGTAGTCAAGAAAAATTGTTTCTTGGTGAATTGTTATATTTTAGTAAATTTTTCTGGTGAAAAATACTTTGCAGTCAGATGATGCGTAGAATGTTTCTTTTCTTTGGGGGGGGGGTGCGGTTGGATTGCTAGTTTTGTGATTTTATATTTCAATTTCTTAACAATTTTTATTAAGTTTACATGGGCTTTAATGAATTAGATCAGTGATTGTCAAACTGTGGGGGACATTTAAATTTTTTCGGGGGTCGCTGGCGGTGTGAATCCTTTTTTTATTCAATTGTTTTGTTCATTCTTTATGAATATTGTGAAATCGTAAAAGCAAATATGCTTCTTAATTTTTGAAACGGCTTTTCATAATGAACATTTTACGATTTAGACTAGAGGTGGGCAAACTTTTTTTCAAAATTTCGACAGACGGGCTGCAGGCAAACCCAAAATGTATTGAGTTTTAATAATTTTTTAATAATTCAGTTGAAAACATTGCCATCAAATGACAACATAATTAAGATATAAAGTTTGGTGGACTGGATTGATAAGTAAAAGTGGCAAGATTTGGTCCGCGATTTATAGCCTATAATAGTATTGACTTAATAAAATAACTTCAGTTCATCCTCTGCGCGATGGGCTTTTCTTAGTATCTCAGGATTGTGGCCTGTCACAGGCTTTAACCTTTTTAAAAACTGAATTGAAGAAAGGGGTTAAGGACCGTTGATTTAAATTGAACCCGACATACTCGCTAACTTCACCTAAACGTTGCCGCCAACGCATTGTCATTTGTTTGGTCTTTATATCGCATTGAAATGTTTGAAGAAAAATCGTAGGAGAATTTTAAAATACGACAATGTACCCTACAAAAAAATAGAAGTATCAATATTTAAACCTGGAGAATTGGCAAGTAAATGCGATTTGGCAAAGACCGAAAAATTTATTTTCTCAATAGCCTAAAGCTGATTTTTCCCTTATGGATTTGCGGCTTGCAATTCATCTTATCCCACGAATGCACCAGGCAGTGTGACTCACTATCAGTCACCACCTTTGCCCGGCAGTGTGACTAAGTAGGCAGGAGAGCCATATTGATGTCAAACGCGATCGACACTATCGCTGTTCTTGACCAACGCTCGTCATTCTGCTGGGTTCTTAGGGAAAGACACTGTACGGTCCTTACCTCTGCTTGGCAGTCTTAGAAGGTATGTCTAAAATTCAGTCATTTCTAAAAAATCAAGTTAAAAATTTCAACTCGACATCAATATTTTGCATCTTGGAAAGCAGATCGGGGTAATCAATTAACGATTGCCCTATGTATAACTCTGACGACCTTTTCCTGCGAATCAGGAGAGGGAATAGAAGTGAAAGCATTTTTTTATGCAAACGCATAATATCAGAGGCTGAGGATTCGTTTAAATTGCGATATTCTTTGCTTTTCAACTGAAGCATTAGCGAAAATTGATTTCAGAACCCTAGTGGACCGTTTAAACGAATATGAATCAGTTGACTTGAAACTTTTTTCATTCGGTCTTTACCAAATAAAGCATTTGTAAAGTTGGGAGTGCAACTGTGGCGTAGAAATTTGGTTGTCGTTTTTAAGTGCCAAAACATAAAAAATTGAAACCGTAGTCGTAAGCCAGGGTCCAAATTTTCTACCTTGTTACTGGTACTGTGCTAAGTGTGCTCTTTTGTTTGTCTCGATGTGTGCGAAAAAAAACCTTTATTTTTTTAATTTGGAAAATTCTTCAAAAAGTTTGACAACTACTGTCGTGGAGTGTGGTTTGAAAAAAAGCAGAAAACTTTTTTAACAAACGAAGTCATTATTTCCTTGAAAAGATTTTTATTATTTTGAAACTTAGTGTTTTTTCAAAGCGTGAAATTGTAACTTGGAGTAAGCCACTCGTGAGCACACTTGAACAAAAGCAGTTTGCTTTTAAAGCAATGAATTTGTACCAGTTTAACATACAAGTGGCACTTGGTGATTTGTTTGGTTTAGCTTAAGGTGGAAATTTGAAAGGAGTTTGAAATGCATTTGCTTTGTTCCCAAACAAATTCGATTGTTTGACGGAAAGACATAATCTCGTTGATTTGCCGAAAACTACTTTTAAAAACTTTTTCTAGTGCCGCTCCAACAAAATTGTTGCACGCCTAAAAAAGTCTATTTTTGCAATTTTAGGTTATGGGCAAATATATTGTACGTACATTGTACTATATTTTCAACAAAAAAGTGATTATTATTTGCAATGAAAGCTCTCGTGGTAACAATCGGTTTTGACAAAAGTTACATCAATCAAACTTTCAATCAACCGCTTTGTTATGGCAAATAGCATATATTCATAAAAAAACTAATCGGCTACCTGTCTTTAAAAAAAATTTTGCGACAAAAGATTTATTTTAAAACATGCATTAAGGTAAAACATGATAAAATCTAACCATATACTTGCTGACTCTTAAATATAAACACACAAAACAAGCAATGAAAAATCAAAAATATAACTTCAAATCAATGCATCTGAATACAAAGCAAAGCTATATGCCATTAATCTGTAAGTCCGTTTTAAATAAACACTTTTGAAGTGCAAACTAGTATTTGTTGATAACCGAAGTTTAGGGTGGCTGAAAAGTCCTACACCTTGCCCAAATGTGGAATGTCCAACTGTTGTTTTCGGCATTTTACATTTCACATTCAACAACTAACAATTAAACTATTTTAAACTATTGTCGCCAGAGGAAAATTTTGTAAATTACTTATCGAGCATTATATTTCAGATAAAATGCAAGCTGCAGATCTTGAGAGAATTCTTCGCAAGCAATTGGCATTTCTTTCTGGTCAGTACTTTATTGAATATATGACGTGGAGTTTCGTTGCTTCAAAAAAGTATTTCTATAGATTGAGTTTTTGTTTTCAAATATCATTTACAAAAACCACTTAAACAATTTCATTTGAAATCATATACATACTGCATATACTGTATATAATGGTAAACCTCGGTTAATCGGGGTTCGGTTAGTGCGGAATTTCGCTTAACTCGGATAAAACTAAAAGTACAAATGATTTCCTGTACTGTGTACTGTAATTTTTAATAAAAAGCATCGGATTATCCGGACTTCGCCTTATCGGATGATTTTCTCTGTCAAATTGAATCCGAATTAATCAAGTTCTACTGTATGTATGTACAGTGTTTTTTTTAAGGCGTTTTGAGGAACCGAAACGGTCTCTCAAAATTGTCCAGCGGTTTCTCAAAATTTGCTTCTACAATAATGTAAACAAAGCTAAGTGCGGTCAGGAGCGATAGAAAAAAAACTAGGGGTCTTTTAAAATTGCTTAGAGGTTCCACAAGCCAAACCTTAAAAAAAACACTGTGTATGTATATACATTGCACCGATTCAGCAACCAAAAAACAACTATTTAGGTTAAATATGATTTGATACCTCTTTCCAAGTTTATTGAATGTTTTATTGTTTATAGGGGGCAAGGACAAGCACAACAGACCAATCATAACGATACCAAACGTCCAAGAACTATTTCCGAGTTTTTCTTATGAAATTCAAATTACTTTAAAGTATTTTTTGCGGGCTGCGAGGTAAGCCACATGCCTTAAGCCTACTTGTTGGTAATATTTTAAAATGAAACAATTTTTAACAGCAAAAAGAGTGTAAAACTAGTTTAAAGCTATTTCCAAAAATAGTATACCAATTTTGCAGGTGTATGATTATCTTAAAAATGCTGCATTAAAACTTATAATATTAGAAACTTGGATTTAAGTTTTTAAGTAAAAGATGTAATAAATTTTTTTGGTTTCATTGAACAAATTTTAAGAGCTTCGACAAAGTTCACAGTCTTGATCGACATTCGTTCATCATCTTGGAGCGTAGCTAAGCCTGTAATTCGCATCCTGCAGGTACTTTAGCAAGACTAACAGATTTTTGATTTTTAGAGACGCAGAGTTTCGATTATCTCATAGTTTTTAGCGTTTTTTAATTTAATATTATAAGGCATCACAGTAGGTTATTTTAAAGATATTCATCTCTTTGAAAAATTGTTTATATTTTTGAAACTTTCCGGCTCGGTAGCAATTCATTCTACAAATTACTTTATTTCAAAACTCATTTCTTTAATAATTTTTCAACTTTCTTAAAACTTTGTGTCAGAGTAAAAACCGTGTATGAATGCATTTCTTAGTAAAAGCTTATGTCAAACACCATGACAAAGCTACCAGCATCGAATTCTTCCTACAATTTTAAATGTGTGATTTTTGTTTTGTTTAATTCATCCGTTTCGCCGTATTGTGATTTAAAGCTACTTTGAGTAAGATTGAGTTATTTTAACGCTTTATTTAAATTCGAAAAAGTTTTATAAAGAGTGTATCGAGATTAATTGCCTTAAAAGTAGAAATATTTGGGCTTACTTACATTTCTACAGGAATGCATGTCCAACCAAATCGGCTTGTTGTGTCTCATTAAACCTGGAGAATTCGTGGAAAAGCAAAAAGCTAACTTTAATTTCACTAAATATAAAAGCAAGCTTAATTTCATGGTGAGTATCCCTTACAATTACACAAGTTTTATATACTATGATGAGCAATTATTTTTTATGTAGATCATTATATTCGATTCCAGTTTTATTTGTGAGTTGGTTATCCAGTTTTTTTAAGTTGTCCTGACGATTCGAAGCGGTCATGTTGTCTCGTAAACAGTGGTAGATATTAAGTGAGGGGCCCTCCTCGAAAATAGCACATACAATTTCAATTTACTGCAGATGTTTTTTAAGGTTTATTATGAAGTCGGGACGAAAAGTAGGAAACAAAGAGATCGATTCTAGGTGAAGACCTTTTTTTTTTTAGAAAACACCTTGATTTTGGGAGCAAAAATAGGGAAATCAGAGATCAATTTCAAGCGAAGACCTTTTTTTTTAGAGAACACCTTGATTTTTGGAGCAAAATAGGGAAATCGGAGATCAAATTCAAGCGAAGACCTTTTTTTTTAGAGAACACCTTGATTCTGGGAGCAAAATAGGGAAATCGGAGATGAAACCGAAGTGAAGACCTTTTTTTTAGAGATCACCATGATTTTTGGAGAAAGACGTGAAAGACGAGATCAAAGCTCTTTTTCTTTTTTAGAGAACATAAATTTTTGAAAATCCTTGCCTCGGGCCCCTGAATTTGAATATCCACTACTGCTTGTAAAAACTTATTTTTTACGGCCAACTAAAGCTATTTTCAGACATTTATAAATTTTTCATGAAGTTGAACCTTAAAAAATACTCTATTTATAATTTAATCCATTTTATAGAAATTTCTGCAACATCATTTTAAACGGCCCAACATCATTTTAATAACTATTTTTGCAACAACAGTAATAATAAGAGAACATCAGTTAGAGATTGAATCAATTTTATCCAAAAACTCTTACAGGCCACTTTGACTTCTGCAAGCAAGTTGCCACGCTATGTGGATCCATCTCAACTAACTGTGGAGTTGGGTGGGAAGCTGCAATACAGCCACCAGCAGTGGATCAACAACTTGATAAGCTTTGATTCGTATATGGAGGAGGCAAAAAAGAGAATTGATGAACTGAAAGAAAAAGATGTAGACGAGAAACATAGGGATTGCAGAGTAAGCTTTACTCTAGTACATTACTTTGACTGAAAAATAAGATATAGTAACTTCTTTAGCAAAAATAATTTGCCGTTGTTTATCAACCTTGAAAACCCTTAAAATGAAGACAAGGCTAATGGTTTCGCTGTGGTAGTGTGACTAGCATACATAATGTGAAAATAGCGCATCGAAAACTTTGAATTATGCTCGAAAAAAAAGTTTTCTACAGGGTGATTCAGCGAAGTGTGCACAAATAAAAACTCATCTTTCGGACTTATAATTAGGTCAAATGAAACAAGTTATATGCTGTGAAGATAGTAAATTTAATAAGCTTTCAGAAAATATACAAGTTATTCAATATAACCCCCTTTGTTTTTGATTACTTTCCGAAGTCGTGGCAGAACCTGGGCACATGTGGCACGCACCACTTCTGGGTCAATTTCGTCCCATGCCGATGTCAATTTTCGCTTTAGAGAGTCCAAATTTGGATGAGAAGTACGGCAGGCTTTTGTCTCTAAAATAGACCATAACCCAAAATCCATAGGGTTCAAGTCTGGTGAAGACGGCAGCCAAAGCTCTTTCTCCCAAAAACCTTTGAAATTGCATCGACACCAAGCTTGAACTGAGTTGGCCGTGTGGGAGGTTGCACCGTCCTGTTGAAGAGTAACTCCTTGTTCTCCGACTACTTCTTGGACCCAGGGAAGGACTTTCTCCTCCAGCATTCGCCTATAGACGGTCTGGTTTATCTTGACCCCTTCTTCAATGAATATGAGAGGAGTTTTCAGCCCTTTTGATGTTGCGCCTGCCCATACCATTACGGAGGCGGGTTTTTGTCTTCTGAAAGAGCTGCGACGCTCAACTGGGACCATGTTTATGTCTGGAAGCCAAATCCTGTCATTTTGATGGTTATGGACAGCTTGAACAGTGAAAAGTTTTTCGTCTGTCCATAAAACTTGAGGCTGCGTGCCATCGACAAGTTTCTTGACCAAAACCTTTGCTCTATCGAGCCTTTTCTTCTTAGTGGCCTCCGACAAGAGATGTCTTTTGGTGAACTTTAATACCAGATTTTAAATTTTAACTCTTAAATAATAAGAAACTGAAATGTTAATAATTGAAAGTTAATAATGGACGTAATACATGTACATAAAATTAAGAAAAGTATTTGTGCACACTTCGCTGAATCACCCTGTAACTTAGTAAAAATCGTCCACTTCAATCAACCTACTGCGCTTAAACGCAGAGCGTCAGAAGCGACACAAGTAACGACTGGAGTGACAGCGGACACCACACCGGTCAAACATCGAGCAGCAGCACCACCGACGTATCGACCCAAAGAAGCGGTTTTTATCGAATCGGTGACGTCACGCGATCATTGTCGCATTACCGAAGCATTGATGACGTCTATTGCTCGTTAGAAGTAGATAGGTAAGTTTTAGACCTCCTTAATGTGGTTGTGTTGAAAAAAACTGTTCGAAGTGATTTAAAGTGGATTTAACTTTAATTTTGCTCAAAACATTTCTCTTTATCCTATTAGTTTAAAGATCTATTTTCAATTTTCATGTTGATTTACATTTCAGAAAGGGTTTATACAGTAGTATAGAGTTTTCTGGAGTTAATAATAATACCCTGTCACAATTGTGATCAAAAAAGAAATAAAACTTTTATGTTGAGCCATTAACAACAAGGCATATACACGTAAGCACATTTTTTTGATCACGAAAAATCTAGACTATTTTGCTTTCACCTTTAATAAGTCCTTTAAAGTGTTACTAAGTTTTCAGTAATAAATTTAGTATAAAACATTTGTTAATAGGCCAACTCTTCCATATAATGTAGCACTATGTCTGTCTTTCAGCCAGTTGTTCTGATACACTACAAAAAGTTATGAATTGACGAACATTGTTTTTTGAGACCAGACAAATTGATATGAAACTCTAACATCAGATATAGTTTCATTTTGTTGCCAACAAAGCTTTTTTGCAGTTAGCCAGCAAAATTTACGAATAAGCTTTTGGTTACAATTACTTTTGATGACTGAGAATTTTTCGGCTTTGAAATATATTAAACAATTTTTTTTTAAATAAAATAACGTCATTTTATAAATTATAGTTTTGAAAAAACTTCATCATCTAAAGAAGAATCTTCTCAATCGATATCTACCAAGCCCTTGAGGACGATGAAGAAAAAAAACAAAAGATTTGATCAAACTCGACGCCGCACCAGGTTCAGTTAACTTTTGTTGCAATGATTTTTTTTTAGTTATTTTTATTCATTTATTTATTGCTTTACGACGATGCTTTTAGGACTTTAAAAATTCTTAAAACATTTTAAAACTTCTTAAGTTAAACTGTCTGATAACTACCATCTGAATGAATAAATCGCAAAGACACAAAAAGTAATATTATTCTATTCAGCGAATTATTTGTCATTTCCTGCACTTTGTTTTCTTAAAAATCGTCTCATTCTTGAAATAGGAGTGTTTCTCCGAGGAGACGGAGCGATCGGTTTTCGTCGGATTCTTCCTTCGAAACTTGCCTTCACGATCCCTTCTCAAATTATTGCGATTATTCGGTTCCGTTTCACGGAACAAAAGACCGGAACGACTCCTCATCGAACGGATGTCACACTACGAGGAGCAAGTCAGATCGCAACGTTGATGCGGAGGAACAAAGAAACGAACTCACGGGCCGGAGCACAAACACGCCACGACGTCATCGACAGCGAGAAGCTTCCATCAATCCAAGGTGGTAAATTCACGCCATGGTTTATTTTGTGCTATTTGCATAATACCATATTTTCCAAAATATTTTGTTCTTTTAATGAAATTTAGTTCGGATGCATTGCGTGTCTATTACAACCATCTTTTGTTTTTAATTCTGAATTAAAAACACCAATTGGATGCTGAATAACAATCTGTTTTAATTAGTTAATTTTTTTTCCAAATAATTTAATTACATGTATTTAAAGAATTACAATTAAAAAAACTTTTGTTAATTAATTATTATGGTTTTGTTTGATCATTATTTTTTAACTTTTTACTTTATTATTCTTTATTCAATAATGGGAAATAATATTAGAAAGTCACCTATATAACTTGAAATTAATTAATTATTTATTGGAATTTTACAAATTTTGAACTATCTACAACAGTGAATGTGAACATTTCCATGTAAATTAAAACAAAACAAGTTTTTTCATTAGAACCGCATCAACAAACTACAACGTCTATGTAAACACCCCCAAACAAAGACCCAGGGATCGCTTGCATTCAAATCGGCGCCGTTCAACCCCTCGCAAATACGAGCAGCCTATCAGCAGAAGCAATTCGGTTCCGGGTTATTTATGTCAGAGCAAATCTGACGAAAGTGTTAAAGAGCACTTAGTAATTACTCAAACCAAATCCCTGTCCAATCGTAACGGCCCAAGGCCGCTACACCGGCGAAATCGAGAAAATTCTAAAGAAATCAAGGAAATGACATTATCAAAATCAAAGTAAGAAACGATTATTTGGGTGTTTTCTGATTTCTACAACTTTTATAAAGTGGTCCTTTGGTTGAGCGGTGCGTTGTTTTGCTCTGATAGGCTGAAAATAGAAATGAGATTTAACTAAAAATTACTGTGACGTAACTGACCTCCTTCGAAGGTTTCATTTAAACGTCAGTAAAACTTCAAAAACAAATTGGCAACTTCGAAGTTCAGAGAAAAAAATCGATCATCCGTTTTCTCATGTTGTGCGTGAACCCGTGACTTTCTTGTTTCTGCAGGTCAACTCCAGATCTAACCAAGTCTGCTGTCACAGTTCGTCGAAACTCAACGATTATAAAAGGTCCAAGATAACTTGTTTATTGTTTTAAATTAAGATATTATCATATCTGACAGCTTTAGTATAACGAGTGACTGCGTTTATCTTTTTTTGCATCGGCTGGTAAAATAAAATGAAAAACTATATAGATTGCGCGGCTACATCTGCAGGAGCCTACGGCAGTTTATTGTACAAAAATTGATTTAACTGTGCAAGCTTCTATAATAAAATCATCTTTTTGTTCTTTTAAATTAGATCTATTAACAAAGAAAACAGTTGTGAAAACTGCATTGAAAACTGTCCCCACAATGTAGTTTCGACAAACTGTCGAGTCACGCATGTGCAGAGCTATCACTGATAATAGTACTCGTACTTTAAGTAATTGTTGCGGCCGAATGTACTCGTACTTTAAGCAATACGCGTATTATAAAAATAAATTAGAAATAGCTCTCTTACTAAACTCGAATAGCTCTGTTACTCATCAGGAATAGCTCTCTTACTGCTCTAATTGTCGTGGCAGTTACAAACAGTTTTAATTCATTTCATCTATAAGAATATGAATTAATAAGACTCATTCAAAAATCAAAGCTCAGTAAGAGGGGTATCCAAACTTTTTGAGCCAAGGGCCATTCAGCTCAACAAAAATATTCGTGGGTCATGTAAATCAAACACCGAGGTCGAACTTCATCTATAAAACTTTTTTTAGTCTTCACATATTACTTTACTTTTTTGGAAACATGATTATCCTATTTAGTTTATGTCGTTTCGCGCAGGTCACCGGTTGGACGAACTTGCGCTAATTTTTTTTCCTCGTATTTAACGGTTATAAGCGTAAACCCATGAGTAATTTGAAATAAATGTCATGGATGCACAAATACTAGATATGCGATTATAGTGTTAACAATAATGATAAAGGTGAGAAACTTTTGAGAAATTTATCATCTGCGACTGATGAGAATGGTTTCGCATTGAACGTCAACCACGGTCAAATATCTGATCAAACGATGGTGATGATTGAAAAAGTGAACAAATACCAAGTAATTACTCACTATAGCTTGTTAAAACTTTCAGAAATTTTTGGACAATATTGTAAAATCTTTTTGTAATATTTTTAAACTTAATTGAACTTTAAAAAAACCTGTTTCTGTGTATCTTGTATTAAACACATGGTATCGAGTCTTCCGAGCATTTGATAATTGACATTTTTTGCTGCAGAAATAAGATTTTTAAGTCAAGTTTTGTTTTTACACCAGATAATTGATTTATTTCACTTAACCCTGTTGTACGTAAAACACGTATCATACCGAAAGAGAATTTTTTACCTAACGTCATACAATTGCAAAATCCATTCCAAAAATGTCCTTACTTGAAACTGAACCTGTGTTTACCTTTTTAAATAGTGAACCAGAATTTCGCAAATTGAATTGAGCTGTTTAAGGCATAATAACCTAGTGAAAATAAGCTTAATAAACTGCTTAATCTTTTTTCAAGCGTTTTTGACCAGGAAAAATTAAGCGTGAAATAATTGAGGATCTTGAAAACATTTTTTTTTAGAAAACCTTGGAAAAACTTGAAAAAACAAAAAAGTCAAAAGAGAAAAGAAATTTAAGGAGAAAGTCGATAATTGGGATACCAGAAGTTGACCATTTAACAAATGCGTCTTCTTTTCCCACACTGCTAACTCCAATTGAAATGAAGAACAATTTGAAGCTGGTGAGCTAGTTATCTTCCGTTACGCGACTGTAATTGCATTAAATCTGCTATTCAATTTTTTTGAAGTAGTACTTAAAGAGGTCTTCACATTTGTATGTGTAATGATTTTATTCTACAAAGTAGTCAATGAAGAGTGATAGATTTTTATCCCCTAACCGCAACCCTCACCATAACCCTGTTTACGTGACCTGTCTTCGTGATACTCTCGTGATAGTGGTAGACCTCACGCTAAAGTAGCATCAGCGAATTTCTCATGTTCTATTCTTCTTTAAAATTGCTTATTATAATTGAATGAATTCCAGAAAAAGAAGCTCACAATGATGTCCCGAAATTTGGTAAAATAAGAAAAATTTTATTGAGTTTTCTTTTGTAAACAAGCAAAAAGTTTATTGTTTTAGGTTTGTTTGAAAAAAAACTGACTACTTGCAGTAATTAAATTGGTAAAGAAACTAGTGAGCACGATCATGTCAACTAGAGTCATTGTTCTTGCTTTCAAATTTTTTTCATTTTTTTTAAAATTGCAAAGCATTTTGAAAGCTCAAGCAAGTGAACAGATGGTTTTGGTCTTCCTCATAACGATGACAAGACCGTTTTAGAAAAATGTTCATAAATAATCTTCAAGGTGTTTGTATCGGCTAAACCAAAGATGTGAAATCTGCGGCCTTCATGAGGGGGGAGCGTCACTTAACCGACAAAAGTGAATTATTCAAAAACACAACTTGACCGACACAACAGCTGCAGCTGTCACATATTTCCCCCTTGCTTTCTGCCTCTTGCTTATCAGAGACCTAATTAAATACATTTGTTATAAAAAAACTTATTGAAACGATTTTTTTCTTTTCTTATTGACATGATAGTAGAACCCATTGCTTTTGTAAGTTTTCCCTCTGTAGTGCATGAAACCAGAGAGGACGTGAAAGTTTTGAGCTGGTGTAGCAGACATAGGTATGAAGTTATGATAATAATTATATTGAATAAATTTGCTTGTTAGGAAGTTCAAAAAGACCTGCTGCAGATACAGATCATTGTGTTTATTTTATGACTTGATATAACTTATCACAGCCGACACTGACAGCTGAATGTTTTTCAGTGGGCGGGAAGCTGACAGTTGTTGTCGGACAACTGACTGTTTTGGAAAATTTCCTTTGTTGTCGGTCAACTGCCGGTTTGAGGGAATTCCAGATTCTGTCGGTCAAGTGACGTCAATCCCTTCATGAGTTTTCTCTGCGGCCTTCATGACCGTTGCCGCCTTTGTGACAATAGAATAATGAGTCAATGACTACTGCTGATAAGAAAAAACCTTTTTTTAGAAAGCACTACATTTTAGATACGAAAATAAAGAAATCCGAGACTCTTTCCAAGTGATGACGTTTTTTTTAGAAATCACTTTATTTATGGACAAAAATAAAAAAATTTTAGTCAGATTTAGAGTGATGACCTCTTTTTTTTAGAGATCAATTCATTTTACGACGAAAATCTAAAATTCCGAAATAAATTCAAGATGTTGACGCTTTATTCTTAGGTATTTCAACTTATGCGGTCACCTTTGCTACCGCCTAATAAAAATTAGCCTCCAATAATAAAAAGGATCCCCACCTCTGACCTAAATTACGGGTGCCCAACCTTTGCGCATCGCTGACCGAAAAAAGGTCTTCATAAAGGTTTCAACTAAAAAATTCCACGTCTTTTTTCTAATTAAAGTGTAAAAACATTTTACAACCCTAAATTTTTTTATCTAAATAAAATTCCGAACTACGCCCTGAAAGCCATGTTCGATACAGATAAGTTGGGTCTCTTTAAGAAACAACCGTAATGGATCTATTTTTTGTCGGTGAAACTAACCGGAAATCCTTCTGTAGCAGCCAAAGAAAATATAAAAAAAAAGAAAAAAACATCTCTTCAAGAAGCAATAGTAACTACAGGGAGATCCCGGGTTAGTTTCACCGAAAAAAAACAGATCGCGTACGGTTGATTCTTGCAGAGGTCTGATTTATCATGTACTGAACACGACCTTCAGGGCGTATTTGATACATGATCCAAATTCTTTTGTGCATTTGATAAAAAATTCTGTTGCGGCCGGCACAAAAGGACTTCGTGGGCCGCGGGTTGAATATTCCCGACTTAAAGCATATAAGATCGAACGAAATAAAAGAATTTTATCTTGCAAACATGCAAGGTAATCTGTCCAAAAAAAGTTTCATTACTTAAGCTAAAATGACTTTTTAGGTGTTCGATTGGTTCCGAGAAGAAGGTAGAAGCTGTTTGAACTCCATTACTCCTTATGGCCTTACCTTGACTGAAAATGAAAACATGAAGAAAAAGTACGATTATGTAGCCGCCAAAATGAAGGTGAGTAATCGACTTCTGTACGCTATCAAGTCCCAAATTTCTTCTACCTTTCCGTAACCGCCGTACAAACGTCATGATTAATAAGTTGAATTTTTATACGTTTTTCGTGCGTGTCGCTTCCGGCATTTAATCTCAATTTAATGTTTGCCTATTGACAAGAGACAGCATGTGTGACTGTATAACATTAATTTTCCTGATTTTTTAGTAAAATGTCTGGTAAACATTTTTTTGATGATATTCCAAAAATTTTCCCGGGTCTAAAAGATTAAATCTAATATTTATCTTTTCATATTTAAGAGTTGAATCGAGAAAAAAAAAACGGAAAGAAAGTTTTGTTTAAATGGTAAACCTATTTTTTGTTTTCCTATACACGTCTTAGTACCTCATTTCCGTCACATGCTCACGGTTCCTCTTTTCCCCAACTTTGCGCCCGAAACTACTTCCGCGATGGCAATCCGTGGGTAAAATGTTCTGGGTTGTCAGTTGAAAAACTAAATGCTTTCCCTCTTACCGAAACATGAAAGACAACCTCACATCGACTAGAGTAATATGAATTTTTTATGGACATGTCAGATTTATTTTTTAAAAGTGTTTATACTGTTCTTGATTTTTGATGAGAAATTTATGCAATTCTAAGAATTTTAAATCAACCGCTAAATTACTGTACTTGATTTCCGCTGCGCGAAGTTAAAAAACTAGAATTTGAAAACAACTTTAAGAGAATTAAAACTTGACTGGCCTGCGTTGGAACAAAGCCATCTCAAAAAATATGGTTGAAATTTTTATCTTTTTTTTCGGTTTTATAGGATTGGTATGACTGAAAGTTAAAATATGTTTCAAAACCGTCAACCAAACAACCGTGCCGTTTTTAGAAGTTGTTTTTTAAAATTGCTGAATTGATAAAAAAATAATTACAACTTCTGTATCGATTTTTCGGTTAGATGAAATTATTCTCTGTAAATAACTTAAAACTCAAGGTCACCTCAACTTATTTCTTTCAGGATCAGATGAACTTGATGAGTGAGACAAAGAAAACATTTGACTCTCTCTCTTCCGCTCATCCATCCTTTCAACGTGAAAGCAATCCCGCTGAGTCTGTCCCTCAGGTTCAAACACAAATTAATGTTTTAAACTTAACAGTTTAAAAAACTCTTTTTTGCAGTGGATAATTAGCTTGAAAAAGAACTTTGAAGTTGTTGCAAATCATGGTAAAACGTTTCGAAGCCGTTTGTTTCGTCTCGGAGAAATCATGAACTCTTCTTTGTCATTTTTTTTATGTGCCAAAAAGGTTGGTTTTAAATACGTTTTTTATTTAAGTTTGTTTTGAAAACCATCCTTTTGAAGAATAGTTTGCTTTGACCGCAGAAAGCGTCAACTGATTGTTTTGTAAAAGCCCAAATGAATCATGCTGCAATAACTCAAATCGTTAGTTTTACTTAAAAGTAATATAAAAAAGTATAAGCAATTTACTCTTCAAAAGAATGGACTTTCACAGTCAGTTACAAACTCAGCCTTTTTACTCTTTCTTCATTTAAAACATTTGTTTCAGTTATCAAAATCTTTGCATCTTAGCATTGATGAGTCGAATAAAAGTGAAGCAACATTGCTTGATGAACTTGAAACTATACAAAAAAGACTCGACCAGCTACAAGAATGCTGCCAGGTAAATATTTTACTCATACAAAGTCGAAAGCTATGCAAAATGCTAAAGATTAGATTAAAGCTTTGTTGTTTTTTTTTTTTTTTTTTTGTGATGCACGCAGCAACATTTTCGCACAACTGTCTGGTGACGAGTTTAAATAAGAGGAATTAGATTTGTTTTCCTTTAATTTAGTTTTTTTCCCAAAATCCCTTTTTTACTATACCAGCTTTATCAAACCCCCAGAACAGTGGTTTCCAGCCTTTTTTAAATCACGGACTCCTTTCAAAAAATTATAAAATTTACAGACCCCTAAATTTTTAAGACGGACCCTGACTTTTTAATTTTGGATAGTTTTTAAGAATTTTGTCCGACTTTCAATGCACTCACAGATTTCCTGCAATCTTTCCACGAACCCCAAGGGGACCATGGACCCACCGTTGGGAACTATCGCTTTAAAAAGATTTTTAATTTTTTTTTTTTCGTTTTGTGCTTGGGCTTGATGATGCAACCATAGTCCAAACAATTCTGTTAAACGTGTTCTAATTTAACAGTCTTATACCATGATCTACACTTTTGTTGCCCCCTTTTAATTGCCTTTTCTGCTACAAGTAATGACGTTTTTCATTATATATTTTCTAATGGACCAATTTCATTAAACTCAATAGAATTTTTTCCATTAAAACCTTTTGAACTTTTTAGTTTTGACCGAAAGTTAAACTGTTTTCTATTACATTTTTGTCTCAATGTTTATTATGATACTGTATCGTTTTGAACAAAACCTAATTTCAATATATTTGCTTTACACATGAAAGTCTGTGATAAGTTTGCCGTCCTGCAATATTGCGCCAAAACAACTTCGTCAGTCCGTCACAAACGTGATGCAACCTCAACAATGATAAGTCGTCGGCAAGACTGTGACAGATGACTGGACTGAGAATCCAACCAAGATCTGCCGTGCCGTTAAGTCAAGATCAATTATCACACAAGCAAAAGGATTGCTTTGGAATCAAATAGACTTACTTTACGAAATGACGCCGCTGTCGACTTTTTGAAGCAGTGAAAATTTAAACCTTGACGATGTATAGGACATGGAATTATCGCACGAAGCTGTGAAGAGAAAAGCAGAAGAACATTTTCATCTCGTCCGGACCAAATCGTCAAACGAGTCTGAGGAACAACAAAGGTTGGTCTCATTCGAATTCGTTTCTTTCATTTTCTTGTTGATGTTCACATTTACTTGCAGCGCGCAGAGACAGAAAGATCGAATACACGAGATTCTGAAACAATTTGATTGTGGAGTGAAACGCTGTTCCAAGCTAACCGAAACGTGCAAAGTTCATTTGACTCAAGTTTATCAACTCAAATCAGCCAAAAACAACGTGCAGCAGGTGACGCAAGACTTTTTTTCTTTACTTCGCATCTAATGAAAATTTATAGCCTCAGCAAATTTGTTTTTGCATGACACAATTGTGAGCTTGACACTCAGTGCATATTAAAAAAAGATGGCGCTCGAGGCCTTGAAAAACTTTTTAACCATTCATTGTTCTTTGCAAAAATAATTAGAATTTAAATTAAAATTGTATTGTACACAAAATCGGAAAAAAAATAATATTATCGTTTATTTACCGATAAGTTTTTGAAAGTTGATCGAATATATCGAATACACCTGTTATCCGACCAGTCGATATGTTTTTTATATTTTAGTATAATTTTTTAAATGAATATTCCATTGTCATGATACGATCAGAAGAGATTTACTGTAAAAAAATTTTTGGTAAATGCTTATGGTCGAATTAATGGAATTATTTTGATCAAAAGCTAACAAAATTCAATTAAATAAATTCGACAACTTCTAAAAGTTTTATTATTTTAATCAGTTTCCATAAAACAAAAGCAGCTAAATGAAAATGAATCAAAATTCTAGGCAGTTGAGTGGCTTTGCAAAACTCGAACTTGCATGAAAGAAAATCAAGCGGATTTCGGACGATCATCAAATGACATTGCAGACTTAATGAGGAAACACGAACTTTTAGAGGTGATCTAATTAATACACGTGGTTTTGATGAACAGAGGGCGGCGGCTATTGGAGGACATACACATTCATAGATTAATCTGCTTTCCATTAACTTAAAACGCATTTATTTTTCAGATAATATTAATGAAAGCCCCTATGCTAAGAAGTGAAATGAAACGGCGTGCTGTGATTGTGACATTAAAGCTGATCATGGAGATCTATAAATTGCACGTTTCCTCGGAGTTGCTAGATCGTTTTTCCACAACCCAAGAATAAATGACTGACAATCTGTACGACCACATCACACCAAACATTTGGCCTCCTAACTCTCTAAACCTCAATTCATTAGACTATTATGTGTGGAGCATCTTTTTGTTCAGTGTTTTTCTAATCCATAAAATCTTTCCTCAAATACCAGCCGCACCTTTTATTTTTTCCAGTAAAAAGAAGTATTTGAAATTTGATCAAAATGCAACATTATTAGAAACTTTTTATAAAATTGGAATATCAGTCTTTGTTTTCTATTTGTTTGTCCGGTTTCGTGAACGTGTTGCATCGTTTTGAAAAACTTTTGTTCAAATTTTGTTGTAGTACAGTGGTTCCCAATCTTTTTAATGTCATGGACCCTTTTGAGGATTTTCCTGAAAGTTGTGGACCCCTTAAATAAAAAAGGAAATAAAATCTACTCTTTTCTCCCAAAAACACGGTGATCTCTAAAAAAAAAAAAAAAGGTCTTCACCTTGAATCGATCTTTTATTTTCCTAGGCAACTGCCTAATTCGCTTCCCCTAATATCCACCACTGCTTTCACTATGACATATTCTTTCATTTTTTCCGTAAAAGGCTCATGGACCCCCAAAAATCACTCTGTGGACCCCCGGTTGGGAACCACTGTTGTAGTACAAGATAAGACTGGAAATTTTGATTAAGACGTGTGAATTTTATTTAGAAAACTGCCAAAATCTATTACGACAACGGAAACAAGCAGCTGTCGTCGATGTCCGTCCTTCGTCGTTGCTTGGAATTGTCACCACCACATGGCGCTGTTCACTCTGCGTTACAACGAAACAATAGCAGGTCGGGGGTTTCCCTTGAATTACTAATGATGCGAATAAATCAGTTCGCTGAGTAGTGGATGCATCGTGACCTAAAGTTATGGCCAAGAACCATCCTTAAATCATCTACACTTGAAATTAGTTCATAGTTAGTTAGCTTGGTTTCTTTGAGTAAAAGCTCAAAAAATTAACTATTATCGATTGTATTGCATCACTATCTTGTTATCTGTTTTGTTTCTGCTTATACTTTCTACCGTATTTTTTCCGCACTTTTTACTTATTACTTTCTGCATACTTTAACGTCTGATGTTAAACTGTTTTTTTTTGTCTCTGTTCAATATTTTTTAATTGCTCTATTTGATTTATTACTATAATAGTGGTCAAAAATAAAATAAGAAATTATTGAATGAATGATTATTTTTGTCTAAATCTACATAATCAAACAAAACAAAAAGAGATTATTATTTTTTTAAATGTTTATTTTTATTTAAATTAAGTTGGTTTGGTCAACTTTGATGATAATTCGTGTCAGCAAAATTATCGTGAATGTAACTCGTTCTTGAAAATTTACCTCTCAAATTCTGTTTTAGCGCCCAGCTGGTTTCTAAATCGGGAAAGCTTCTTCCGTCTCTAGAAGAAGCTTGGGAATCTTTTAACAAAGCTTGGACAGAAAGGCGAAGCAAACTGTTGATCATTCAACTGTTTTATCAAAAAGCAGAACAAGTAAATGAATCAATTGACAGTTACAGCAAGATTTTTGTTTACCTGGAATATAAGATATACGAAAGAAGTACCTTCTGCGTTTAAGTTTTTTCTGTTGAACTAATAGTCTAAAATCGAAAATTGTGATGTTTAGTGTTTTATATTGAATAAATTTAGTGTTTTAGTGTGTCATAAAACAACAATTAGTGTTTTCAATTGCGTGTAAAAACATTACATCCATTTAAATCTAACATAAATTGCCAATCAATGTGTTTCCACCGTTGTTATCGTACCAAGTTTGTTACTGCGTTGCCAAGTGCAACGATGTGTCGATTGGCATTGCGAGTTCACCACGTGGATTGGTTGTTTGAAACGAATATAACGAAAAATAAAATCTTAAAATTGCTTACTTTGATTGATTTTGTTTTTGTATCAAGCTTTTCAAACGAGGATCTCGTCTAGAAGAGGATCTGGAACAACTTTATCAGAGTGCTTCAAATCCGCAAGTAAATTTCAGTATAAACAACCTCCAGCTACTTTTAAAAAACATTTTTTAAAGAAAAAAGTATGTAATAAAGTGTGCTATATTTTAAACTTTTTTTCTTTCTTTAGCCTCTTTCCCCGCTACGTGACGCCCACCACTTGTTCCATGGAGACTGGGACAATGTCAGGCAACTTGGGCAGTTTATATTAAATAAAACAACAAATCCACAACAATCAAAGTAAATAGCTACTTCATGTTGTGTCATAATTATCCATAATATATACCAGGCGTGGCCAACTTGTCTTCTGGTAAATTCGATTTTAAATTTTTTAGGAACTCGTGATCGACCACTACTAAAATGCGATTCTAAAAAAGAATAATTTCTAAAGAAGTCTCGGATTGTACTTTAAATCTTAAAATAAAGCATTTAAATTTACTCAAAATCAGAAGCGATCTACGTGTCGACTATCCCTGATATACACTTTCAGTTGGTTTTCATTAAATATCAAGAATAGTCACTATAGCCGCTCAATTGAGCTAAATTTATAGTTAGCAATATAGGGCGGTTGTGCCTCCCAATGATTTACATAACCGTTCCTGCACTCACATTTTTTGTCATTTTTTTTGTCTTTTTTGTCTTTTTAAATAATAATGTTTAGTTTGAATTAAGTAACGCGGCCGTGCTTCTCATTTTTTCTCTTTCTCAACTCTCTCTATATTTTCTGCATGTTTAACGTTCGTCGTTGTGTCGCGTTTCCTTTTCATGCTTTGCTTAATGTACATTGCATATATTTAAATATTGTTACTAAGCATGAATAAAATATCATCATCATCATCATCATCATCATATACGCAGATTACTCCGTCGAATACGTTAAGTCGAAAATACTCCACAGGTTTTTGTTGTTACTGCCTATATGTTTGTACTTTATTAAAAAGTGATAAAATCAAACATGGTTCGTTTAATTTTTTTTTAACGAGTTTTTATAAAACTTAAAATGCCATTTTTTCAATAATAATAAAGCCTGCGTGTTTAATTAATTTACCTTCGTCGGATCCTTTGTAATTTATTTTCCTGTTTTAAGTTGATGTACGAAATTATCTTTTTTGTTTAAAACCTTGTTTCAAAGAAATCTGGATTCCTTAAAAGTTCCAATTCATCATCATCTCAACCAACTTGAAAAGATGCTGGTATCACTTCAAGCCAAATGGAGCCGAGTCAGCAGTAAGACTCCTACACCGCGGAGCGAATCTTCCGGAGGATCAAGATTATCTCGTTGGTTTGAAAACGTTACCGAGGTCAATGTTGCGTGAAATTAAATAATTTGATTTCATGAATGAAAAGGGTTTTTGTTACTTGAGGGATATCATCAGTTGCTTAGTTTTGCTGTGTTTGCAAATAAGATCACTCATGCAAGTATAAACTTTTTCATTCTTTTACTTTGGACAAAAAAAACAGGAAGATTATTGAATGTTAGAACAAGGCTTTTGCAAAGTTGAACTTTATTTCTTTTAGAATTTGATTATTTTCTTTCACATAAAAGATAAACTCATCAACTGAACAAAAAAAAGCTTGAAATTAATTGATGATTCGAATTTTTCAGATGTACGTTTAATTGCTTCATTAAATTTTGCAGATGACTGATTACGTTCGTAGGACAATGGTGGGTTTATCATCGGGTATCTTTGAAATCGGGAGAAATTATAAGGAATCGTCAGCGCTGCGAGACAAGTTTGAAGAATTAGTGTGTGAAGTAAAAGTGCGTGCAATAAATTTTAAAAGGTTTACAGCTTTGCTAATCTCCCTCAAAAGTTTAATTTTATACTTTTGCTGGCAATCATAAAATTCACGTCTTTCACCATTTTTAAAAATAATAATTCAAACTCGTTATACTTTCCTGCTTCAGCAGGCATCTAAGCTTGTTAAATCGATATTGACTTTTTGATTCGAGTTTAGGTTTAAGTTGGGAAAAATTTGCCTTGCATGTAAAATTTATGATTTAAGCTGTACATTTTGTAAGTTTTTATAAAAGTCAAGCTATTTGCTTTATTGGGATATTTTCATTTCGACTAAATTAATTTTCAGGTTTGGGTTTCTTAAGACTTAAATATTTTGTTTTAAAGCAAATTTGCACCAAAACTACTTTGTCCCTATTACAATCGCAGTGTTAAAAAATTGTTTTGACTACTTTTTCAAACTGTTAATGAAAGGCATCGACCTTTTGAGTAAACTTTCACCAATGTTTTCTTTTTTTTTTTCTTTGCTACAATTTTCGACCTAATAAAACATAAAATCGCAAATAAAGAAAAGCAACGATAGTTCCAGCACTGCAGTCGTAAAAACCGGAATAAATTGTTTATTTTACATGCTGGATCATGACGACAGTTCTGAAAGATATTATTTGTTTTGGTTGATTATTTCCTGAACGAAATGTTGGCAAAAATGTAGTGGAGTCGAAGCGCCACCACATCCCTGAAAATCACAAAACTTTTGTGTGAGTTATATCGCGCTTCCACATTTTAATAGAAGACGGTTTTAGATACATGTTAACGTTAATGTTAACGTCAGGTTTTAGATTCATGTTAACGTTACAATGTTAACGTACAACGTTATTATTATTATTTTTTTTTTGCTTTTACTCATGCGTTTTCCTATTTTTATTTTCAATTCACTTTGAAATTTTCGATATTAAAGTTCCCCAGGCAACTCCTTAATGAGATCTTGAAGTTTATGAAACGTTGTGGTACTGGTTATGATTTATAGTTTATGTTGTATTTAGTTATGTAAAATTAGTTTGATTCTTTTGTAAAGTTGAAGATTTATGCCAAGAGAAAAAAATTATGATTTTTCATATTTTAAAAATCATTATTAATTTTTTTAATATCGCTTTAAACAAAGTCGATTTTATCAGAGCCATAAGCTTTTCGTGACGCTCTCATCAGTGGCAATCGGGTCAAAATGGGAATGGCATTGAACTGATGAAAAGTGCCACATCTGGAGTAGAGTTTAGCTTTAACGACATCATGTACAAGCAAACTGATGGGGTTGCAATGGGTTCACCACTAGGCCCAGCCTTAGCTAACATCTTTGTTGGATTTTATGAAGAAAAACTCTTCTCTCAAAAATCAAAACCTTCCACATATTTTAGGTACGTTGACGATACATTTGCTATGTTTCGCAATGAAGAAGAGTCGGATAACTTTTTCAAACAACTAAACTGTCTCCACCCTTCTCTCAAATTTACCTTTGAGAAAGAGAAAAATAATTGTTTACCGTTTCTCGACAATAACGTGGAACGAACAGCTACCGGTTTTGAAACAAGTGTGTATAGAAAACCTACCTTTACTGGACAGTACTTATGTTGGGAATCTTTTAGTCCCACTAAACAAAAAACAAACCTTATATCAATTTTGGTACACCGGGCACTAATGATATGCACGAAATCTAAACTAAACGAGGAAATTAAGCATATCAAGAACATTCTATTGGACAATGGTTATCCTGAATCAATTATTGACTGCAACATTTCCAAGAAAATTGCTCAGTTTTCTATGCCCAAACGATTTGGTCCTGAGAAGTGTCCCGTATATTTGCGAGTTCCTTGGATAGGGAAAGCTTCCATTGGTCTTGAAAAAAACGTCAAAACGGCTGTTGAAAGCTGCTATGGCTCCGTTACCACCAGAGTTGTATTTACATCCAAACGCATGTTGCCTGTAGCCCGCAAAGATGTTTTACCTACCACGCTGAAAAGCTCCGTCGTTTATGAATATTCGTGCCACTGTGACAGTAGGTACGTAGGACGAACATTACAGCGACTACAAGATAGAATCTAGCAGCATGTTCCTAAATGGCTACAACAGCAGGCGAAGCGCCCTACACGACCTCATCCTGGCAGATCCTGTAAGCTAAAACGTAACAATCCAGATTGTGACTCTGCCATAGGACACACTTGCTTGATAACGAGCAATGTGCTGCAAACTATAACGACAAACGTTTAAAAATTCTTGCTGTGGCACGCAACTCGTTCCATCTGTATCTACTCGAGGCAACTTTTATCAAAACCAAACATCCGGTTTTATGTAAACAAAAGGAATTTGTTTACACATTAAAACTTTTTAAATAACCTAAGTTGCGAGTAACAGTGTTTCTCCTGGGTAATTGCACATAGTGCGTTTCTCCTTTCCGAGATTACAGTGTATTGCACCACACTTCTTTGACTTTGTGCAACTGTGCCTTTCTCCTTTGCGAGACTAGCACCTTTCTCCCAACTGTTGAGACTATAAATACCTTGATTTTCTCTGGTTCGTCCCATTTTGACGCGATTGCCACTGATGAGAGCGTCACGAAAAGCTTATGGCTCCGATAAAATCGACTTTGTTTAAAGCGATATTAAAATTCTGTACCACAAAGAAGCTCTTTACGTATTAATTTTTTAAATATTCTTTTACTAATTTTTTTATTTCATTCATTCAATCATACATTTGTTTCTTTTTAGAAAAAAATTAACTTATCAGGAATGAATAGGACACAATTTTTATAAAAAAAAAAATTTTTTTAAAACCAGGCGGGAAGTTTGGCATTTTATAATTTTACTTGTTTATAGAATATATCTACTACAAATTGTCACGTCTTGCTTCAAATTGCTTTTAGCTTAAAATTTGCGAAATTAATGTTTTTTACCAATCGCAATAGGAAATATCGACCATGAACTGTTAAAATAGCGATTTCTTAACAATATCTAACTAGAGGTAACAAAGACCATAAAAAATCTGACTGTTCGAACAAATCTACCAAATCTCAGAAGAATCTCAACCTTAACACTTATCTTAACACAGTGGCATCCAAAACGAAGGCTTGAGACAGTTTTTTAGTAGTCATTTTAATACTTTAATTTGAAAGTCATCTTTAAAGGAAAAGGAAAAATAAAATTAAGAACAAAATCGTTTGCCTACTTTTGCAAAAGTGTTTCTGTAGAATAACTTCTCCTGTTAGATACGACTTCGAACGCACCTTCTTATTTTTGCATAATTTTTATTTCTTTCCAAATTTATTGTAAGTTTAATGTTGGAATACATCGTTTTGCTTGTTTTGACATATGATATTCTTCAGAGTTATTACCAGTGCGTAAACTTTTTGTACGAACATTGTTATCATTTAAAATATTACTCCAGAAAAAAATCGGATCGGTTGGTTCAACGTTCAACGAAGGAGGCTACAAAAATACTTTCTACTTTTTACCAAACACTCCACGTCTCCTACAAAACTCCAGTCAAGATAAAAAGGTTCATAGTGCTATCAACCAATCGTTGTCTGATCTCTGGAAAGACTTCGATTCATTGATGATTCGACGTCACGCTGTATTATATAACTCTGTCAATTTTCATCAAGTTGCTGAAAAGGTAACTGGGGAGTTATGTGCAGTACAAAAAGTTGAAAGATTTTCAAGTTAGATTTCGTTTTGAGTTCTAAACTGCAGCAGTTTCTTTTTTATTTAGACGGTTCTATTTAACTTTAGATGTAAAATTTTAATTTAATTTTGTTGTTAATTGTGTTCTTGCTTGTATTTAATCTTTATTGATATGCTTTGTTCAAAATACTTACCGGTACTTTACTTTGAAGAACAATTGATCTTATTTTGCAATTGTAATGGTGTATTCTTTATTTTTGTTTTATGCGTTATTTTTAAGGATTTTTTTATGTCAAAAAGCAAAATACTCACGCCAGGGATCGAACCTGTATTTTTCAAACCATAATTTAACCTCAGGGTATGACGTACCCTAAGCGGTTAAATTATAATCTGAAAAATACGAGATTGACTTGCTTTACGTGTAACTTTGTTTAACTAAACGAACGACAAAACTTAAAGGGGATAAGAAACACGAACAGTCAACATAGGATTGTTGAAATCAGCTCTGGAAGAAGCCATACCAATGCAAGTCGATAACTTTTTGCTTTTGCAATTTATTATTTTTTTCTTTGTAAATTAGTTCGGAAACCAACTGACTTGCCTTGAACAATACCTTCAATGGGAAGATATTCCTCTTGACGAATACACGGCTCGTAGTCTGCTTCATATTCTCAAAGAGATGTATGACACGATGTTAGAGGAGTCTTCTTCGGTTCTGGATGAGGAAAAAAATCTTCTGAATATTTTAACACAACTAAAATCGGATGATCCCGACAAGCACAAGGTATGGAATTTTTTATTTTCATTTTTTCATCGAAAAACTTAGTTCTTTCTTGAAATTTAAAGTTTTTATTTTTCTCAGAAACACCGCTAAACCATATTTTCAAATATTTCTGTTCATTTAAAAAAGCCATATTATACTTTCTTGATGTCATTAACCCAACCATACTTTTTAATAAAAAATCACTGAAAAATGCTATTAATTTATTTGTTAATTTTTGAAGCCATCTATACAGCAGAGCCAAAATTGGCCCCGATAAAGTTGCTTTGTGGCCGGAATGAGCGTTTACCACAAACCAATTGATATGAAAATAAACTAAAATCAAAGCTCTTATTTAAATAAATAGACAAGCTATAGGTTTAATTGAGTTTGACGGCTGGTGATAAATTTAAACAGAAACCTAATGTGTCGTTGAGCAGAACTCGAGTTACGAATCCGCGTGTGTCATCATTGAATGTGTTATTCAATCTTTAATGGAGAGAAAACATTTGATCGAATTTCGTCATCGAAATCGGAAGAAGCAGCTAGAACATTCGTTGAAAATTCGAAAGTGGGAAAAAAAAGTAGATGAGGTATGAAGTCTAATTCTTTATGCTCATGACCATTATGAATTATGTTTTATATTTATTGAGTTATACGCTTTATTGCCTCCCTTCGAATGAATATAAAATCAAAAGCCAATTTTCATAGGTTGAAAGTGTTGAAAATTTGCAATCTGGTTTAACATACAGTTAATCAGTAAATTTCAAAATTAAAACTGTTTTGTTTCATTGTTTATTTTAAATCCGTGCTTATACTAATTTTTTGTCTGTTTTTATTTTTGAAGAGTGCTTTGAGTTTATAACAGTCGACGTCACAGTTTGATTTTGATACGAGCTGCTTATTGATAAGGTTTCGATCTCAGGTGACCGGTTGGTTTGAAACTACGCGAGAAATGAACTTAGAGCAAACTGATCTAGGCGTCGACGAATCTAACACAAGAGCAATGATATGTCACATTGACCAAATCAAAGATTTCGCTCAAGTAAGACTGAGAAAAAATTTTAAAGAAACAATTTCCATTTTCTTCATAAAGAAAAAAAACTGTAATTTATCAAAGCAATCTTTATTTTAGTCTGCTCAAGGACAGTATTTGATCTTTTTTAGTCTGCTCAAGTTTTTCTTTGTTAATCGTCCACAGCGATTCCGTTTGTTTGTCAAACGTCTCGCAAAGAACAAGAAAAAGATTAATCATGAAAGCTAATTTTTGTCTATAGGAACGTTTGGAGCAAGCAAAAAAGTTGATTGCTCTAGCTAGAAATGAGCTAAAAGTCTTCGGAACCGACTCAGTTAAATTGCAGTCACATGCTTTAGACAAGGTTGGAGAGAGTTTTATGCTGCGTGTCGATAAAAGAAAAGAAGAATTAAACGCAGCTTTGGAGTTTTATAATCTCGTGAAAAAGGTAAGAAAAGAGATTTTTTCGATGTTAAAACTCAGTTTTTTTAAACGATTTAAAAAATGCATTCGTACAATAATTTAAACTCCTGCTGAATGTACTGTATTTTAGAATTCTTGATGGCTTTTTATCTGTTTTTAATTGATCCCATTTTAAAGGGGAAACTTTTAAACTGGGGTGCATAAGTACGTTTCCAAGGCTCGCGAAGAATATAGTAGATTCAAAGGTGGACTATTTGGTTTAATTAAAAATATGCAAATTAAAAAATAAATGGCTGTTATAATCGGTCAATTTCGTAAAACTAGTGTTTGTGACTTTAAAATATTTATGACGTCATAATGTATGACAAGGTAATTGTTGAATGTAAGGCCGATTGTTTTCATTCGACTGTAGTAAATTTGATACTGCACATTGTTTTCAAAAATAACAATTTTTTTTATTTATGAACAAGTTTCTATACTGTAAAAAGTAAACAGGTTTAAACTGTTGAATTCGGTTGAGCACAAGTATATAAAAAGACTAAATAATCATAAGGTTTGATTACATTTAACTTTTTCTATAAACTTCAAAATAGCTGTATACTTTTTGTAAAAAAAATCGACAAATTCAGGTTAAAAGAGCATTTAAAATCAGATAAAACACTGCACAAAATGAAAAAAATTACGCAAGTAGATTCTTCAAGGTCGGCACGATAAACACATTAAAGATGAAAGTTTTTTAATTTAACCACAAAAAGTATGAGCTTTTCAGTCAATTAACTTTATTTTATATCGACTTTATATAAAACAGTGATTCCCAAAGTGGGTTCCAATCAAATTCCTAAAGGGTTCCATAGGCTTCAGTTGATTATGCATGCCAGGGGCGGGGAACACGTGGTCCGCAAGATTTTTAATGCGGCCCGCGTGCGGTTGGGAAGTCGCAAAGCATGACGAACATTGTGATGAAAATCGTGAACTCAAAGATACATTTTAAGTGAAGATCTTTTTTTTAGAGATCACTTCGAAAGTTAAGAATTCCGAGACAGATTTAAATTGAAGACCTTTTTTTTAGCCTTCACCGAATTTTCAGCGAAGTAGATGTTCCTTTTCAACTTTAAACCTTTGAAGTGTTCTACTGACAAAAAAATCTGGGACCACTGGTTTAAAACAACGTTCTTCACACAGCGCAAAAAGTATTTAAAAAATAATGTGAAAACACCGTTTGTGACTTAAAGTATTAATTATTACATTTCATTTTAAAGATGCACCAAAGTAAAAGTTTCATGCCCCATTTAGGCTTTATTTAATGAGGTTCGCAAAGAAAAAACAGAAACCCCGTTTCGAGTCATGCTCATACGAAAAAAATGGTGCAAGGTTTTTAATGTTTTTGTAAAAAATTGTGCACTTAAATTAGTTTCATGCTAATTTAGCAGCTAATTTTTACAGAGTGAAACTTCATTGGAAGCCTTGGAAGCAAAACTTAAATCTGGAAGATTCTCTACGGATCAGGAAGAAGCAGAAGAACAAAGATTGAACTACCTCAATTGTGTAAATGCAGCTGCTGATCCAGTGATTCAAAAAGCATCAAACATTTTAAGAAAGAGGTGCACACTTGGCTTCGAAATCAATGGAAAGTTTTTAAGGTTTTGAACAGATTTAACGATTTCTTTCGTACAAAAAGGGAAAACGAATCAGAAGCAGTCGAAGGTATAATCGAGTCACGTGACAATGTCGTCAACAAACAACTGCAACTTCGTGAAATCATTGACAAGCATAGCACGGACTCAGCTCATCTCCGCGACACAATCGCTCTCTTTATGTCGAATTGTGACAAGGTAATTTACAGGCTTCCCACTTATTTATTTAGCTGGGGCAGCAAATGTCGAACCCTTTGCCATTTTCTGACTGACTCTTCTTCAAGTTGTTTTCTCCTGAAAAAATTGCTTCCGGTATAGCATGTGACTTACCGCTTTGATTCTGGTATAGTATGTGGCCTACCAGATTTATTTAATGATCAAAAGTCATTAACGAAAAAACAAACTAAAAAACTAACTTTAACCCTAGCCAACCTACTATTCTGGTCACATAATATCGTAGACCACGTTTAATTTGGTAGGCCACATATTATTCCAGCACCAAAAATATATGTCTGTGTTCAATACGTAAAGTTTTTGTAAAAGTAAACGGCGAAAAGCAGTTTTAGAACTTCTAGAAAAGTCAAGATCTTTTTTAACCTTTGCAATCTAATTTTGGAAAGGACCTCGCGCAGTCTCTAATAAATAAATTATCTTCCAAAATAACCCTTGGGTTAAAATATATTGCTACCTTTAATTAAGAGTTATTTTTCCACAACAATTGAAAGAAAAGCCATTTTCAAGGTTCAGACAAATGAGCATAGTATCGGTTTAAAGTAAGGAAAAACGTGAAATAACTTGTAATGACACAGTTACGTCGAATGTTAAAATTATTGTAAATAATTTTTTAAAGTTTTTCATGTGTTTTAGCGGGCAAATTTATTTGATTTGTTTTTTTAGAAACACACTGCCTACATATTTTTTTGTTACGTTAGCGGACCAAGCAAATTTTGATTTTATATAAATTTTATACCAACTATTTTTTTGAGAGTTTTTCTTATTTCATTTTAGTTTTCTCAAAAAGCTTTAATTAATAAGAAGTTTTTATTACAGTTACAGAAAAAAATAAAAGATTTCAAAGAAAAAGCATTTCATTCGGATGAAGCTTTGACATCAAGCTCCGAAGAAGCTTCTAAATTTCACAAGTGGCATCAAGAACTTTTTGATGACGTGGAAGTATGTAATAATCAAAACTTTGCTTGACCTTTATGGTTGCGTAGCGCAACTTTTTACACTTAAAATGAAATACCCATTTCCAAGATGCAATGAAAAAAGCTTTTAAGAAATTCTTTGTATACGAATACAATTTCATTGATTGTTAATAATCTTAAAAATGTGCTCCACTCAAACGCTGAATTTACTGAAGAATAAGTGTAGTGACCGGGTGTGACCTTATGCGAATCAAATGTCAAATGTCAGAATGTGACCTTGTACTAATCGTGACGTTCACTACTTTTCTTCAAGCCTATTGCAGTACTGTCGGCAGCATTGTTGAGTTTGTAGGGATGCTTTTTTTATGGCCACCGCGACCACTGGTGTGTCAGCTCAACTACTACTCATGTTACGTTGCTGCGTCCTTAGGAAAGACTGCGCTTTCCTCTGATACAAAATCTTTGCAAAAACCTCTAAATTATAGTCCCATAAAAAAACGACGTTCAACTGGCGGCAAAATTTTGGATTTTTCTCAAAGCAGTTCGGGTAATTGCTTGATGGTTACTCTAAGCTTAACGTCTTCGGTGCCATCCCGCGGGTTCGAAGGCTAACCAGTCGATATGATGATGGTTTTGCATGTATGGTAGCAGTTAAGTAAGCTTACCTCCATCTCATGAATTACTTAGCAGTTTTGTCTTTATCTTGAAACGCGATGTCATATGGGACAATGTGTCGCGCAATGAAACACTTTTTCAAAGTTTAATATTTGCATTTTTAGAAAGAATCGAACAAAATCAACACGATCGTTGAAACCGCAAACGTCCTGTTGGAGAGCGGAGTGGCTAACTCCGCCGAC
The DNA here is from genome assembly GCA_963680785.1 of Diplosoma virens. NCBI lineage: Eukaryota > Metazoa > Chordata > Ascidiacea > Aplousobranchia > Didemnidae > Diplosoma > Diplosoma virens. Next base: position 33,580,466 of record OY796886.1, on the reverse strand, counting down.
ATCAAGTCACAAGCTGAGTCTCTCACATCAGCTTGGTTGGATCTCAATAGAGAACTAAAACAACGTCTTGTTCTTGCTGAAGAAAGCAAGAGACTTTTGTCTAGACTTGAATCAGTAAGTGTGCAACGATTATTTCAGCAAGATACCGATCAAAATGTAAATAGTAATCAAAGCACGTTTCAAAATTGCTTTAATCATTTTGTTGTGTCTTATGAAGCGATTTTCTACGAGTTTCTTTTGGTAACTTTTAAAGATCGTGGAAAGCTCTGATCTTTGTCATCAAAAATGGCTTTAGTACGGAGTAAAAGGAGCGGCCGCACCTGCCCCCCACTAAATCAAAATATTGCTCTAACTTTTCCTAGTAGCACCATGATGGTGGCCCCCTGCCTTAATTTTAGTACAAAAGTGATGAACATTTTTTGACATCACTACGTTTCTGGATGAAAAAAAGTTTTCAATTTGTTTTGAACTAGGCTCCCTTTTTATTATCATTAAAAAATAAATTTTAAAAAGTGGCGCCTCTTTTTTTGCACCAGGCCCCCCCCTTTGTAAGTCCATCGCTGTTTGTCATTGTATATTTAAAAAATATTTTGTTTTATTCGAAGCATTCTAAGAATTCAAACTATTTTTTTCTTTTATTTTTGAATTAAAGATTTTAAAAATAGGCAGATTTTTAGATTATGAAAAAATTACAATTGATTTGAATCAAAAAACACAAAAAGCGACTTTCAAAAATGCTGCTTTTTAGTTTTTACTTGATGTAATTTTTACGTAGTTGCTGAAGAAAATCGAAACTGCACATTCGCTGGTTCTCGAGCAAAGCAAGACGACATCAAAACGAGCAAAATCCAACTTTGCAGCAGAAGTCGAAAATCAAGCAAATGACATAGATAATGAATGCTTGGAAATCATGGAGTTATCGAACGAGCTCAATGCCTCCATTCGACAAGTTGAAATAAGTACGAATGCAGTTTTTGCTCGTCTTTTTTTGTTAAGAATAGTAGAATAATTTTTAGTGCAGCTGCATATTGATAAAGTTAATAGTTTTTATTGGCGGACGCCTTTTCACGCCTTAAAAAAAGTAGGCATACAAAATTTATTTTCACGACAAGAAGAAGTACAATTCATTAAAAATAGAACAAAATAATTCTGGAAATAGAACAATATAAGATCTGTGGCCTTATATAATTTTAACCTGCTTGTTCAGTTGAGACAAACTAAATAAACCAGTGGTTCCCAAAGTGGGCGCTACCGCCCCCCAGGGGGCGTCGGCGAGATTTAGGGAGGCGGTAAGAAGAAAGGGGGCAGTTAGGGTGCGGTAAGAGAACAAGGGGGCGATAGGAAACAATGAGAAGAAATATACATGAAGGACGATTAAAGACCTTTTATAGGTGATCTTGCAGCGGTGTTTCCCAAAGTATTCAATACAAGATCGATTCAGGGTAAAGACCTTAATTTTTTTAGAGATCACAATGAATTTGGGAGAAAAATAGCAAAATTACAGATAAATATTCTCTGTCAAACATTCTTTTCATTTAAAAAAGAAGCGAGGGGGCGCTGGGAATCGAGCTGAAAACCAAGGGGGCGCCTGACTGAATCTGACTGAAAAAGTTTGGGAAACACTGAAATAAACTAAAGCAAAACTACACCCAAACCTTTATAATCGTTTCATTCGACCAAACCTGTTATGCTTACTCGGTACCTCACTTCCCAACTTTGTCCCTGGGCAACAAAATGCGTCAGATTTGCCCGGCATGGGAACCAAACACAGATCTCCTACTCTGAGGGCAAAAATGCAAAGCATCAAAATAATTGAGCAACGTACCTAAAAACCGAAGCAAACCATAGAAAAATTTTAGAAAGATTAAACTATTTATTTCAAAGTAAGGCTGCTCTGCACCTGGCGAGACCTACCTTTCTTTGTTTATTAAATTTCGGCGAGCATATCAGACAAATATGCGCCAGGTGTAGAGCATGCCAAGGGCATCATCATTAACCAACTAGGAGAAAATGACGTTTTTCTTTTATTTATTAACAAGAAAGCAATGATTTGTAATATTTAGAATGTACTGTAAATGAAAATAATTTTCTTGTCATAAGCTGACTTATTAGGGTTACCAATGGGAAAATTAAGATTGGTTAAATGATAAAAAAAAGCAGAACAATAACTAAAACGATTTGATCTATTTTTTTTTTTTGATAATCCAGTGTGTCTCAAAAGTTATTTTATTTGAACATGTGGCTCTTGTAGATTACAATTTAAATGGATAAGGTAGTTGCTACAATTTTCTTAAATCATGACAATGTCTTGTTCAATAGTAGTTGTCAAACGCGTAGCTATAAAAATTACACTTCTATCATCTACCTATCTAATCGCTATTACAGATGGCTTGGACACGTCAGCAGCTGTCACAACAGTGACTCAAAAGGTCGTCGAACTTCACCGAAAGAAGAGCCAGTTTAAAGATATTTGGCTAACATGGAAGTACAAGAACGGGGTCACTCAAGAAACTTCAATGCAAATAAACACTCTGAAAAAAACCATCAACGCTGTAAGCAGTTAATGACTTTATAACTCGTACAAAACACTCAATCAGAAATACATGTCTCATTTCAATATCAGTTACAGTCATATATTTTTTAAGAAACCTTAAGTCTATTAAATTTAACTTTTAAAATCGCGTTTGCGGCATCGCGGTTGAGTGGTTAAAAGCGCCGTGATTGTGATCGAGGCTGTCACGGTTCAAAACCTACTCGCGCTATTTTCATATCTTTACCAAGGACATAGGTTGTGTTCTTAGTAAAGACACTTTACGGCACTTTCCCCTGCTTGGCGGTTTTATCAAGCAGCTCTGAATTTTAGTCATATCTTTATATAAAAAGCGAAATAAAAATTTCAACCAGACAACAATGCCTTGTCATCTTCGGAAACAGATCGGGGTAATTGTTTGAAAAGGTATCCGGTAATTTCATCGCCGTAAATTCATCGCGGTAATTCTATCGCGGTAAGTTCATTGTTTGGTAATTACATCGCATACATTTTCACCGCAATGTAACTACATCGCAACATATTACATTGTCAGTAATATCATCGTCGCGATTTTTCAAAAGGGACAGACAGACAGAAAGGTAGTGAGAGATAAACTCTCTCTCGTCTGTCTTTAGCTGTCATGTGGTAGAACTGGCTAACTTGTTGACTTTTCCAATGTAAAAAAGTTAAAGTCAAAAGTTTAATTGACAATACTGATTTTCCCGAAGAAGCCCAGTCTGTCTTAGATTACTTTGAGGATACATGGATTGGACGGCCAAACCGCCGCTTAATACGTCGACCCCCTCGCTTTGATCATGTTCTGTGGAATTGTTTTGATGCTGCCAAATTTTGTGCTTCTAAGACAAACAATGCCTGTGAAAGTTGGCATCGTTCATTCAGCGAATTAATTGGGGCATCACATCCTACAATCTGGAAATTTTTAGAAATCTTGAAAGGCGAACAAGCGAGAAACGAAGCAATAATGGAGCAATATACAGCAGGTGCAGAACCTCCACGTAAAAAGAAGAAGTATAAGGATACAGCATTAAGAATTCAAACTATAGTCAACGATTCTGAAAATCGCGAACTACTGGATTATCTAAGAGGAATCGCTCATAACTTGTCGTTTTAAAAAAAATGAATACCATCTCTCAGGTTTTTTGTTTTTAAAATTGTGTTTATTTTATTTTTCTTTCTTTGTTTTTGGCATTGATTGAGTTAAAAAAATAACTAGTTAAATGAATAAAATAGAACCTTGGCGATGATATTACTGACGATGTAATATGTTGCGAAGTAGTTACATTGCGGTGAAAATGTATGAGATGTAATTACCAAACGATGAAATTACCGCGATGGAATTACAATGAACCGTTCGAAAGTTGCTTTATGATAAGCACCTCTGACGCTTTCCTGTGACTCAGGAAGATAAATAGAGATGAAAAAGGTTGAACGCTCAGAAAAATTTTTGAAATTTTTCAAAGACAATTTTAATTATTCTTCTGATATGTAGGCTAAAATATTAGTTCAAACCTGTCTTTTTGTTTAAAAATGAACAAAATTAACCTTTTTGTTTAGTATTTTTTATACTACAACTTATGTTATTTAAGAGCAAAGCAAGTAAACAATTTATATCAAATTTATTTGCATTTTATTGTTCGAGATATTTTATTTTGAAACAATAAACTTATATTTGTTCCTTTTTTTGGCAGCTTCTTCTTTCTCTGGAAAAAATTGAGCAACTTGTTTTTTTAAACGACAAAATTTACTTGGGAAGTGATCTGGGATCAAATCAGATCCTCCAGGAGAAAATACAGGAACGACAATCCTCACTCGACGTGATCATGACTGAAATTACAGACACTGTCAAAGTAAGTTGGGATTCGATTTAATGACATTGTGTGTGTGTGATTTTTAAGTCACCATACTTGCATTATAGGCTTAGCTGCGTTCTTTATTCAATTAGCAATCTTATTTAATTGAGTTTATCTTTTTTTTTCACCAATTACTGAATATCAACGGGTAATTTAGTTATATATTTGCATTATGCAAATGTAAATTATTTTTTTGTTAATTTCAGTTAAATTCATAATTATTAACGATGAAATTAGGATGCCGTGGTGAATGATTCTTCCTTGGAGAAAGTTCAATAAAAAATACAAAGCAAATTAAAAATATCTACTGTATTTACATAAACAACTCTTTTTTTCCAATTTTTTTTTATAATATGCTTACTTAGCCCGATTTAAAGAATCTAATTGTGATAATAAGACTGTCATGTTAATTAAAGTAGTAAAACTTTTAAATAAATTTGTATTAGAACCCAAATATTACGATAAACAACAAATTTATCAACTGTGTCATTTTTGAAAATTAATTAAGCATAAGGTTTAAAGGCTACGTAGAAAAAAAAAAGTAATATATGTTTTGAATGATTTCATAGCACGCAGAAATGTTGGGAATGCGGCTGTCAACATCTGTCAACTCGACTAAAGAGGAAGAGCTGTCTAAAGAACAAGTTCTTAGAGGATCTATAAAGAACTTATTGACACATCATCAACAAGTATATGGCAAGATCAAGGATTACAAAACTGCTTTGAATATGGCGAAAAAAAGTTTTAAACATTTAGAAAATGTAAGCCACCATGTTTTCATTAATAACAAAAAAGCAATTGCGAATAGGGGGAACTAGATGCATCATGTTCTTGTAACAAATTTTTCCGAAAAGAAGACATGATTTACTAATAAAATTGAGAAATCAAACATTTGTGGGCGATGCACATTGCTGTAGATGACACTCTAGTTTTGTCCACTTACAATTCGTAAAATGAAATAAGTTTATTTAGTCGAATCTATCTAAAACTTTGTTTTAATACCAGTTTTTTTCATTTTTTTCGTGTTTACCGTTGGAATTTTTTAAAAATAACTGCACGACTCAGATTAATCACTTTTTTTAACACTGTTTTAAAATACTTTTCACGACAAGAATTGTCAGTGCTTTTCTCTCGTAACTCGAATTAATCGCTGTTCTCGTGTTTTTTCTTTGTCAAGATGAGAAAGATTATGGGCAAGTATGAGAGAAAATCAAGAGATTCTTCCGCTCTTGAATCATCCGATCATGATCAGTTTCTTCTCGACGTGAGGCTCGGGAGCTGCGACGTCATACTGGAACAACTCGACCATTTGCTGGAAGCTGTTGATGTTGAATCTGATCAAGTCCGAAATTTCATCAAAAAATCCACCCTCAGTCAAGTTAGTTAATTGTTTGTTTCTTTTTTTTTATTTTATCTAAATCAAGTTCGAAATTTTATCAAAAATCCACCCTCAGTCAAGTTAGTTAATTTGTTTGTTTTTTTTTGATTTTAGTAAACGACGAATTTTTCTTATTTTTGCATCAACTTTTGATTAAAAAAATCATTTTTTGTTTTAAATTTAGATCAGCAATGAAGCAGAAGATTTTGATCAAGCTCTTGATGAAATCAAAACAGAAGTTAAGTCCTGGAAAGAGACGCAAAACAATCAAAAAGAAATTTTGTTAAACCAAAAAGAGTTGATTGACTTCAACAAAATCTCGGAAAAGGTTTGGAAACGTTGAAAAAAACAAAGCAGAAAAAAGTCTGGTCTCAGCTAACATGTGTTTAATTTTTAGCATGTGCAAAAGCTTACAGATACAAATAAAAAGCTAAAAGATTTAAAGGAGCAAATGATCAACTGTCAAAGTCAAATTGAAGCAGTCGCTCTTAGAGAGGAATCACTCAATCTTCTTGATGAAACCAAGGTGATAGCATTGTTGTTTTGTATTTTAAAAAATGCTTTTAAATTGACATTTTTTAAACAAAGAACAAGAAAGAAACAAAGCACAAATATGACTGTGTGGCTAAAGAATAATTTCCTACTCATGTAAGCTATGCAATTTTTCCTTAAGCAAGACGAAAAAGAATTGTTTATCGAGCAATTATAAGCAGTGCCTTGAGCTGTTTTCAAAAAGTTTATTTTTTTGTTAAAATAATAAGCTTTGATTAAGAGCTGCTTGCCAAAACTTCAAACTGATAGAATTTCTCATAAAATATTATTTTTAAGACCCTAACGTCGAATATTTTTTTTGAGCCGCAACCAATCAATTACACGTTTAATGTACTTAGGTTATTGTCGAAAACACTTTATCCAAAATTTTTTTAAATCTTCGTTTATGAAGAAACATTGACAGCCACTCGTACAGTATTTCTTCAGTTGGTCGTCGTACAGTATTCGTAAAGTATACAGTAAAAAAGCGATTTAATAACAAATCATTAAATTCATTCAAGAAACACAAAGAGGAATGGGGTAACTCCATGACGTCACTGGAGTCGCAAGGTGTCAACACCGATCGAGTTGACAACGTCATTGAGAGAACACGACAGCAAATAAGTGCAGTTGCAACGCAAGCTCAAAACCTCTACAACTCTGCCGCCACATTGGAGAAAGTATACAAACTCTCTGATGAAGTAAGCATCGAAAACTTGTCGAAGACGTTTTTCTGGATTTTGATTTGTATTTATATTGATATTTTCTGGCTGGCACTTCGTATTTTTTAAAAAAAAGTTTAATCTAAAATTGTGAAGATCTTTTAGAGTAAAAACAGGTTGTGTATAAACATTATGCTATGTATATTACGTTAACACAAACTCAGCTTTTAAAGAGAAATATATTTTTTTAGCTTCTGTTTTGAGGTTATAATTTAATTTTTGTTTTAGTAACAACAACAAATATATACTAATTGCTTAACAAAATTTGTAAAAGCTGATCTTTTAATTTTAAATCCATTTTATATAAACTTTTATTTATGTGAAGAAAAACAAATCATGTTTATAAGCATATGATATGTTATCAAAACTGGTTTTAAAATACCTGAAAACAAATTCGCAGAACAGATTTGATCATTAAAAAAATTTTTTTTCCAGACTAAAAGCAATTGTACCCCAGTTTGGAAACTGGTTAAATAAGAAAACATTTTTTTCTGAATTTAATAAAATCGTTTAGATTTTTATCAATTTTGTTTTGTCTTTGCAGTGCGATAAGTGGAATGAAGAAATTCAACAAATTATGACAAAAATTCGAGCAAAATCAGAATTAATAAGGTATAAAAAATGGAAATAAAACTTGAAAATTTTAATACATCTTACATTACTGACATCTGGAGAATATTTTTTTAATAAAGTTTTTCTCTTAATTACAGTTTTCTAGTAGAAAAAATATATGGGTAGCACTACCGTTAGTTTTGAATACTCACCAAATCGATTAGTTGCCATGATTCTTTAATATTGGTCATTGTTTTCTGACAAAAACAAAAACCAGATTGGTAATTTATAAAATATTCATGGAGTCGTAGATATATTTGTCATGTCTGTTTTAATAATGCAGATATTTTGTAGATTAGCGTATTTTAATGTCGTTTTGCTTTGATCAGAAGTATTACTAGAAATAAACAGAATACAATTACATTTTTCAAATCACAAATACTTATTAATTGCCTCATTATTCATGAAATACACGAAAGTTTTCAGTAGAAAAAACAGTTTCGATTAAAATATTTGTAAACGAACGTAATGGTTCTATTTGCGGAGTTCAACATGATTCTGCTTGGCGACAGATCTTCCCAAGAAGCGGAAGAGCTTTCACAGTTCCTTGACATTAACCTCAAACGCCGACTCCCTGAGCAGACGGAGCGATATGAAGAAGTTGATTCAGCTTTGAATGAGGATGAAGCAGATCCGTCAGAGAATCCTCCTGATTTAGTTGTTGTTGGGTTGAGCGAGGAAGAGCGATTGTTCCGCTCTCTTTTGCGGAAGAAGCAAATTCACGTCAAGGAGTCATTAAAAGCTCTGCGGTTTGTATCCTTTATTCGTATTCATGAATGCAAGCCTTTCCCCGTATTTAGTCTTGTAACATTTACGGCATAGGTAGAAAGATGAATTAAATTATTTTGTATAAATCACAATCAAAACAAAAAATACACTTTTAAACAAGTTGCTTAGACCTTAAACGTATTGAATTTTAAAAGTTTGAGCAAGTTTTTTTTCCTTTGATTGATGGAAAGAGAGTGTTTTTGTCAATTTGCGTTTGTTAATTGTTGTGAAAAGACTGATTTAGACTATCTAGAAAGTAGCAAAAACATGGCGTGGAAAAACAATATGCGTCAAGTTTGTACTCCCTGGCTAATCATTGAGTTTTTTTTTTTTTTGTAATCAGAATTGATGTTTGACTAAAAATTAGAATGTTCACGAGAGTGCATCTCGTTGACGGAAAAATCGCTCTGCTCGTCATTTGATTGGTTTTTCTCACAGCGGCGAAATCGACGACCTGAGCGAGTTGATCGAACGCACGAAGAAGCGATTAGTGTCGCAGGAAAATCAAGTTTTCCGTGCGAAACCTTATTATGATCTGTCGGTGCTTTACGAAAAAAACCTCGACCAAGAACGGAAGACACAAAAGTTAATCGACGACGGAGCGCGAGCAAGGAGAAAGCGAACACTGAATCAGGCCGAAAGTAAGATTTAGCTTAGTGATTTTTCGTCACGTTACGTACGAGTTACTTCTTAAAGGCTTGTTTCCACTACGAGCGTGAAAAAGAGTATTCTTTGTTTGTTTTATTGATTTTTTTGCTTCGCGTAGCGCTCGCTTCAATTTTAAGTGCGGAAAGATCAATAAAAGAGAGAATGCTCCATTCCACTACGAGCGTTTCCACTGCGAACGTGGATGGAGCCTTAGGCTCGTTTTCACTACGAGCGTGGAATGGAGCATTCATATAATTATAATCAGCCTACGTCATTGCTATAAGCTTATGATCTAACAAACTTTTTGATAATTAGAAAGTCGATAAAAAATAATTGAAAAATTATTTAATTAACTGAAATATTTGTAAAAAAAACTAATTAGTGTACATACTTTCTTTCTTTAAACAGCCAATACTGCCATGCTAAATAGCAAAGATGATTTTCTTTCTTCACCTTCCTCTTCTAGCCTGATGTTATCATCCATCACAACCAGCAGCACTCCTTACGAACTGAGTGAAGATAACACCAACACATTTATGGATAATGAGGATGATGGTAATGGTGTTGTTGCATTTAGCCAAGTAATGTACCGAGGGTTTTTGAAACGGGGGCCATGCAAACACAATCAATTATGTTTAGGGAAAATTTTTTTCACGTTTCTAATTTCTCAATTTTCGTCGCAAAAATTTAGTTTTCTCTAAAAAAATTTTTACTTAGAATCTGTCTCTCATTTCTCGTATTAGTGATTTTTAAGGGGGGGCATGGCACATTGGCTTCCCCTAAATACGCTACTGATTTATCCAATTTGTTTTCGTTTTTTGTTATACAAAAAGCTTGAATTAAAGTTAAGATTTTTTTATAAAACTTAAGCAGCTGCAAGACAAAAGAAAAAACTGACCCAAAAATTGGAGGTCTTTTGTAGAAGAGAAAATCTCGTTATGCTGATAATCACAGCAATCAAGTTGATGTTAATGTTACTTTTATGTTTATATAGGACATTTAGCCTAAATATTTTCTAAAAGTAAGAAACGGGACTGATATACTTTTTAATGATGAATATGATTTTTTTAGTTTTTTTAGAGAATGAAGTGGAACGCACAAAAGAAGAAAATTTGATTCCTTGTTCCGATTTCCAACAAAGTCGCACCAGTTCGGAATCTAGTCTTTCTTCTGCTATAAATAAAGCTTTAAGTTTCAAGACTACCAAAAAAACTCCTTCTCCTCCCCCACAAACTCGAAGGAATGCAAAAAGTAAAGGAGAAGTCCCAAATGCTAAATCAGAGAATTCAGATTGGTGGGGGCGACCACAACGGCCTCGTTCTATTCCGAGAAATCAAAATAAACCTGAAGAGAATGGCAAGGTACGAGAGCGGCTGATATAGATAGCACACTGTAGTGAGCTGTAGAAAAATCTTCTATAATTTAGAGAAGTTTGTCTTAGAAGGAATCACCGCTTTTTTAGCCAGGCATGACTGCATTTTGAAGTTATTTTCAACCTGCTTACTCGGCATATTGTTATCTTTTTTCTTTGAAACAGAGAACCACTTTTTTGTGTTTTCATTTAACTTTTTAAAGTTTTGAAAAAAGTTCAATGCATTGTCATTGCGTAGTGATCCTAACAATTCTGCTGTATTGCAACTGCGTCTTAGTGAACAATTCGTACTGCGAGTTTAATATATTCTGTGCTTATAGCCATCACTTTAAAGTTTTTGCTACAGTTTCAACTTTTGTTTTGAAGCCAAGTTTTACTTTGTAATTCTATTTTTTGTTATTACTGCCTTGCTTTATTTAGTAACTGTTTTATTCATACTTGCGCCGAAGATTTTTTATAAAGTTTTATTTTATAGATTGAAAAAGAACTGAGATTTCGATGCTATTTAAATTAAAGTTTTTGTGCTTTTCCTATTTTATTTTGGTACAGCAATTTATATTCGTAAAAAGATAAATAAACAAAATTTTTACAAGAAATGCAAGCTAAATAAAACCAATTTTTATATATAGCTGAGAATATTATTCTTCGACAAAAACAAAATAGTATTTCCTTCATTAAGTTGTTTTTAATTGTTTGCAATCGAGTTACGTTTTCCAATTGTCATTGAGACTCTGATTGTGAATAAAGAGACAGCGGCTAAACAATATACGGGGTGACCCGGATGTAACCGAACCCGAATTATTATGAAAAGTTACAGTTAAATAAAACAAATTTTATTACACAACGTTACGGCAAATGTTCAAAATGTCTTGTGTGGGCCAAGTCTGAAACAAAAGGGGGCGACAATAAATGACAAAAAAGACTAATGACTAATAAAGCAAACTTAAAATCAATGATCATCAACCGAGCTTTTGGGTTCGGTTATATCTGGGCCACCCTGAATGTTATAAACACGCACTTGTGTGTTGCACCTTAAACATTAAGCTTTTTTGTAATATTTAAAATGACCTTTTCTGGTGTAGAGTCATTTTTTGTTTTTGCTGAAGACAAAAAATCAATTCCTTTAATAACTTTTTAATTTTGAACTTAGTTTGAAGAAAATAACTTCTCATAAAATCTCATAGAATCTCATAAAATCATTTTAAAAAATAAAAAAATTGTTTCTTGCCATTTTATTTTATTGTTTGTCATAAAAAAACCAATAAAGCTCAATATTAACACTTAATAATTTCTAGCTATTGTTTGCAACTTGCAAAAACTGCATTATTAATTTTTTGTAGACTATGCGTATAGTTATTTTACTAAATTTCATGGACCACAACGGGATATGAAAATATTAAACGGCCAAGAAATCGCTATTCTTTTTACTAGTTCATGAAATCCTGACACAGAAAATTATAATTCGCGTTTTTGATTGTCGCAAACAATTAATTGGATCTTTGAAATAACCAACGGTATGGACGGAACTATTAACTTTTTCAGTTTTCAGTAGTCTTTAAAAAGACTGTTTTTTTGCGGTATCTTTTGGACAACTTTTGTCGAAAGAAATCGCTGGCAAATGATGAACTGCAAGAAAAACGTGGTTTATATAGGATTGAAAGACATCGAAAGTAATGGCGTCTCTGATTGGTTGAAGAAAGAGAGAACCCGGTTGGTTACCGGCTCACTTGCGCCGCAAGCGAGAAAGCTTCAATCCATAGACGAACTCCTTTTGGCGACAGAGAGTTAAGAGACCCTATGAAGGGGTCGTGTCCAATTCGAAGAAAAACCGATTGGACTGAGAGTAAAAAGAAACAAAACTAAATGCTCTAAGAGATAAAAAGAGAAAAAAACGCCGTGAAAATTGTTCTTGCGAGCCCAAAGTGGGCTCAAAATTTTTGGAATTTTTTTTAATTTGTCAAGATGGTCAAGAAGGACTTAGTTTCTTTTGAACCAATTACTTTCTCTCAAAAACTAACCCTGTGTCTCTTTAAAACTAACTCTCATTCTAATCGTTTTTTTTTTCAAATTAGACACGACCCTATGAAGGTAGCCTTGAGCGTTGCTATATGAAAAAATAATCATCCTATAGCTAAACAGAAAACCAGTTAATATCAAATTTTTCCGCACAAATTTTGTTGTCCAGCAGATCATTGTCCAGCAGATTGTCCAGCAGATGTTGACCCACAGCCGAACCCGGAACAGGTTCATTTTGACTGGATTTACCTGGATGTCTAGGGTGATCTTTTTGAGGTTTTATTTGTAATAAACTATAGAACATGTCGAATTCGTTCTTCCAGTTGTAAAGACGTCTGCCTACGTACACACTACTACAGTGGCCACTGCTGGCCGAAGGAATTCTCAAAAAAACAATCTTTAAAAACTACTGGAAATTGAAAGAGTTAACGGTTCCGTCAATAACATTGCTTATTTTAAAGTTCTGTATAACCAAAAATTTATTTAAATTAATTGGATAAAAAGAACCAAACCTAACTTCACAGTACAGGGTTCGACCTTTTGGAGCACTGCTTTTATTTATCGTAAATTCACTTGTTGAAGATTTACTGAAGGCATTTGTTGTCATTACAAAAAAGTCTGTTTCAAAAAATTTTTGGGTTAAAAGGAATAGATTGAAAAGCATAAATATAATGATTATGAAATATTAGTTTTGAAGTAATGCCAAAATAACTGCTGGATAATAAAAATATGTTTTTTCTTTTATTCTGTACTAAACGCTTGAAAATTAATTTTACAAAACCGTTTATATCCAATTTGATATTTAATTTGAAAATCGAAACCAAACATTATGAATATTTTATTTTGGTTGCTTAATAATTTGCTGTCCAATATTGGTTTCTCTTTGTAAAAACCTTTTTGCTGGTTTTTCTGACAGAGGGCAAAGACTTTGATTTGAGGTTATTAAATAAGTATAGCCCGATATCTAAAGTACTATTCCATTATTCAAGATTTAATTGGAAATTCAAAGTAAAATAAGATCAAAATAACATAAAAAAACAAAATTATTTTGTATAGCTAAAAAAGATTACAATAAAGTTAATAAAAAATTTTCAAAAGAAAATAAACAAATTTGTGAGTTTGCTGAAATATTTCCACCACCACAAAAGTTAAGAAAAGAAAACGCTAGTTTATGAACTTTTGATTTTCCAAGCAAAACGTTCTGAAGTAGAATGCTGAAAATCTCAATTTGAGATTATATCCATGCAGCCAATGCAAAAAGAAAGCACTTCAGGATTCTGTAAAGAAGTTTTTAAGTTTTGGAGATAAACATACACATTTTCATTCATTTTTTTTATTTTTATTTTATGTCTACATTTTATCTCCTTACTCACAGGAAAGCAACGGAGGTGCTATACATAGGGCAAGCAATTACTCTTACCTGCTTCCGGAGATACCAACATATTGCTGTCCGCTTGCAATTTAATAAAGATATGATAATAATTTAGAACTCCTTACCAAGACCACCAAGCAGGGGAAAGTGCCATAAAGTGTCTTTCCCAAGGACACAACAGAATGACGCAAATGGGTTTTGAACCGACACCAATTACATATAAAAAAGCATGCAAATATTACAAAACATTAATTGAAAAAAGCCTTCTATCTAGAAATTAACTTGGCCGTGAACGTGAGCCTATAATGTCCTTGTTGTCTGATATATATCCAGAAATAGGCATAAAAGTTGAAAGACTTGGGGATACAGTTTTTTCATAATATTTTCAGTCCCTTCCAAAATTTTTATAACCTTTTAACTCCTCTTACAAATCCTCTCCAAAACCTTGATACGATCTCCTCATTAACGGGAAGACTTTCTTTTTGGTTTTCAATCAGATGATTAAAACACTTATAGCACCGTCCCTGCTCAGCTTTCTTACAAAAATAAAAGTGTTAGATCTACAAGTAGAGCGCTTTATTAAGATCTTGGCCCGAACGCAAAAAAAAAAATAAACAAAATAATCTAGCAATTTGATTTAAGAAGATTTTTTAAAGTTTAAATCGTTTTGTCCAAGCAACAATAGGGTTCAAAAGACACTGGTTAAAGTGATAAAAAAATCATTGAAAAAATTTATTTTATATAAACATTAAGATTTTTATATCATTGAATCACATGAAGTAAATGTTTTTTTTTTTAGAATTCCGGATTTCTTTTTACTAAAGATACGTCAAGAAACAGTTCAATTAATCGTGGTTGTCCCTTCACCCAAAATCTTTCACCTTTACCTTTAAGGTTAAAATTTTATCAAAATTATGATTTTTGATGAGAATTAATCTTTGTTAATATTTGATTTATTTCAAGCGTGTATTCAATCAATAGTATAAAACTATTTGGTTTAACGTCAAATTTTTTTGGTCGTGTTTAGTGTCGATTCGTCATTCAGCAACTGCGACACTGATGTCCTCTTGCAGGCGGATGCGTTTACAGGATTGGAATGGGATCAAGATCTTAGTGGATCAGGTTCAAAAACAGTATTCTAATAAAACGATTCAAAAGTATTTTTATTTAAGTATAGTTTTGATTAAAAGACATTTAATTTTCAATGCAAGATGGTGGCTCAATCGTTTTTTGTGACCAATTTTTTATAACTTTTTTCATCAAAAAACGTCGAAAGGGCAATGAATTCAAGCTCTGGAAAATTTCGCTAACCACAAGTGTCTGCCCAAAAACTTTAACCTAAAAGCACAACGTTCTGATTGGTGGCCAAATCCAATAGACAAAACTATAAAAACATAGGAGTATTTGATTCATTGTAATAATTTTATACAAAGTCAGGCTTATAATTAGTGAAAGATATTTTTGAAATTAAAGCATGCATCTATTTCTATATCTCTTTTTTTGACAGAAAGCAGGCAATTTTAAACTTCAAAAACTTCTTTGTTTGTTTGCAAGTAATTGCTGACTAAATTCGATAAATGCTTTAATTAATTTATGTGTAAAGGTAATTCATGCTTTATTTCAAGATTTTGATTCTTCGTCAAGCTTCGATGATTCTCAACAAAAAAGAGAAAATTTTCATCGCTCTGGCACTGAAAAAAATATTTTCAAACCGATTGGAAACAAAAAAAGAATAAAACTTCCGATATCAAAAGCACGGGACACATTTCGAGTTTCGAAATCTAAGAACTCATACAAAACGACTTATATATTTCCGCATCGTATAGTGGAAGCCTCATCTCCAATATTTAAGCATAAAAGATCCGAATCCTTTTTGTCTTCTTCTTCATCTGTTTGGGATACTGACTGTCTGGTTGCCGCTGATCCTCGATCCACAAAAATTCCCTCGGTTCTGCTTCACAGCGCACGAAACGAAATGGATTTCGAAAGCGATGAAACGGATGATTTGTTACGATGTGATCCGCTCCAGGGATTTGATTCTAGTTCGACTGATGATACGTTGACTCCGTTTGATCGTCAAGCTTCTCTTGGTAGTGTAAAAAGATTCTTTATAGAAGTTATTCAGCGCTTTCCAAATATTTCAAAAAACAACTAATTTATGCACTAACTAAAACACCTATTTTTTAAAATATACTCAATTAATTAAATATCTATTTGATATTAAATTTTTAATTTTTTGTTTTATTATAGTCATTGCATGACTCATTGTAATAAAAAACTATTAAAAATTTTTTGAATGCTCGTGCATGCTAATTGCCTATTTTACTTTTCTAATCTGTAAAACGGAGATTTTTCAGAAACAAAAACTAACTAATCAATAATATGCACATACAAATAAAATGCTAAATTAATTTTTGGGGAGGAAAAATAGCTTTGCACAAATTTGATGAAAGAATTCGAGCGAATTCCATGATTTAAGTGATTTCTTTCTTTTTTCGCCACCTAATTGATTAATAAAGAAAAATATCGGCCTGGGGTGTTTTTATAATCACCACCTGAATTTCAAAAAAACAAGTTAAGGTTAATTTTACGTTTAAAAATTATAATCAGCACCAAAAAAACATTTTGATATTGTATAAATTTTGAAAAAGTTGTTTCTGGTTCTTCTTTTCTATATTAAGAAACCAATAATAATGGAAAAAACAACGTAATTTTTTTATTTCCGCCAAACATAAACTTAGAAATGTAATTTTTAAAGAAAAAAACGATTGGGAAGGCGAAGATTCTTCCTCGTCTGGTTCAAGCGGAACTGGGAACCTGTCATGTTCTGAAAAAGTAAGATAGTTTATGTGGACATAAGATAACGTACACTGTTTAAAAAACTGCTGCGAGTTCTTTGATCATTGCAGTCGGCGTTTTTGATGTTTGCGGAATTTTGCAACTTTTCTTTTGATGTTTTTTAACAGTGTAGCAACACTCCTCAATAAAATAAAATAAAATGTTTCGTAATGTCTAATAATAGCTTTGTTTATTTTGTTAAAACTTGCGAAACATTTTTGTTTTCAGGCTGATACATCGTACGAAACAATTGTTGTTGTAAATAACTTTTCTTCTCCATCATTTTTACGCGGAAAAAATGATGTTGATTGTGGATTTGAAATATCTGTTGCAACCAAGTAGGTGATTTTAAAATTTTTGAAAGGAATTATTAAATTAACATTTCTGTTACCTAAAAAGTAAATTACAGATTTTGCTTCTTTTTATTTTCAAGTAAAAGAGATTTAAAAATAGCAAAAATTTAAAGCGATTTCTTTAAGAAGGGCTATGTGGTCAAGTGGTTAAAAACGGTGTGATTTTGATCAACATGGTCTCGGTCCAAAACCTACTGGCGTCATTCTTTTGCGGACTTGGAATTTTATTTTCTTAAAACTTTGTTCCACTGAAATTCTGAAGAACCTTCTAAAGAAATTCCAAATACTAACAAAATTTGCTTTCTTTTGCCGTTGAGATATTAAAAATACAAAAACTTTTTTTATTTTTTGTTGATTTGTTGTAGCTTAGAAGACTACATGTAGCATATTTGTTTTTGTTGCAGTTAAATTAAAACCAAAAAAAAATAACGCACATCAATGAAAAAACAAAACAGGATGATTTTCATTAGCTCGAAATAGTAGTTCAACACCTTCTAGAAATCTTTAAAGTACTTAACACGTAGAACTATATTACGGCCTATCGTACAATAATCTTTGCCTTTCATAAACACTTATTAGAATATGATAGACAAAGCAGACATGCAGTTGCTCGTTACGTCAAAATCGCTGTCAGCTGGTAGAACGAGTTTCTCGCAAGCTCAAGAATCCATCCAATAAAACGTCGTGGCGGTCGTTTTACTCTCCAGAGATTCGGCTACATGAAAATAGTTCAGGTTTTGAAGCCGGTCAAATGTAGAAAAGTTAATAACTATCATTTGCAAGAATAAGTTGGTGTTGACAAGGAGCTTAAAGGATAAATTTACCGTCATCTCGGATTAGGTTTCTGGATTATACGGATTTATGTGAATGAACCCTTTTCCGGCATCGAAAAGACAAGCAAGTAAAATTATATAGAAATAATTGCCTCAAAGTGTTGATGAATTCAAAAACTTTTTTTTTCAAGTAAAGCAATTTGTTCTTTTTTGGTTTCCTGGACCTCATCAGTGCTTGAATTATCAAAGTTCTTAATAAAGCTCGATGAGGATTTATTACAGGAAGAAGCAACTTTATTTGCTAATTCGGGTCAGATTGTACAGCTATTATTTCCCATTTTTCAGATTCACTTTAATCGAAGAAAAAATAAATCGTCTTAAGTTATTTGTAGCATTCAACTTGAGTCGAGTAAAAATCAAATCCTTTACTGCTTCAAATTTTTAATCTACTTCTTGCCCTATTGAAAAGGGAGATTAGAAGACTCGCTCTGTGTGTAACAGTAAATTTCTGAAAACAAAAAAAAGAAAAAATCTTCATAAAATTTAACTGTTCCGGCAAAACAAGCAGTTCTTTGTAGTTTCTGGCAATCTTTTTTTGAGCCAAAGGTTGCTGTATTTTTGCTCATCAAAAATATTCGCAAGCCAAGTAAACCAAACATCGCGATCGAATTTTATGAATAAAAACTTTTTTTTTTCTTAAAGAAGATTTTTACCTTCAAACTCAAGTAAACACTCTTTTTTGTTTTCGCTTTGCACGAAAAAAATTTTGGAAACGCCGTTACCCTATTTATTTTACGACAGTTTTGAAATACCCCGCGGGCCACTCAAAACCTATACGCGGCCAATGATGGCCGTCTTATATGTCATCTGACATTATCTTTGTTTATTCAGTTTTGCTATCATGATATCAACCATTTATTTTTCTAACTTGATTTTGCAGAATAACTAAAATCTAAAATTGCTTGTTAAGACAAATAAGCACACAAATATCGTAAAGTTCTTTTCGTAAAAAAGCAACCTATTGACGAGGTCAGGAGTTGAACCGAGACCACGTCGATCCCGATCACTTGAAACCATGATCTTTGTAACTCGACCACGCAGCCAACAATAATAGTTTAATTTTATTAATTAATTTAATTTTATAACTCGACCACGCAGCCAACAATAAACTTTAGAGTTTAATTTGTTATAGGATTTTAAACAAATTTATCCTTCGCAGGAACGCTGATCACTTCTTGAAATCCCCCATGTCTCCCCCGTCATTCATTCAGGGCCTCAAAGGAATCATATCGGTGCAGGGTGGGGCCGCCCAATTTGAAGCCGTTGTAGCAGGTAATTAAAAAAATCTTTCCAATTTCCAACCATCCATTGCATTCGAATTGAAACGAAAAAAAAATAAAATCTGGGAGTTGTCCATTTATTTTTTTTAGGAACACCACTGCCTGAAATACGTTGGTTTCACGACAACGAAGACGTCACTTTCTCTCATAACTATCAAGTGACGACAACCGCCGAAGGTCGAAGTTCGCTGCAAATAGCGGAAGTGTTCGACGAAGACGCGGGCCAGTTCACATGTCGCGCGTCCAACCAGCATGGAACAGCATCAACCTCAGCCGAACTCGTGGTGCAAAGTGAGAATATCATCATCGTTATCATCGCCTTTTTTGTTATCTTTTTAAAACTAGGTTAGGGCAAGTTTTTAGGCCAAGCCACATTTTCAAAAAGTAAAATTCGTGATCTAGTTCGTCGGAACAGGGTTTGGACATTGCCAGAGACTAAAATCACATCGTGACCTGGAATATGTAAATCAATAAAACCCAGCGGGTCTATTGATAATAAAGAAAAAATCCATCTGCAACTGCACTTCCAAATGATGCAAATTACGCACATGCAAAAAAATTAATCGTCATGGAACAGTAGTGCAGTAAATTATGTTGTTTAATAAACAAACTTAATTCAATAGAATGCAAGCTCACTGCGCTCTTTAAGCGTCTGTTCTGATCGCATAAGAAAGGTATTTTACAATATTTTTTATCACACCAAGATATGAAAAAATAAAGCCATATTATAGTGAAATGAGTGTATTATAACCGCACAACCAGATATATTGAAAAAATTGGTTTAAGTTACTTTTGGATGATCAGTTAAAAAAAAAATTTATTGTTTTTTCGCCAAGTCTCATACATTATGAGCAAGATCCAAGATCACATTTGCAACAAAATATATTAGTTATTTCAAGGTTTGTTTTGTTTTTAATTTTAAGGTGTAAACATTAGTAATGATCTCGCTTCAACAAATTCACAAAATTTTCATTCAACACCAAACAGTGAATATCAGCTACAAAAGGTATGTTGATGAAAGTTCCATTTTTTAGATTTCAATAGACTGACAATATCTTTTTATCTCAATTCCTGGAAAAAGTTAAAAACGCGTTGTTTTTTTCAGGCGAAACACGTTCAACTAAAACCTGGGCACTTGGACGAGGTAAAAATTTGCTTGGGGGCCAATAGAAAAGTGTGGGAGAACATATACGAGCCATTGCATGGGGAGATTTACAAATCTGATACTGGCTATACCAGCATGAATAGCAGCGTTGCCGGAAAACAGCTTGAAAAATTATCGCCTGGCAGCAACTTCGTATTTTCTTCATTGTATCGATCGGAAGAATGCCATGATTTATCTTCATTATCATCATTTTCACAAATGAAGCATGTCGACGTATTTTCGCCATCGTCATTCTTGTTTGTAGATCAAGTACGATTGTTTCGTATATAAAAAAAATGTTGTAGTGTAGTGTCATACACGCAGTAGTATAAATTGATTCATTAAGTTTGGATCAATAAACTAAAAAATTTTGTTCAACTGAAGTAGTTCTAGTTTAACACAATATGCTGAACTAGTTTAACACAATATACAACGATATCTTGGTTTGTTTGATAAAAAAATTAGAAAGATTTGAATGTAAAACATAGAAATAGTTGTTCAGTAAAACGATTTCGATCGCACTTATACTTTTTTATTTTTTTTTTATTTATTTTTTTATTCTTATCTCTATATTTATCCTCCTGACTCGCAGGAAAGCGACGGAGGCGCTATACATAGGGTAAGCTATTACCCCGACCTGCTTCCGGAGATGCCAAGATATTGCTGTCCGCTAGTAATTTAATAGAGATATGACTGCAATTTAGAACTGCTTGTCAAGACCACCAAGCAGGGGAAAGTGCCGTAAAGTGTCTTTCCCAAGGACACAACAGAATGGCGCAAGTGGTTTTTGAACCGAGACCATGCTGATCATCACTCCGGTGCTTTAACCACTCGACCACGCTGCGAATTTATCCAGAAGTAACATGCCCATTGATTTTTGCCTTTAAGAATATCTTACAAAATTTTAGGTATTTTTTGAGTTGTGGCAATATTGTATTAAAGCTAGGTATTAAACTAAAATTTGACAATTACTTGTTAATCCATAGCATTCTTTCACAATTTAATTCGTTAAAATTTCATCGAAATTTTTCTTTTATCTGACATTTTTTGTACTTTACCGCTGTATTAAAAGTCTTCAGATGAAATATCTGTAGAATACCTCTAGGCACTTTGGTTTCTTCTTCTTTGAAAAATGGTCATGAAGATGTTACAACAAATAACTAAAATCTCTTTACTAAGTTTTCGAATATTAATAAAAAAAATTTAGTATTTTTAAAGCAGTAGCATGCACTTGCTATAGAAACAAAAATGCTAAATAATTTTGCACAATAACTGAACATGTTGTGACGCTCTTTTTTGGGGGAGGGGTGTTCTTTTTAAGTTTAACGTAAGATTGTTACACTGCCTTTCCGAAAACTTCTCGGCAAATGGAGATGAAGACAAAAAAAAACATCACTTTAAATAACAGGCATTTTCGTTCTTGTAATTTCTAGAAATCAAAGTAACAACTTGTTTTAGTGCTTCAATTCAAACTGCCGTCTGAAATCCAGTTCTAATTCACCGACTTCAAAAATTTAGTTGAAATAAATGCGCAAAAAAGTACTTGAGTTGCTCGCGGACTCCCTACAACTATTCGACGAACCTCTTGGAAGTCCGTGGACTCTGCTTGGGAATTGCTGCAATAAACTATTTGCTGTGGATATTTCTATTTATTTTCAAATCGTCTGCATGATATGTTATTTGTAGGCTATTATTTCTTTATGTTTTTCGCAATCGTTTTTTTCTGCATGGTTTGTTATATGTTATCTGCATTAACTGCATATTATTTGTTATCTGCATGGTTTGTTATAACGTTTTACAAACTTTCCAAATCATCTGGTTGTTTCCATTTTATCTCTCAATTAATTTTATTGAATAATTGATTCGCTTGCAAGGGTACGATGAAGCTATTGACGTGCCTAGCAAGCATTGTCCTACATTATGCTTTTTTAACATTTTTTACACTTTTTCAGATTAAAGCAAATTCTTTTTAGGACTTTGCTATTTTTCCTCCATACATAAAAACAAAAATTACCGAGCTGGAAGTAAAAGAAGGAGAAATGAGCTTGTTATCTTGTGAGGTTATTGGAAACCCAATTCCCCACGTTACTTGGTATCGCGACGGTAAAAATAATTTTAAGAATTATATATTTCAAAAAGAGTTTTATAGAAATATTCGCATTAGCAGAAATGTGACCCTTGCTTTATATTGTAAGAAATTTCATTTCATAGAGCCATGTTTGTTGCACAGCTCTGTAAAGTGAAATTACAAAATCAAGATTTTGCTTCTTAAATGATAGATTTTATAATTTAATGTATTACATTTGCTCTTATACTAAGGTTTTGAAGTGCAATTTTTTAACTTAAGTATTTTTTAATGCATATCTTTCGTCCATAACGTCTTTGTCGCAAGTTTGATATTTAAAAACAAAGAAGTTGATTTTTTTTCTAATAAAACATTTGATGTATAGGAGTACAGATTGATAATTCTCACGATTTCGAAATATCCTTCACCGGAAAAATCACGACTCTATTTATCCGGGATACCGAAACTGGAGACGCTGGATCGTACACGTGCTGTGCGTCGAACGAAGAAGGAAGTGCGTCATGCGTCATTCTTCTTAAAGTGAGAAGAAATTAATTATTTTAAAAAAATATTAAGGATAATTTTTAAAAAGTACCTTTATTCGAATTTTGCTTGTTTGCTATTATCTTACATATTGACGTTTCCAGGTCAAATCTCTTCCCCCTGAATTGAGGAAAAAAGATACAAATCAAGTTCAATCGGCTTCCGAAATGGACTTATCAATTACTGATTATGAGGGGTACTAAATAGTTTTGTCTTAATTTGGTTTTAAATTTTTAAGTTTGATCTTCTATTTTTCTAGTACTGAAGCCGAACTTGACTTTGTGTCGGGAGTCTCTGAAGCAGAAGTGACTGACACGGAGTTTTTCAAACCCGTATCCGGATCCGTTTCGGCTCCTCGTTTAAGTAATGGAAAAGAATCCGTTACAACTCTGGAAGAAAAAAACTCGCAGCAAGAAAAATACTCTGCTATAGGGAAAGCTCCTAAGTTTGAGATGTTTCCCCCAGATAAAATTTTACTGGTTGAAGGAGGATCAATCAGACTCGATTGTGTTATTTCCGGAATACCAACACCATTAGTCACGTGGTCAAAAAATGATGCGATTCTAAAGACTGGATATCGCTGTAAAATCATTGAAGACAAAGAAAAAAGTAAGATATGGTTAAGCCTATTAATAAACTGCTATACTGATGCGCTACATGACCTAACAAATAATAATCTAAAAGTTAATAGTTTTTTTATTAAACCTTTTTTAATTTTCTATTTTAGTTTAATTCAATCAAGTGAATTTAAATGAATATTTTAAATAAATCCATAAACAAGTACAAATGTTTTGCTTAGATTAGGTTTAGAAAATATAACATATTGCGAGATTCAGCCCTCAAACTAATTTTTAGACAAGTTGTTTTGTTTAGATAAATACAGCTTGTTGTTTGGAATGCTGCTTGCTGAAGACGCTGGGGAGTATAAAGTCACTGCTACGAATCAATTTGGGTTTATATCAGGATCCATATTTTTTGTTTCTGAAGGTTAATAACAATTAAATAAGACATATCCTACAGCTTTAAAGATAAAGGTTGATAGTCAACTTTTTGAATAAATTACTGCAAGCATATTATTTCGTATCACTCTATATTTTTTTAAACTTATAAGCAAAAAAAATCTTACTGTAATTCACGTCTTTACTTTTTTACGATTTATGTAAATGTTTGTTAAACAGAGGATTATAGCACAAAAGTTCGAGAAACCTCAAAACTTGGACCACAGCCAGATTTCTTGACACAAGGCGACAATTTAGAAGTACAACCACATTTACAATCCAGGTGCACCAGTATTAATAACTTTTTTTTTTGTTCGAGTTAATTTGAAAGGCTCGTTTCCAATACGAGCGTGGAATGGAATTCTTTGTTTCTTTCTTATATTGATCTTTCCGCGCTTAAAATCTAAGCGAGCGCTAGGCAAAGCAAAAAAATTCAATAAAACTAACAAAGAATACTCCATTCCAAGCTCGTAGTGGAGAAGGATTCTTTTTTTCTTTTATTGATCTTTACCCGCTTAAAATCTAAGTGAAGCAAAAAAATCAATACAACAAACAAAGAATGCTATGTTCCACGCTCGTAGTGGAAACAAGCCCTAAGTGGTGAAGTAAGATAAGGGCTCGTTTCCACTAACGAGCGTGGAATGGAGTATTCTTTGTTTGTTTTTTACTTCTTTCCGCGCTTAAAAGCTTAGCGAAGCAAAAACAATCAATAAGAGAAACAAAGAATGCTTTATTCCACACTCGTAGTGGAAACGAGCCTTAACGACACATTGACGCGCTAAATTTTATGCAGTATAAATCGGGTCTGGAAACCTTTTTGGCTAAGAGAGCCATAAAAGCTACCCATTTTTAAATGCATTTTTGTGAGAGCCATATAATTTTTTTAACACTTAATGTAACTAACGTGTGTATGAACAAGACACCTGGGATTTTGCCAGGAAAGAATTTCTTTAAATGTATTTTATTTTTATTTATTTTTATTTTTATCTCTATATTTATCCTCCTGACTCACAGGAAAGCGACGTAGGCGCTATACATAGGGTAAGCTATTACCCCGACCTGCTTCGGAGATGCCAAGATATTGCTGTCCGCTAGTAATTTAGTAGAGATATGACTGCAATGTAGAACTGCTTGTCAAGACCACCAAGCAGGGGAAAGTGCCGTAAAGTGTCTTTCCCAAGGACACAACAGAATGGCGCAAGTGGTTTTTGAACCGAGACCATGCTGATCATCAGTCCGGTGCTTTAACCACTCGACCACGCTGCCGACAAAGTTTTTACATTGTTTATGCCACTGGTTCGTGGCCCCTTTTCAGAGACTTTCAAACACCCATGGTATCCTGCTTAAATTATTATCGCAAAAGTCAAGTAAAAACCAAAAAAAGGTTATCACTTTGAAACTGTCTCTAATTTTATCAATTTCGTCCCAAAAGTAAATTGAAATCCAAAAAAAGGATTCTGCTCTGCCCCCCTGATAAATGCCCATGGCCCTTTGTGAATCCCTGGTTCAGGCATTGAATAGGTCTATAGACTCTACAAAACCAGAAAGCTGAATAAAATATTAACAACCAACAGCTGAAAAAAGTATAAACTAAGCTAGATTCTTCAAACGAACTTTCTGCAAATATCAAGAATCAGCCGCGAATTAAGAGAATGTTGCCAGACTGCGGTATTCTTCAATTGAATTAAAGACAGTCATCGGGAAAGGCTAGGCGGGGAAAGATAAGAATTCCTAAAAGCAACTCTCGAAAATTTGGAATTCTATCGAAATAACTGAAAAAAGATTAAATTTAGCTGTTTAATTTAATTTTTCATACGGGAGTAAAGATTTTTTTAACCAAAGGCAATTATAATTGCAACAAGAAAATAGTTTTGAAATAAACAATTTTTCTGGAAAAAATTTTAGGTGGAATTTTTAAAAGTGAAATTACAAAACTAAAGAACTCGAATGAAGAAAAACTAGTTATGTATGTACAAAATCCTGATAAAATTTGCTAACTTTTGCAATTAAAAACGGTTTTTAATAAAATAATTTTTTGACATAGGAGCTAACTCTTAAGAAATATGACCGTAGATTTATTGCGAGCCAGATGCCGTTATCAAAAGAGCCACATCTGACTCGCGAGCCATAGGTTGCCGACCCTGCTGTACATTATTGTAGTCTTTGAAAAAGTTAGACCATCGAATATCAGCAGAATAAAGAGACTTGATGTTGACGCTTGTACTGTATCAACCTAATTACATCGTGATAAAATTAAACGGAATGAATGAATAAATGTATATTAAAAGTGAAGAGGTTATGAGTTTTCACAAGCTTGTGACAAAAAATTTGTATTTTCACATTAGGGAAACAATATAAAAACCATTAAATTGACAAATAAGTATACAGTATTATATTAAAAATACGTAAACTTGCATACAAATGATAATATGTAAAAGATAATAGCACTTTTACTTTGCTTTAATTGACCGATTAAAAAACATTTGGAAAACATAGTTTATGAAAAGTAATTATGAGTTAACAATGCTTCTAAATATAAGGTAATAAGTTTTCTTAAGTTTTCTTAATTCGAATCCTTCCGAAGAAAATTACACAAACTTCTTTCTGGTTTGTAGTAATTGATTATAAATGGTTTTATAAATTCCAGTCAAGAAGACCAAGAAAAGTTTTCTTCTGTACATTCGAACCTTAACCGATCGACAAGTGACACCAAAAAAACACTTTTGAGCCCAACTCGAAGTCGAAAAAGTGTTTCTCCGCTTTACAACATGCCGACTTCGCATCGACAGGATGATGACGTCATATCGGAGACGGAAAAGTACTTCAGGTAATAAAATCGTTGTTTTACATCTGCTTTTTACACGCCAAAAAAACGAATTTTGTCTTTCCGTCAGCCATCACAAATTTTCTTTTTTTAGAAAAACTTAGTTGCACTATTACTAATTCTCGTGAGTAAACGGGGGTTAGGATTTAGAGCTGACTTTTTTTCTAACTTAAAGCAAAGCAGCTATTGGATCTTAAAAAACTGAAGTTTAATGGAAAAATTATGCTTAATTTTGCTTATATTAATATGAACTGTTGACTGACCTTATTTTTTTTGGGAACGGCGTTAAGTGTACGAATAACACAGTCTATGTGCCAGATGTGAGAAACCTTTTTGTTATTGGAGGCCATTTTTTATAATTTTGAAGAAAGGAGGCCACATAAGTTGGAATATTCTACCTAAAAAAATTTAAATTGATCTCTTTGAATCGGTCAATTTAAATCACGTTGTGTCGGTCACTATTTTCGTTGCCAAAAAGAAATGATCCCTAAAAAAGTTATTCATTTTGAATTTGACTCGAATTTTTTAATTTTTATCTCTAAACGTAATGCTCTCTAGAGCAGCAGTCATTGCCACACTGTTCTATTGTCATGGAGGTTGTAGGTTCCCCCACCTCTGCTACGTGCAGTCCTCCTTTGTAGTAAACAGAAAACAGTGCTGGATTTTAAACCTTTTCAAACAAAATTGGCTCTGGTAGCATTTTTCTGCTTACTTTCATCTGACTTGATGATTTATTGAATCCACTCATGATTTATATATTCCATCATCAATAATCCAGTCATTATCAACAATCTATTTTTAAACTTGCAAATTATCAACAATCTATTTTTAAACTTTTTGAACGTCGGGACATTATGACGTGAAAACCGTTAAGTTGTAAATTTCCCTAATTAGGTCTTAGTTTTTGCGATTAATATGGTTTAATTTAAAACTATTTAACGAAATAAATTGCCGTTCCCAAGTCACAACATTATTCGAAAGCCGGATTTACATTTCTAGGCATATGTCATTTTTTGTTTACTGACTTTCGGCGAGCACAGCTTTTGGGCCCTCTGAAAACGACTTTCCAATTGTAATTTTCAATTGAAATCGAAAAAAGTATCTCCACTTCACTGTTGAAGAAGAAGAGACGTTTTTTGCCTTCAATTAAATAGTCTTTATTTCAATTCAAAGGCGAAAAAAATCAAAAAAGTATAAGATTACGATTAAATTTGCGCTAAGTTTTTGCGAAGTATTTTAAAACTTTTGGCTTCCTTGATAAAAAAAAACTCCCCCAAACTGGCTGCTACGAATTAAAAAGTGACAAATGTGACAACTCACGTTTTAGTGACACATTTACATTATACTTCGTTCCGGTTTAAAGAAACAAGTTTATTTATTTATTTTTCATTAAAAAAAGGTCACTGTTTTGTGTACGCTATTTACACTTAATAATGAAATGAATCAATCTGTCCATTAAAAAAATTTGACTCAAACCTAAGTTTGTCATGCCAGGGGTCTCAAAAGCAAATTGACTCCTAAAAACAAATATTTTACTATCCTAAGATTTCAAAATTACATTGGAGCCGCTCAAAGCGTTTTTTACGAGTCATTTGTTTGAGACTCCTGACCTGTGTTTAACGTTTTCTTAAGACCGAAGTTTCTCATCAAACCTGGAAGTCGAGAGGGCAAAGAGGGGGAGACGACCAGGATCGATTGCAAGGTCACCGGACGTCCGATGCCGGAAGTCACGTTTCTTCGCTACGGTAAGTTCAATTTGTATCGGTATTCAACGAAGAAACATATTAAGACAGAATGCTTGATTTTTGACTAAACGTTGTTGCTTTTAGATTTGCAATTTTAACTAAATCTTTTTTTCATTTCTATATTTATTCTCCTGGCTTTTAGGAAAGCGTCGGAGGCGCTACACTTAAGGTAACTGCCAGACGATTACTTCGACCTGCATTCGGAGGTGCCAACATATTGCTTCCCCGTTGAAATTTATATTGTGCTTTTTAGTTTTTGTTAGAGATAAAATCGAACTTTAAAGCTGCTTACCAAGACCGCCAAGCCGAGGAAAGTGGCTTAAATTGTCTTTCCCAAGGACACAACAGAATAACGCGAGTAGGTTTTGAACCCTCCTCGTGGCGATCATGTTCGCCATCAATCGCAACGTTCTTAAACCAATCGACCACGCTACGGAATAAAATTGTTTTTAGAGTAGTTTTGACGCTAGAATACAGTTTATTCTCATTTTTCATAAATTACATAGACACTTTTAATTTTTTTGTTTTATTATGAACAAAGTAGTTATTTAGCTTCAAAAATACTCAAAATATAATGTTACAATCTGTTTGCCATTTTTGAATATTAAAAAAAATTAGGAAACCGTGTAATATTCAAAAGTTTAAATGTTTCAACAGCCTTTTTTTAAGTTCATTTGGTACAATATAAACTCTATATAATTAGCTTACAATTAACAACAAACATAGCAAATCTTTAAATTAACCGTAAAAAAATGCGGGTAATCGTCACGGGTCATTAGCCTAGAACAACATCAGAACTCATGAAATCTGTTGGGAGTCTATTGTCTTTTTCAAACAAAGCAACTTAAATGCCTATGATGTCACAAAGCTGCCTCCTGATTGTCAACTTTACCAACTTGTCCGATTGTGTCGGAATTTTAAAGAGTTGTTGAGTTAAATCACGTAAAGTGAACATTTCGTGTCTAGTTAGTTTTAATTTAGTAATGATGTTGACATTGCTTTCAAGTACTGTTTATTCAAAAGACTTATAAAACATGAAAACTGTTAAGTGAATCATAATACGTTCAGTTTATGCAGTATTTAAAGTTTTTAAAGGGATGATGTTGTATTTTACCGAAATTATTAAGCTATAATATGGAAAAGATTTATTGAAACTTTTTTAAATATTATTGAATTGATATAATAAAGGCTGGTTTCCACTACGAGCGTAAGCGAAAGTATATTTTGTTTGTTTTGTTGATTTTTTTGCTTCTCTAAACGCTTAAGCCCGGAAAGAAGTAAAAAATCGATAAAACAAACAAAGAATACTCCCGCCAACGCTCGTAGTGAAAATGAGCCCAAAAGTTTGATAAATGTATCGATGAAATAATTATTTCCTAAAAAAAAATAAGCAGTATTTGTGAAACGTAAAAAAAAGGGTTTTTTGTACTTGCAGTCGCATTAAAAAAAGACCTACATAGTTTCTATTTGTCCAATGAGCTTGTTTTCTCAACAAATCAAGTTGATCAACTGAATATAGTTTTAATAGCACATCCGCGATGAACAAAAAATATTTTTTTGATGAAGAACCGAGTTAAATTTTTTCTGTAATTGTTCTTATTTAATAAATTCGCAGTGCAGAAAAATAAGCTAGCCGACAGTTGCACTGATGAGTCGCGGGTCTCTTCATTAAGCGATCGAACCCGTTTTTTGTTAGTGAAGCTAACCGGGAATTCCTTCCTGGTTACTTCTTGAAGAGACCCGTAATTTCTACCCCTCTTATTTAATACTTAAATTTTTCTAGCTTTTCTTAATTTATAATGGAAAAGAAAAATAAATAAACCTAACCACTTTTATATTATATTTAACAAATAAACAATGCTTTTTAAAACAACATAAAAAATATTTTAAAAAATTCTTTAAAAATTAACTCCTTGATTTTTTCAAAAACTTTAAATCATTACTCACAATTCAAATAAAATAATTTGAGATCCCAAGACATAAACCATAGTCTGAGCTGACTTTAACACTGGTAAAGTCAAAATAATTAACGTTCTATTGCTTTTTAAAATTGTAATTTCTCATAAAAATAGAAAAATAATACGTTTGACGTATGGAAAGACCACATCCTTAATTTTTGTTTAAATATTTTTTGAATGAAGCACACTCATTGAACATTTCGTTTTCAGGACTATACATTTTTATGTTAAAATACTACTATATTTATGTCTTTTAAAGAGTTGAGTATAACAGATTTAATTCCACGCGTACCTCTCTGTATCGGTGTTGACTGTAGCGGAGTAGATTTGATTTTGCTTCGTGCTGTTTGTTTTTAACACTTTATTGCTGTGTGAGCTTATGTGGCCACATCGCTCGAGCCTTGTAATTTCTTGTCATTTCTTTTGAAACAATAGATGTCGCTATTGGTTCTTTTAAAGCGATTGTTTACGAAACGTTTTAGTCCATTTTTAGATTTAAGGTATTTAAACCAAGGTGATTAAAGCTCAATGGCAAGGTGGAGTCAAATTGCTTATCATTATTGTACATATAATGTTTCCCATCTTCCGTTACATAAAGAGATCATTCTTTTTCTTCCTATCTAAAAGTTGAAAAGTGTTAAGATAAAAGACAATAGATTGTAATCAAACTCAATCGTTTTATTGTCCTGAGATAATTCTTACATGTTTTGATAAATCTAGAATGACTTTGGAATGTCAAAGGGCAAAACCGGCGAAATGTTTTGCTAATTGTTTAATTAGAAATTAAAAGTCGTCTTCTGTCAAAGACCAACATTAACCTTTGTTAGAATACTAGCCTATAAGTTTGCTGTTTAAAATGCGGCTTTGATCAATGGTTTTCAACCTGGGGGTTGAGGGAGCGTTTGATAAATAGAATTTTTGATTTAATGTCAAGACTAATTTTTGGAAATCGCTAATACGAGAAATCGGAGACAGATTCCAAGTAAAGACCTTTTTTTTAGAGATCACCAGAATTTTGCGCCGAAAATTAAATTTTGTTCACCGGAAGAGATTGTTAATTACCTTGGGTTGGAAATTGGGTCGTGGTATGATAAAGGTTGAAAACCACTGGCTTAGAGGAAAATAGTAAAAACATAATCTAACTGTAACACTACTTTGACTACTTTTATTAATTTTAAAGTTTTATTGAAATTTATTAATGTCATTATAATGAAGATTTGTATCTTGATTGAACTTTTGTATTTAAAATATTTTTTCGTTTATTGTCTTTCTAGAAGATTGGTTTGGCAGACTAACGTTTCGTAATCGCTTTAAAGTGTTCTCTAACATATTTCTTGCTGAACAGCAGCTGCGAGAGTACATGCTTCAAAGCTTACTAATATCATAGGTTAAAAAGTCGCTTTCATTTTTCAAGTGTCATAATGGAAAGATTAGCAACTTTGTTCAGGGTATCGCACAATTTGCTTTCGAAAGGGCACTTGTTCGTAGGTGAAGTTTGTTTGGTTGTAACGTATAAAAAGTTGTTTTGGTAACTGACTATAAGAACTATTTAAGCGTTTATGGATAAGATCTCCTCTTAGTTGTGTGCTACTACTTGAATATTTTTCTTAGTTGTTGTAATTGTAACTTTAGGTATAGGCTTACTCAAATACAACAACGCTCGTTGAAAAATTCAAATTAATAAACACCTAGAATAAATACTTGACGAAAGATGAAAATGGAGACCGTATCAAACTTTTTTTTGAAGAAGAAAAATTATTTGTTGAAAAAGCGAATCAGGGACAGGTGAAAAGACTGAAGCTTCTTCTTAGCCAAATTGCATAAATTAGGTGAAATATCGAAAATCTTCATTTCAAAGTTGAAGACAGGGGCCAGAATTTTAGTTAATCTTATCTTTTAGCTTAACGATCTTTTTAAAAGATGTTACGCAAGAATGAGAATAGTTTTCCAAGATACACCAGAATTTAGGATCTGTAATTAGTGGTCCATGACTTTAAATTTGTTTACCAAACTTCTTTTCTTAACAGCATCTTGATTGTGCCCTTGATTTTTGGCTGTAGGAGAATTTAAAGAAAAACAATAAACACTATTTTAAAAATACTATGAGCATAGCCATACGAGCCGGGGAGACAGGAAGCAATCGCCCCTCCTCCCAAAACTTTTTCGGCTGGTACAATTATGACTATGAGCAAGTCATTGTATAAAACCT
Organism: Diplosoma virens; assembly: GCA_963680785.1. NCBI lineage: Eukaryota > Metazoa > Chordata > Ascidiacea > Aplousobranchia > Didemnidae > Diplosoma > Diplosoma virens. The sequence goes on along the minus strand of OY796886.1, from coordinate 33,547,856 downwards.
AGTTAAGTTTTTTGTTATGTCGTAGTCAACCTAGATGCATGAAACCATTGTGTTTTTTTTGTAAGAATAAAAAATACATTGACTCAGGGTAGTCCAGTGTTTTACTCCTGGAGACCACTTTTCAAAAGTGTTAGAACTTGCCTGCCGCAGTTAGTTTAAAGTTGCCTAAATTAAAGCTCAAAACGTGTTAGAATAAAAAAAATCAATTAATCAAAATTGTTTTGTAAATCTTGTTTTTATGAGGAACGCTTTTATAATGGATAAGAAGTATCTTTTATTGAGACAGAACAATGTCAGTTTATATTATATAGTAGAAAATCCTGCAGTGCAAATATCAAACTCTATCAACGTTGCGTAAAGCTTTGACTTCAAGGTATGACGGCAAAAAAGAATTTCAAACTTAAGTAACTTGCACTTGCTATCCTTAGATCTTTTTTTAGTAGGCCTTTTAATTAAAAAAGTTTTTCAGGCCAAAAGCGTTTTATAGTGGCTGTAGGCCATAATTACAGAAGTGATCGGTATGCGCTCTGGTGCAACTTGATGTTTATTACTGAAAAACCTTATAATACAGATGCTAGCGATTTGATTATGTCAAATTTACAGATGTTTTTGACTTAATACTGGACTCTAAGCGTTTATTATTGTGAATTTTGATCAACTCATTGTAATGTTGACAAAAGTGAATCAGCTTAAGAAAAGGCCTGTAGTAATGTCGCGTCATGATTACCAGTTCGGTTCAAACTTGTTCGGACAAGCTTTTTTTATGATGCTTACTGATGTTTTGTTTACTTGAATCACAAAAAAGTTTTTCAGTTAAAACTTATCACAAAGTTTATATGTGATTTGGATAATAAATTGGTAAATGTAAGATTTTTCAATTGTACTTTGTTTTCAATTCAGGGGGAAAATATGCGTCTGATTTGGCTATATAGTAAATATTAGATAAATTTTCATAAAATAGATTATTCATCAGTGCTAATAGAAAATATTTATTAATGATGAACGGCTGCGAACTACAACAAAACAAAGCCAATCAGGCAGAATCGATTCAACTGAATTTACCAGAAATAAAAATGAGAAAAAGGTCGGAATCTTCCTGTTCATCCACAGACTCCGATTCCGGCTATAAACGCTCAGAAGTGCCATCGTCCTCCACACTGGACACAGAGTCGTTGCTGACGTTTTCCTCGTGCAATTTATCAGGTTCAGAAAAAGCGGAAGAAACGTTTAACGACATTACCAATGCCACCAAATATGAATTAAAAAATGAACACTATAAGAGTACTCGTAGATTTCAGCAACCCTTGATTGCTAGGCAGTCAATCGGGAGTCCTGGCTTCCTGAAATCAAGAATTCATGGAATAAATGACTTAAAAGAACTGAAAAGTTATGTAGAATTCAAGGCAAATGTTAACAGTTTGGTGAAATCCAGCAATCGTCCAACACCTTTCGTTGCTCGCATCGTAAATAAATTCACTTCAACTGATCAACGGTCAACCAAGCGCTTGAAAATGTCTGAAAGTTGCAAATCTTTCCCATCTCGCCTTTTAACGCACGACAAAAATGTTACAAGTAGCTTTAGCAAAATTAAAAAGTTGGATGTTCAATTAAAAGGCAAGTCATGTAGTTGACATTCAGGTGTTTTTCAAAAGTTTCGTAACTTGATTTCAGTATGTTTTACAATTACAGTATTCTGATTGATGACCACTGGTGTAATAACTAGTTAAATATTTTGTGACATATCATGAAACCTCAGTCAAAAAAGTGTTTAATTGTTTGAAACACATTAGTCGAAGTCTAACTATCCCTAGATGTTAAAAACAATCGACCACTAGTTGAGTCACAAAAATTGAGTTACACCAAGTATTATTGATTTGAAGTTAGATGATGTTATTTTGGTATTAAACTAAAAATTGTTTCTTAAAAAGTTAAAAAAAGTATTAATAGAAAATAAGTTCGATCATACCAAATGAAATTACTATTATTATTTTTATTTATTCTTCTGACTCGCAGGAAATTTTTGAGTATCGGCAGCGTGGTCGAGTGGTTAAGAGTGCCGTGATTGTGATCAAAACGGTCACGGTTCAAAACCTACTCGCGTCATTCTGTGGTTTCCTTGGGAAAGACACTTTACGGCAATTTTCGCTGCTTGGCGGTTGGCAAGCAGTTCTAAATTTTGTTATATTACTATAAAACTGAAAATCTTAATCAAAATTTCAACCGGACAGCAATATCTTCTGCGGAAGCCAATTGGGGTTAGTGTTTGCCCTACGAATAGCGCCTCCGTCGCTTTTATGCGAGTCAGGAGGATAGATATAAAGATAAAATAAAACGTTGGAGGCGTTATACTTTGGGAGCCGTCAAGCGGTTTCCTCAATCTGCTTTCGGGGAAGCCAAGATATTGCTGTCCAGTTGAAATTTATTTGTTATTTAGTTTTGACTTAGAAATATGACTGAAAATTAAAGCTGCTTGCTAAGACGCCAAGCAGATGAAAGTGCCGGAAAGCGTCTTTTTCAAGGACACAACAGAACAAAGAGAATAGGTTTTCAACCACGACTATGGCGATTACGTTTGCCACCAATACGGCGCTTTTAACCACTCACCTACGTTGCCGACGGTCGATTATAAAAAAAGTGTTATTTAGGATCAACAGTGGAAGGTTCTAGACACAGGGCCGTAGTCAAAGAGGACGGAATTCATTCCCTAATCATTTCTCCCATGCTCCCCGAAGATACAGGCGAATATAGGATCCTCGCTGAGAATACTGTGGGTAAAGAGGAATGTGCAATGGACCTCACAGTACTGGGTAAATTTCAGTGTAGAAATAATAATGAGTATCTCTAAATATAAGTAGTCGGTACAAAGCTTCGTGAATGATTTGTTTTTGTTTAATTTGTTCAAATGTTTCAAGTAATAAAAACATTTTTAATCTCGCGTTGTTTCATTATCATCTTGTGTACATCGTTTAAGCTCTCGGGCGACTGCGTGTCTCCCGCCCACTGTTTATTGCTCGTCATCGTCGTTACGTCACCAAGCTTTAATTTGCCGTATCCCCATCAACAATCATATGAAATGAGATTACATCGCAATATAGCAGGGGGCCTGAATCCAATTAACTATTCTCAGCTCAAGAAGACAGCGAATCTCCGCGTATTCTCGAAAAGCCGCGAAGTATGTCAGTAAGAGAAGGTGAACTTGTCCGTCTTGAAGTGTTTGCTTCCGGAAAGCCGACTCCGGAAATAGCGTGGTTGAAAGATAACCTTCTGTTAAAGCCAAGCATGCATCCCGATATCCGGTAAGCTTTCGGGTTTTCGTTTGTTTTTTAATACAGCAGACACAGCAGGTCTATTGTTTGTAAGTTCTGTTTTTTAGATATAAACGACTTTTTACCGTTTCTTTGAAATCGAAAAAAGTTGCGACTGTGCCAAGACGTTTGAGTTTTTTTCGTCGCGAGATCAATAAAGATAAAACCAAACGCGAATTTTAAAAATCGTACCAGTGAGTTTCCTCGCAATAGGTTCCCTGGTGAAATATAAATCGGGTGCGAAATCAATCAGTTTTGCAACCACCTTGTAGCTTATAAAATGAGGTAAAAATTTAATTTCTATTTAGCTGACTCAGCAATTTTGCGCTTAGAATCGAAGGCGTAGACGGCCACGGTTTGCTCACCATCGAAAAAGCTGGTAAAAGCCTTCACGATGCATGGTACACTGCAACTGCTGTCAATAAATCTGGGCGGGACCTTATCCGCTGTAAGGTCAACGTCCTCAAATCGGACGATAGCCCGGTCCCGCAACGAAAGTCTTTTGTTCCGAAAACAAAGAAACCGACAGTGGAGCAAAAGTTTTCGCTTTCTCCATCGGAAATTCATCGCGTAAGCTTAACATTACTGCAGTTTTAGCGTGGACCTTTTTTAGTTTCCTGACCATGGCTAATTTTTGTATGAATCGATGAGCTTTTAATTTGTTGTAGTTGATTCCGAATTAGTCTTTTTCAGATTTTTGGGTTTGAGCAGTGGTATTTAACCGATTGTGGTTTCGACCACCTTCAGGGACCCTCAAGGCCTTGAAACTCAAAAACGCCTAATTATCAAAGTAGTTTAGATTCCTAATGTCTACAGTTTGAAATGTCCCAAATATTCCCGATGGTTAAAAGGTTTTTAGCCGATGTAATGTTCTAAACTCTACGGCTTTGCATATGAACTAACTTGATCAGGGATATTTTAAAGGCTTTTGATATCGTGAAATTTTTGGAGGGCTCTTTTATGTATGACCCCATGTTGCACTGGATGCTGCTTTCTGTTTTAAGGAGAGTCACCATTGTAGGTAAGCACCGCGATCCTATTGAGGAATTTGTCGTGAAGTATCTTTCCAAAAGGCACTAAAGAGACCACTCGGGTAGACTAAGCATCCAACTCAAGTCCTTGGATTTTGTCACATTGAGCTATCTAATAACAAAAATCATGGCTAATTTACCATCTGTCAAAAGATGATAATCTTTTTTCCTTTCCTGACTTTTTTTAATCTAAAAGTACTTACAAGGTTCTATTGAAGTGTTCATTACTTTTAAGATTGTTATAGTAGAGCATATTGCCTTTTTTTTGACAAGGATAAAATCTTCCGCAGTTTGTTATAAGCGCAATGCAGCTATATATTTCGAGTTGACTTAAACTTTGAATTCTACGCCTCCTAGACTAGTTCAGTAAAGTGTATAAGTACAGACTATTTTGATCTGACTTTCTTCGGAAAGCTTTATAACATTCTTACTTTAAACTGATATTTTTTTTGTAAAATTGAAGTAATTTATCTGTTGTATTTAATTCATGCTGCAGATATTACCAGTAGTAGTTAAATAACATTCTTTAAAAACTCTATTGATGAATAAAACGATTTTTGGCAGATGGAAGAGTTTTCTGAAAACGACTTATACGGAAGTTCCACTTTACAAAAGCCTTGTTTTAAAAAAAAGTTGAGATCTCGAAAGCAGAAGACCTTGGGTTCGGTTCACTTTGAGTGTGTCATTGTTCCGGTTGGCGATCCTTCAATGAAAATTCAATGGCTGCTGGAGGGAAAGCCCCTCGAGTGCGCCAATCGAATCAAAGAAAAGTTTGAATTCGGTCACGCATCGTTGGATATTAGCACTGTTTATCCCCGTGACACAGGTAAAGTAAAGTGGAGTAAAGTAAAGGTCTGCCTATTCATATCTATGATAATAATAATAAATTCACTTAAAAATTATAGCAAGCAAAATTAAGCATTTCATTTATTTTGTAAAATTTTTATTAAAAAGCTGAACGTTTTCGACTATCATCAGTCCTTATCAAAGCATCTAAAATTGTTTAAAATCATCTAAAAAATTTTTTTTTTAACCATAAACGACAATTACAATCAATTAAAATATATAAAAAACAACAATTGATTGTAATTGTCGTTTATGGTTAAAAAAAAAAAAAATTTTTAGATGATTTTAAACAATTTTAGATGCTTTGATAAGGACTGATGATAGTCGAAAACGTTCAGCTTTTTAATAAAAATTTTACAAAATAAATGAAATGTTTAATTTTGCTTGCTATAATTTTTAAGTAGATTTTAAAAATCACCTCTCTTCCTAAATTATAATAATAAATTTATAGGAAAGAATTTGACTTATCTAATTTTATTCATTCACCGACATCAACACAACTTATAAGCTGAGACAAGTTTAATTTAACTCAAAAAAACCTGTTTTGATCAATTACTTTTATCGATACACTTTATATTCTTTAAAAAGACTCACACAGTATATTTAGAAATTGATTGTAAACGTTGACTAAAGCATCACGAAATCGCTGACTGCTTGCAGGCGTCATAAGCTGTCGGGCCACCAACGAGCATGGTCAGGCGCAGTCATCCTGTACGCTCATTGTGAAGGAGGAAAGAGGCCTTGATGACGCGACCCAACTGTGCGACGCGGTCATGCTTGAAAGAATAAAAGACACTGAGAAACACAGACAAGAGGTTTGACCCTGAGCCGATTTAGAATGTTCTTGAAGCACTTTATCAATATTGTCGAACAAGTTGATTAACGCTTTGGTGATGCTGATGGTGAGACTGTCTCAGTAGATTTTTTTCTAATTTTTTAGATGTCTCTCATTCATGATTCGCATTTGACGGGCGACCAAATCCTCCCCTCTCCTCCTAAAGTTGTTCTTCCTCTTGAACCAGTTCGAGTTCAAGAAGGAGAATCTGCCAAATTTCAATGTCGAATTCTCGGCTATCCTTTACCTACAGTAAACTGGTTTTTAAACAAACAAATCATTCGACCGAGTAAGAGGTGAGTTTATATTGAAAATATAAACTGCTGTGATTAAAATTGACTATTTTGTGGCTTTGCCTGTTTTAGCGTAAAACAAAAAATTATTTAGTGCTTTATTTTGAACAGTGCTTACTAATAATACGCTAGCCTGCCGGCAGATAAATTTATATTTTAGTTTTAAAGTTTGAGAATTTTGTTTAGTTTAAGGGCGTTATTTGAAAGTAAAAATAGCTGTCAAATTCGTACTGTCAAGTATTTATCTTCTTGCTTGGTGCCGCAAGTGAAAAAAGATGGGAAACCACTTGTTTAGAATATCATAATTATTGAAAAAAGTTTTTTTCAAAGCATGTTGCGTCTCGTGGTTTGGTTTTTTGGTTCTTTCCAACGTTTAAGGAAAGAAATTTCCGTTTCAGGTTTCGCATCTGGGAAGATGGAATTCATTATTTTGAAATAAAAGCAACAAAAGGATACGACAGCGGAGTGTTACGACTTCTGGCTGAAAACAGTCTCGGCCAAGACGAAGTTTCAACGACGATCGAAGTGTATCAAGGCCAAGACATGAGATCGGTTTTACATAAAAGCCCGAGCACGACCAAAGAAAAAAGCAAAACGCCGGGATTCAAGCAGCATAGAATGGCAAAAAATATTGAAGATAAATTTCGAGGTAGAAATAATTACAAACTATTTTGCCCGAAAGTTTTTAGCTCGATATTTTCCTGTTGATGCAAATGATGACGCATTCTTTTTGTAGCATTTACTACAGTCAGGTGCTTTGTAATTAGGGGTTTAGTTTGTCAGCTTTGTAAATTATATTATGAATTAATTAGTGTCACGTAATTAAGGGCAATTCTTTTATAGACAAAAAAGGGAAACACATGGTGCAACTAAAACAAGTAAATAAACCAAAGTCTGAAATTAAACTGAATAAGAAATTGGAGAGAGAAGACGAACTTCAGAAAAAGTTTTCACAGCTCTCGGAAGAAGATCATGTTTTGAAGGCATACGAAGCAAGCAAAAAGAAAGTAAATATCTTATTATTTTTAGACGTTTATAGCGATGTCGTATATTTTGGCTTTTTATTTCTAGTTTATTCTGATAAGTTTTCTACTCTTAATCCACTGTGATTTTTAATGTAAGAAAACTTGTGTTTTATGTTAATTCAGTAAAGATTTTTTTCGGCAAGAATATGTCAGATGCTTTTTTTTCTCTAGTATTTGCAAATATTACTAATGTACGGCGACTTCGAAACTTTTAATTTTTTTAAACCCTTTTTTGATGTAAACTAGGTTAAGCCATTTTCACAACACATACAGATATTTGAAAATATTCCTAAAATTTATACCTTTAAAGTTGTTTTGTTTTTTTATTATGCAAGCCCGTTTTAAAACAATTTATTGGTCTATGCAGTGCTTGAAAACTAGCGACGTTATTTTTTAGCTACTATACAGTACAACAGTTGAGAAAAGAAGTTACAAACGAACAAAATATTTATTACGTGTAGTGACGACATATCAAGTCTGTTTGATCTTAGACAAATATAATGCACGTGGTTTTATACAAACACCAACTTACGTCACTATTTTATTATTTGCTTCATTTAAACTGGGAATGAAAATATAAATTAAAAAATTTAGATTGTGCTTTGTGCTTGATCGATCGTTCGTAGTTAATTTTTATAGAAGGTTTTTGGAAAACTTTTTCTATCTTTTTGTTTCACTACTGTGTAAAGACGCTTATGTACAAAGTGCACTTACAATTTATGTTTCGAGTAGTCAAAAACAAGTAAAAAAAGAAACTTTTTTTTCTTTAAAAAATATTTATTTGTAAGGTGTCTGTCAGCACTATCCTATTGAATGTTCTATGTTGCTTATTTTGAATTGATTTAGAGTTTAATCTAATGTTAGTTGTGGTTTTTGCTAGTTTCAAATTTTTAAAACAACCTCAGTGATTAATTTGCTGATGATTTACTTTTGTTGATATCTAAAAAACAAGTCAATTAACAAAAAACAAGCTATTTCTAAAGCTTGTATTAACCGCTGTTTTTAAGACGTTGTCATGAATAACATTTAATTTCTTTTTGTTACGTATATCACGTGATTGCTTTTCTATACTCATTTTGAAACAAATTGCCGTTGTAGGCCTGACTTCATGCATTATTTTAAGTTTGGCGAGCAAAAATTCGGCAAAAATAAGTGACATTAACACCTAATGTTCAGCGACACAAACACGTGTATAGATTTCTAACAGTGTCGTTGAAAAAATTTAGTCTGATTAAATGTAAGCTTACTTGAAACACAGCGATAAACTGGTTCATAAGAAAAGTTAATCGAAAAAATCTCCCATTCCTCCATAAAGGCCCGTTTGCCCTACGAGCGTTGGCTGGATTATTCTTTGTTTATACATTGATTTTTTACGCTTAAGCATGAACTTCTCCATGGCTTAAGCATTGAGAGAAGTTAAAAAAATCAATAAACAAACAAAGACTAATCCCGCCAACGCTCGTAGAGGAAACGAGCTTTTCGGGACTTAAAAAGTGCTGATACTACGTATGTCATCATTTCTTGTGACGTATAGGCGACGGAGCGCGATCGCGATTACGAAACTTTTATTCGTAAGACCAAGAGTGACCTGGCACACCGCCAAAAGATTCCAGCATCGAAACAAAGCGAACATGACGGAAAGTTTGGACAGGTGACGCGTGACTGATCAAGGTTTCAATAAATTGACCTTGATTGGAATGAAAACATTGCTCAACTCGTCTATTGGGGTGCTTGCTCATTGTTTGTTTGGCGCATTATGACATCATTTGATCTTTTCATACCCGACATGTTGAATTGAATTAGGCAGCAGTTGTTTTGAGTAATTTTTTCCCCTAGCTCATCTTATAAAAATAAACTTCGTTGAATATAATTTTGTTTAACTTCGCTGGCATTGTAAAGATTTAAAACGATATTATTGTACTACAGAATTTCTTTTAAAGACGTTTAAAAAAGGTATTCCGAAAATTTAATTAATGTCTAAAGTTGAATTTATAGGCTAACTACACTATTGGTCAAATTGCTGTAAATTAAGCTATAGACTAGTGCTCCTTAAACGGGGACCATTTGGCTCCTGAAGGAGGAATTTGGATTCTCAAGGGAGAAATTGGGGAGGAATTTGAGAAAGTTTATGAAAAAAAACCGTTACGTTTTTTTTAATCATAGCAGTACCGGCCCGGAGGAAAGTGAAGAATTTTTCAGAGATCACCACTTTTTAGGGACAAAATTTAAAAAACCGACGGATTGAAAGTGATGACGCTATTGTTTTCGGGGAGAGGAATGATGGTACCTGAGTTTTGGAAGAGAGGAATGCGGCAAAAATTTGGAGAATCACTACTATAGACATTTTTCTTAAATATTTTGAAAGTGTTCTAGACGTTTTTTAAACCTTTTTAACAAAAAGAAAAAGAATCGTGACCGACTCATGATTTAAAAGATAAGTTTTTTTTTTAATTGTTGTGCCGAGGTTCATTCAAATATGTTTGATGTGATTCATCGCGGCTTGTCATTTATTTGTTGCATGTTACATTAATTTTTGTTACATTTTATTGATATTCTTGTTTCAATTAGGATTTTAATTCTTTGAGAATGCGAATGTTTGCAAAGCTTTATTGTATTCGTATTCGAAAATTTTTGGGCGAGAACTATTTTTGAATTCTTAGATACCAATTCATATGAATTGGAAAATAATTTTATATTGAGGTATTCTATTTATTCTATTCTTAAATTATCTTTAAAAAAGTTACTTATAAATGGAACTACAAATTTTGATTTCGGGCCCAACGAATTGCAAACGTTCTTTGTCCACCACGAGGTAGCACCAAATGGACCAGAAAATCTGTGTCGGAAGCTTTTGATATTTTTTCTGTTAATCCTTATAATGCCAAACTCAAAGCAGGAAAACTTCGAATACCAATTTTAAAGTCTCTTCTTTGATGCTACTTAGAATCAAACTCAGGTCTACCGCTTCAGAGTCAGTCTGGAGTCGAGCGCTGATTACTTGACTAATTGAGAGTTAAAATGAGTTGAAAAAAAATCTTTGTCCCAGCAAAAATTACGATCACATGATTTATATGATTAAAAGACCAAATAAATTTTCTTCAGGTTATTTCAAATAGTTCGGGTAATTGGGTGTGGATAACCGTTATTAATGTAATTGTATTCTGTAAATCATTTCAGATATTAAATACGCACATATAAACCTAAAAGTGTTTGCTATGGTTAAAAAAGTTAACCATAGCAAACACTTTCAAGTCCTTGAAAGCGATAATCAAGGATATCCTGAACGGGAGTAAATTAGTAAAGGCTTATCACATCAAAAATTTTGCAAAACGATTTAAACTTTAATTGCAGTAGTATTTGGGGAGACAGAAAATTAGTTTAAGCAGCGCAATTGTTTTTCATCAATTAAAACTCGAATTTTATCTTTTTCAGATCCACAGTTCAAAACCTCTTCGAATCGAGCAGCACATTAAGAACCTGACAGTCAGCCCCGGCCAAACTGCGAACTTTCTCGTTCGATTCAGCGGAGATTCGAACGCGCGAGTTACTTGGTTCAGACGTCGAGTTGAACTCGAAAAGTCCGATAGAATAGAATACGCAAGTCCTGAGGTAGGAGTAAGCAATAGAAATCTTTAAATACAACGACGCTTGGTACTATCAATCCTTTTTATTTGTAGAACGGTGTATGTGAACTCTACATTCGGAACGTCACGACAAACGACGCCGGACCTCTGTCCGTGCAAATCACTGACACGACTGGACAAGTTGGAAGTCAATGCTTCTTGTCCGTCTTAGGTATGTTTTTTACGAAGCACTTTGTTTTAATCTATTTTTAATAAGTAATTTTGTTGACAGATCTTATTAGCTAAAAGGAAAATTTGTTGATATTTTTCAATAAATTAGTGACAAAGATACGTCTTCTGAGTCTGCTGCATTTGTAAGAATATCACCAAAATTACTGTACTTTCGCAATATAATTTTTAAAACCGACAATATTTGTCAATTATTTACTATTTATTGGATTTTGTGTCAAAAAATTGGCGGTAATTTTGGATTTTTTTGGTAGGTCAAAAATAAAAAAACTAACCTTTCGTTATAGTCGGTCTCTACGTTGAAACGCATTTTGTTATCGAGGAGCGCATTTTCACAATACTGCTTTTGAATATTAGAAGAACTTACATGATGCTGTCAGAAAAGTGGCAAGTTGTAGGAAACACTTTGTTCGATATGATTGGCCCGGAATCAAACCCAGAAATCCCAATTTAAAGTTAAGATTCATAATCAGTAAAGTAACCGCCCTGCAGGGTAGAAAATCACAACTGCAAAATTATAGCTACGAATATAAAATGTATCGGAAAACTTTGATCAAAAGCAAAATTAAAATGAAAGCATTAGCGTAGTACCTCAGAATTTTGGCACGGCCTAGGTCTTTGATGATTGCTTTTTGTTTTCTGGCTTTCGTTATTTTACTAGTTGCTTTAATAAATAGTATTGTATTAACTAATAAATAATTTTCTACTATTGGCTTCTATATTTAATATAATATAGAAGCTAATGTATAATATAGAAGTATAATATATTAACTAATAAATAATTTTCTACTATTGGCTTCTATATTTTCAGACACAAGCAATCGTCTTCACTTTACCGAAACTTTGCACGACATTTTTGCAAAAGAACACGATAAATCCGCCATTTTTGAATCCCGTCTCTCCCAATTGGGTCATCTTGTCACGTGGTATTTCACGGAAGAAACGATTAATGGACGAAAATTGCTGAGTAACGGAGAAAAATATCAAATTCTTACTGAAGGCTCTCAGCATCGTTTAAGAGTGTGCAACATTAAGTTGTCTGACGCCGGGAAATACAGTTGCCTTGCATCTGAGAATGATGAAGAAGTGGAAACATCTGCTAGTCTTTATGTTACAGGTTTATGATATTTTCAATCGTGTGTGAAATTGTAGTGAGATTTATTTCTTTACGCTGAACCAGAATCTTTTTTCACGTTGATATTTGCAAAACTCTCGCGTATCTCAATGGACAATTGTAAATTATTATTTGCCTTCTTAGTCAAAAGTACATTTACAGCTTTAGAAAAAACCGTCATGCAAGGACTCATGGAACAAGCTGTCAATGAAGGGGAAAATGCTTGCTTTACTGCGGTCGTGTCCCACGATGACGTAAAAGGATCCTGGTTTAAAGATGATGAAAAGATCGAGGTGATATTGTGAAAACGAGAAGTTGTAATTTGGACTAATTAAAATATGACGTCAAAATAATATTTGGAAAGCAAATTGAGAAGTGATTTGAAAAAGTAGAAAATAGAATAGTGACGTAAGCGGAAAAATCGTTTTTTTCAGTGAACGTTATGAGAAAATAAAATTTACTTGGTTCATTAGATGTTTCTTATTATAGATTTTTATTTTTCATCTTCATTTTCAATGCCTTTATTAAAGTTCTTTAAAAAAGAGATATTTACGCTGAAATACGTTTTACTGTTTTATTTCAGCCCAATCAAAAATTCAATGTTGAAAACTCTGGAACCAAACGTTCACTGACTGTTAGAAATTGTCGAACCAAAGATGCGGGAGTTTACGAGTTCAAATACGAGCTGTGCTCCACCAAGGCCGCCTTATGCGTTGAAGGTTTGTGGTTGGAAAAATTTATTGAAATGGTTTTTTTTGCGCTTGTTCCGTAAAATAACGATATTTTTTTGAAAATGATTTACTGATATAAAACGTTTAAACTTTGTTAGTGCTTTATACTGTACAACTCTCAGTAATAGCATTTTGATGTTATTCCTTTGTTAAAGTGAGCGACTTTGATCGATGCGGAGTAAGACGATCATTAAACGTGTGTGTTGAGCTCAGTTAAGGCTTATAAAGGTCCTTTCAATTTACTTAGAGCACTTAGCCCAATTTGAATAAACTATTAGTTGCAACACTTTATATATTCGCTTGAAATTCCCGTGTATTTTCTTCTTGATAATTTAAAAAACTAAAAAAAAGCGGAAAAAAGATTTTATTGATAAATAATTAATGTTATTTCTTCGTATTGCCAATTAATATCGACGTGTTTACAGCTTTCTGTTGCAACCGCCATTTTAGGCAACCAGCGTAACCTTGTTTAAAAGTCTTTCATGATGTACCTTTCTTAAGAGAACATCAGATATCACGTTGATGATCCAACTCATGTCCTTCTGCTTGCAAGCCAGAATATAAAAGCCCTGACACATCCGGTCGGCACTTTTATTACTTTTTTTTTTAGGTAAGGCAGTGAAAATAGTCGACAAACTAAAGCCTCAAAGAGTTTTTGGTGGGGATTCCGTCACGTTCTCGGTTAAGTTGTCACGCTCTGATGCCGTTGGATCATGGAAGCATGACGGTGTTGACGTCATGCCCAATGAACGGTAAATTAAATATTACAAGTGTTTGTGGTTATGGGGTTTTAAAAAGTGATTATAAATAATCATTTAATAAATTTCGATATAATGTTTCTAATAAGTAATTGGATTTTTTTGAATAGTTCCACTGATAAATTGTGTTTCAAAGGCTGACTTAACTTGAACAAAAATTTTGTTTTAAAATTTGATGGCCTTGCTTGCAGGATTATAGTCGGTTCTGATTGGTCGAACTACTTCTTGAAAATCGATACTTGCGAACAGCAAGATTCTGGAACTTATTCCTTCATTGTGGGCGACGTAAGCACTGAAGCCAGTCTGAGTGTACAAGGTCAGTCTTCAAATTTCGGGTTCAATTCCTTAATTAATTTCTTTCAGAGCTATAAAATAAATGTAAATTTTCGATTAAAACTAAGCACTTTGTGATCGCCCATAAGCTTTTTATTTGAACTTTATGATGTGACCAGCAGAATCTTTAAATATTTTACTACCAAGAGATGTATTAAGCAATTTTAGAACATAAAACATTGTATCATTTTAATCAAGACATCTTCGTGTTCTTAATTATTTATTTTTAATTGGTTTCTGTGAACTTCTTGTAATAATTCTCATGCAGACGTGGCAATAGTGGGTGAACTGAATGACGTCACGGTGTTGGAAACCAGCATTGCTAAGTTCACTTGCAAAGTGGACCAAGCAAATTACAAGGCGGGAAAATGGTTTGAAAACGGAACTGAAATCTCTCCCGACGGCACAAAATACCTGGTCAAGACAATCAACCAACAACAAGAGTTGATCATAAAAGATATTACAAGAAGTTATGACGGCGGAAGTTACGCATATGTGACCGGAAGTGAGTCGGTCACTCAAGCTCAGATGCACGTGCTAAAAGTCGACGTCACGCAGCCTCACTGTGACGTCACTGCTTACGAGAGTGAGAGTGCTAAGTTTGAAGTTCATTTGTCTCACGACGGCGCTGTGGGGACATGGTACAAAAATAGCATTGCCTTAAAAGTAAGTTCCTGATTTAGTAGGAATCATGTTGCCGAGATGATTTTAATAAAGCGGACTGCTCTGTTACTGTTGTAAATTGTGGCACTTTTCAGGAAAGTTCGGATTTAAAATTGGAGGTGAACGCAAGAAAGCATTCTCTCATCATTCAATCCCTGACTATGGACGACAGAGGAATTTATGAATTTCGCGTTGCCGAAAAATCTTGTGTTGCGGAGTTAAACGTCAACGGTAAGAGTTTTTCTATCCAACTCCTAAAAAAGGAAAAATATTTTTAAGATAATCATTTCTCTGCAGAAATCCTTTTCTCACAAACGTTATCTGATACGATTGTGACAGAAACAAAAAGTGCGATTCTCAGCTGTGAAGTTAATTGTGATAATCTCATGGGAAAGTGGTTCAAAAACGACAAACTTATTAATGACGAGGCTGGGGCTCGATATCATTACTCACATAACGGACGCTACCACCAATTAGCGATCACGAATGTGCGAAAAGAGGACAACGCCAAGTTTACTTTTCAAGTAGGAAGAGCTTCAACAACTGCTCGCGTGGATGTTACAGGTAAGATTTGAAATGTAGGATATGAGGTACAAAATTAAATTTTACATCAAGTCATGAAAATAGTAAATGTAATTCAGTGCTTTCAATCCCTGGGTTGCCGTTTAATTTGATTGGGTCGTAGACAACTGTTGTCACTAGGGGAGGAATTTGAAGCAAATTCAAAGTGAAGACCTTTTTTAGAGATCACCACTTTTTTCGGGAGGAAAATTGAGAAATTCGAGACAGAGAGTAAAATTGTCTCGTGTTTAGTTCGTTTTTTATGCTTGCAACAAAGTCTGCGAAAAGGAGTGGGTCACCAAATCTTTGCTTTCTATTTACACTTAACATTTGAGTAGCCGCAAAAATAAGGTTGACGGGCATTGATGTAATCAAATAGCTGCCTATCTAAAGTTATTTTCGAAAATCCGATGAAAAAATACTGTAGGAATAGTTTGTCTTTGCATTCGAATGATTCCGTTCGTGATAGCAAAAAGAACTCAAAAAAGTTTGTAAAGCTTAAACCCAGCATTCTAATTCGTTTACGAGTTTACTTCTAATTAATTCTAGTTTACTTTTAATTACTCGTATAATATCCAGAAAACGCATTTTACACTATTGAAGAATAGGGAAATAATTTGTTGTTCTAAATATACTTAAATTTTGGCCTAATCAATAGAGATGCGATTTTGTGAAGAAAATGAAAAATTGTTATTTGGGTTTATTAATTTTCTTCTAGAAAGCAAATTCGTCAAAGGTCTCCGTAACATAACTGTGTCCGAAGGGTCAGATGCCTGTTTTCAAGTCGAAGTTTTCAATGAAGATCTTG
Source organism: Diplosoma virens (assembly GCA_963680785.1). Classification (NCBI taxonomy): domain Eukaryota; kingdom Metazoa; phylum Chordata; class Ascidiacea; order Aplousobranchia; family Didemnidae; genus Diplosoma; species Diplosoma virens. The sequence continues at coordinate 33,531,741 of OY796886.1, read as the reverse complement.
AAGGGGTGTGCTGGGAAAAAAATTGTCTCGCCATACCTTGCGACAATGCAAAGTACGAAATGAAATCCGTCGGAAAAGTTTTCATCCTCACGATCCGCTCCGTCACGACTGACGACGAAGCGACTTACAGTTGTGTCGCCGGCTCGGCTCGAACCAGCGCTCGACTCTACGTCGAAGGTATGATGTAAAGAAAAGATGGCGGTATCTCTCGGATGAATAAACCCTTTACTGTTTAAATCTTAACCTTATTAGCAATAAAGATATTGCTTTAGTTTTTTGTTTAAATAATTCTTTTTGAGATAATTTTTAACTGAGTAAGATTACGGACAAAAGATTGCTTATGCTTTGTCCAATAACAAATGTTTATCCTGTTAATTGTTTAGGGGGTGCGAAAAATCAAAGCGACTCCACTGAAAAATCTTCTATTCAAAATTTTCAAGTGGTTAGTGATGAGAGCGAGTTATCTCAGAAAACAAGTTCTTCAAGCAACAGCTTAACATCTGCGAGTTCTCGTACAGTTCAGGTTAGTTTGCAGTTGTATCGACTTTATGACCTTGGAATAGAGACTGCATTTTTTGTCTAACTTTATCGTTATTAATTACTGCTATTCATGAATCAGCCATAAAAAACTTTTGATTGAATTTACGCAAGATAAGCTTTCAACGTGCGGTATTAAAATGAGATTGAACTGTTTGTTACAGCTTGTCAAATATTCTGAAAAAACCAAATGATATGTTATTTATGTACACTACGTTTATTTGACTTTTAACAGCCAAAAGTATATTTACTAAGAAGACGAGGTTTGTCGTTTGATTATTTATATCAAACCTGATTGCATCTTTTTCTGGCCTCAAGTGTGCCGACCCATTTTTGTTGGAGAAATGTCTAATTCCGTGCTTTGTGTTAGGATTCTTTCAACGCTCCGTTGAATAGTCGTGGCTTCGCCATGGGTTCTAACAATACACGTCGCTGCTTGAATTCTTCGGTTTGAATAATATTCACTTCAGTTTGCAACATTTTCTATTTAAGTTAAAAGCACAGCGTAAATCAAATGAAAAAGTACAATATTTAGAAGTCAAACAGAAACTAAAACTAAAGTCATCTGAATCCAAGTTATACAAAAATTAAGTTTTTAAAACAAATAAAATATTAACTTTCCAATAGATTTTCGAACGGGCAGTAACGACAGTATATTGCATATGATACAAATGGTGAAAAAGACCCACAAATCGGTGTGATTGAATTTATAGTAATCTTTCAATGTTGCCAACAGTAAATTAAAATTTTATAAACATCGTAAAAAAACAAATACAAAACAAGAACTGCAATAAACATAAATACAAGAAAAATCTAACACTTTGTATCCAATAAACATTGCACTTTACTAATTGGTTTCAATCCTCAATGATTTGCAATGACCACGGTTAAGATGCTGGTTTTTACAGATTGGTTCCACCCGCAGTCACCCGACAGTCGCTGTCGGGGAAACCTCCCGAGAAAACAAGGTCGACGACAAGCAGAAGCTTTGTGACGTAGAAAGACAGGGCTTCGTGACGTCACTACCCGAAAACTTGATCGTCGGAGAAACGCAAACAGCGACGTTTAAATGCTCGGTTGCGGGCTCGAAGATAGACGACAGTTCGTGTTACTGGTTTAAAAATGAAACAGTTTTAAAGGCAAGAAACTATTGCTGCCTATATTTGCAGATTTCTATTTTATGGATTTCATATTTTTTAATTTGTAGACGGGAGATAGAATCAAGATATCAAATGACCATCCTGTCTATACATTAGAGATCTTTGATTGTACTGTTAATGATGTTGGATCTTATAAATTTAAATGTGGCGATTATGAGACTACAACTACACTCAAAATTATGAGTGAGTAGATTTAAAAATTTGTTGCTACGGGTTTGATAGCTGCTTGCTATATTTTGCATATTATTAAGTAAAAGTTCAATTTGAGTGTAACATTTTAGCTATAGAGCAGTTCTGTCCAATTACGCTTACCCATGTCAAGATTAAATTTTTACATTTCGTACGAGGGGTGACTTGATCTTTTACTGTAACTTGAACTTTTAAAGATAACCACATGCTTGCATCACTTTATAGCTTTAGCAGAAACAATTTTGTTTGTTTTAAAACTTTTGTAACTACAATAGACTTTGCCGCCTTTCTTGGTTTAGCATTTGGTAGTTTTTTTTATGTCTCGGGCTGTACGATTAGAGATTAATAAAAAGCTGTCAGTAACTGACTCAAATATTTGATGACATAACCATGCCAAAAGCACTAATTAATACTGAAATATTTTATGTCAGTTTTGATATGCTTCTTCGGCAGCTCTGTTATTTATTAAATTTCTAAATAGAACTGGCAACTGAATAAGACGATATGGGCGATCGTAGAACTAATTAATAATTTATGTAAAGTCTACGTTGAATTTACGTTGGGTTTTATTGAGCTTTTGTTGTCACACGTAATGTAATCGCGAAAAACATAAGTTTAAGTAATCAAAAATTGCTTAGACTCTCATGTCGTCATTACTTCGGCATGCGAACAACTTGATGCAATTGAAAGAAGTGCAGCTGCACTCGAATGCAAAGTGGACAGACTAAATGTTCATGGACGGTGGTGTAAAGACGGAGAACCAATTGTTTTTTTGGAACAGTCGAGGTAAATAGAAATTTATTGTTCTCTTCCACAAATGTTTGTCGTCGCATTGCAATGACAACAAAAATTTACGATAACTCTGATGACGCGAAGACAAATTACCACTGGTGTTTGCTCGCTTGATTCTCTTTATAAATGGTTGATCCTTTATTCTCGTCAAACTCGAACATTTAACTAAATATACTCTTTGAAAGTGCGCTCACATTACGAATGTATTTGTTGTAAATGCCATTGTTTCTACGCACTTCCATTTACGACCATCCAATTGCAATGCGAGCTGAAAGAAAAAAGGGCGTCCGAGAGAAGTCGCGATTTAAAATTACGATCGTCAGCGCGAATATTCAGTTTGTTCAAAACCAATGATGAATTACGACTTATTTTACTCAAGACAATGAAATTTTGTCGAAGTAGGCCTAGTGTGATTTTAAGCAAACAGTTTTGAAAATAGGCTAGATAAAGATGAGAGTATGAGACAGATGATCGGTTTGCTTTAGTTAGCCAACAAACAATAGAAAAAAACGAATTTCGAAGCGAACCTAAAGAATTACGTGTGATTTTCCGATCTACATGTTGATAATTGGATTAAGCTTAATCTTTTAAGCTATTTGTTGCTACTTGCCATAATTTGTTCGGTTTTACAATAGCAAAAAGGTTGTGCACCCTGCTTTAACATTTTATTTCGTTAAATTTTAAACTTATAAAATTAATTTTTGTTATTTTTACAGTCTTAAAAAATTGTAATCGTTATTCACTTAAATGAATTTTATCCTTATGTTTAGCATAAACAAATTTGCAATTTGCGTGTCAGTTGACCCGCTTTAAAATTAATATACTTATGTTTATATTTTTTGATTAGGCTACCTGATTTTCTTTTTTTAACCAAAATTTTAAAGAAAATAAGTTTGTATTGTTTTATTTTAGGCTGAAATATAAAATTGATGGTTTTGTTCATCGATTACAAATTGATTATATAATTGAAAAAGATTCAGGAAAATACAAGTTTCAAGTCGATAACTCGAGCGTCACAACTCAACTGCGAGTGCTGGGTGGGTTTAGCAATAGCTGTTGTGTGTATTTTAGTTGGAAGAAAGTTATGCTGCTATTTTGCTTTGAGAAAACTTTTTTTTTATTTGTTTTCAACTTATTACGATTGACTCTTGCAAAACTTAAACCTGTGATGTAGGGGGTTTCGCAGCATTAATTGCTCTTTTTATTGTTGCACAAGGTCTTTAGCTTCTTTTTAAATTGTTTAAGTTTTTCTCTGCTAGCTATTATGCGACATTCAAAAGCGAGCGATAACTTGAGTCGTGCCACATTGTTTATCTGACACAATGAAATGACACCGATATGACTTTTGTTGTTGTTGGTACAAAAAGTAAATGACACGTTATTACGATTGAAATACGATAGTATCTGACTTGAAAATAGAAAGACACTTTCGAGTATGTTTGTATGAGATAAAAATAAGATTAAAAATAGAATTTCTTTTGATTAAATTATTATTATTATTATTTTTTTCTATGACAAAAGTAAAGATTTTAGCGTTGTGTAGAGTTTTTTCTCACTCTTTTTGATTTAAATTAAAAAAGGTCTTCGGTCAGTTAAAAAATCGCATCTTTGCTTTTTTCAGCGTCAGCGTCACAAGAGGTCACCCGAGAGGATATCGCAAATTGTGCAGTCGATGGTTCGGTTCAAACTGGGATTTCCCCGATATTGATAAAAAATAAACAAGAAAATCAAATTAGAACAAGTGAGACAACGCTATTTTTTGTTTGTGAAAAACATAAACAATCGATCCATTCATTTGTAAAATCGGGATCAGAAAAAGGAAGAAGCAACAAAACGAGTTGACGTTCTGACTTGCTAATTAACCCATTATATCAGTTGAAGCAAGATTGCTCCATTTTATTATAAGGTTGTGTGAAAAAATAAAAGAGAAAGAAAGACAGGCAGAGTTTGTTTGGTTAATAAAACGTTGCTATGAGGGCCGTGCATTGGTGAAATCATAACAGAGTTTATCCCGAGGGATATGATCAGTCCTTTGAAATAGCTTATTGTTGACTGTTACGTAATCACTTGTTTACAATTTAAAAAATTTCTTAAACCTAATATTTTCTGAATTGTTATTATATTTTAGTCCTTTCTGTGACGTAACAATTTACCCTAGTAAGTTGTGGTAAATTCTGATGATCTACTACAGGTGGTCCGAGTTCTTTGCTACTTCGGGCCACTTTTCACAAGTTTTAGAACTTGTAGGCTAAAAAAGGATTGTTTTTGACATTGAACGTCAAGAAAAAACCAAAAAAAGAAAAAAAGAAATGCTATCCACATAAATTGTTTGGCTGATCTCAGTTATTCTTTGAAATTTTACATTAAAATCCCAGCGAAGACAAAAAAGTTTCACTTGAATTCTTCGGCTCAGTGCAACTTCGCGGGTTGCCAAATATATATAAAATGCTTAAAATTGTTAATTGGGCCACAAAAATTCACGTCGCGAACCATGGTTTGGATTACCCTGATCTGATTTATTAGAGATATTACATCAGGGTGGTCCAAAAAAGTCTGTGCTTGTTTTTTGAGACCTGTTCAAACGTTTTGATCGGCTTGAGGCTAATTGTTGTTGTTAGTGGAGAGGTTTTGATGCTTCTACGCCTCAGGCTCGGTGAAGTAAAATTGGTGTGACACGAAGTTACTGTGGTTGACAGCTCTCCTTTCAAATGCTTGTAACTAGTGTTGAACAAAGTTCTTGCTTAACTTCTGCTGTGGTTATCGTGTGCTTCTAATGCACTTTGTAGGAATTACAAGGCTGGCTGTTAACTCTTGTCGTGTGATATTAAACAACGCGGAAATATCAACCTTCATATTTGCCGCTGATAATTTAATCTGTGTAAATCGAAGCGGTTAATTTTGAAAAAGTTGACAACAAGGCGCCGAATAGATCTTGAAACAATTTGACCAAAGCTTCGAGAAATAGTTGATTTCGTGGACATACTTTTGTAAAGTGTTGATAGTAGCGTATTTAAGGGGGGAGCATTGGGTCATGGCATTGGGGCATTGTGGCACTGTGCCTTTGGAGATTACTAATACGAGAAATCAGAGAGAGATTCCATGTGAAGATTTTTTTTCTTTAGTTTCCACTTCAAAAAATTTTTCAGTAAGCATATTTGATTGTAGTTGTATGCCCCCTCCTCTTCTTTCAAAAATCCTCCGCGCGCCACTACCTGTTGATATACGTTTAGTCCAGGGCATGTCTGATTTGTCTATTGCAAACCGACTTTAACGTTATACAAAAGAACTTTGCTAACGCGTCACAAGTAGTGTAAGCTTTGCTTACACCTTTTTGTGTACTTTTGAGAATGCGGAAACGAGCGCTCGAAGATAATGGTGTAAGAAAATTCAGGTTTTACTAGTTTTCAAAGTTTTTTAGTTTGTGGTAAAATTAATTAATTGTGACCGAATACTAATTATAGAGAAACAATTTTCAATCTTCTTGATGAAAACTTAATGCAATTTAAAGTTGATCAAGCGTATATTTTTTCCAGACAAAAACGAAATGCCCGTTCGAAACTCTCCCAAACCATTACCGCCATCTATCGTTACGCCAATGGAAGATTGTATTACTCTGATGGGAAAGAAAGCACAATTTTGTTGTGAAGTTGCAGGAACTGGTAAGTTTATTAAATTTGAATGAGCTTATTTGAGTCAGGTTGTCGAAAATAGAATTAGTCGAAACTTGTACTAGTATGGTCAACTGCTCTCGTTTTTTAATTGCGTTGCTCTGTTAAAATCGATCAGTGCTTCAGGAGTTCAAGTGACATGGAGTTGCAACGGAGAAGAAATCAGTGAAAATCATTATTACAACGTTTCGCGGTCGAAAGACTGCTACAAGCTCGAAATTCTCGAGGTATCATCCAACGACCAGGGAACCTACGAAATGACTGCACGGAACGAGCAAGGCGAAATATCCTGCTCGGCTTGCTTGAGATACGGCAGTGAGTTTGTGTTCCGCTTCAACATTCGTTAGTGAACAAGCAACGCAACCTTAATAATCGTTGTCAGTATTCGAATTGAAAACAGCTGCTCATTGTCATTTTGACTGTTGCGTTAGCACAATAAATTTTGTTTTTGGATTTGATTTTTCGTGTCACAGCGTTGTTTAGATACGATTGCAGTGTCCTCTTTGCTTCTTTCTTCGCTCGTTCTTATCTTCATAAAATGCTGGTTATTGTCGAGAATGCTGATTGCTATGTGCTGATCTTGTTTCTGACGTCTGCCTCATGAATTCTTCATAGCTTTGATACGTACTTTTGCAATTATTGTTAGATTTGAAAAGAATAATTTCAATTTAAATAACTGTACCTTACTGTTTGGGCAATTGAAATTTATTTAAAGTGCTTTGTTCACGACACTTTTTTTTATAAGTTTAATATGCATTTAGACTGGATTTTATTTGAGAATAAAATAGTAAAATTTAAAATCAATCAAATTGCTGTAATGTTTTCAATTAAAACTCATTTCTCGCAAAAGTTTTATGCTCATCGATTGAAACTGCAACAACTAAGCCATAACACCAAACCATGTTTTTGTTTGTCCAATTACATTTGGATCACCGATTTTTCTGATTTAAGATGATCTGTTTTCTGCGGATTTTAGTTGCTTGTTTGTTTTTTAAATATGAAATAACCATTAAAAAATTATGTCTTAAGCATCCGAATTTTATGAATAAACTTTTTTTCGAGCTTTGCCATAAATTTGGTTTAAAGTTTTGTGAAGCAACTTTCAAGAACTTTACTTTCTCTTACCACTATTGCTTTCTCCGCTTTACACAAGGCAGACACGGTTTGAATAGAAACATATAGATCCGTCAACTTTTCTATCGATCAGTGATTGTCTTGAAGACATTTTCATATTTCATCTCTCTTGTTTTCATCTTCATCTATTTCATTCTCTATCATCCTTTCTCATTTAGCTTTCAGGTGGGCATCATTTTTTCACGAATTTTCTTTTAACAATGATGTATTACTTACAGCGCCTCTAATATTTGTTTGATTTTTCAGAAATAGAGCCCCCAACCGTGGTTAAGCCCTTACAGCCAGGTTACGTAATTGAAGGGAGCGCTGTGCGAATGGAGTGGGTGATTAAAGGGGTGCAACTAAACATTCGTTGGTATAAAGGTGGTCGCGATATCACAGATGACAAAAGATACAAGGTACTGTAAAAGCCAATTGATTTTTGATTGTAACCTAGAACTAAATAATTTTTTTTTAATTCGTTTTAAAACTACATTATAATCAAAATCTACAAGATTTTTTTGAACATTTTTGCTAAGTTTTTCCAAGAACTCGACTACGCAAACTCAATTAGCACGGCAAAGTCGTGAATTGGTATTCGCAATTCATTTGCTTTAGTTTAGTTTTCAATAATCAAAGTTTTCTTTGTTGTTGCTTTGCTTTTTTTAAATGGCTCTGCTTTTTTTAGTCGAAACTTGACAGAGAAACAGGATGTTGTTACCTTGTCATTCCTGACTGTAAGATGGATGACGCCGGTGAGATTCGAAGCCGCGCTTCAAATTGGGCTGGTGAAGCTGTCTGCAGCACAGAGCTTGTTGTATCAGGTCGGTTGAGAATAAGCTTGTTGGTTTCATTGTCGTTTGTTGCTTGGTGAAGAAAATTCACTTTGAATATGTCTTTTAATCTTTCACACATTTCTCACAATTCATTATTAAAGTTGAAAGTTGCAACTGCAAGCAAAATTAAACCTTTTAGGAATAACAACTTTTTTATTTATTTTTGTGTTTATAATATAGATTAAATGCTTATTTTACATTTGAAGTTATTCATCAATTTACTGTGTATGGTGAACTGATTTGAACTCATCATTTTGTACAGCATGTTCGATTAAAAAACGTTGCGTCGTTAGATTTTTGTGAAATCAATCAAATAATCACATGAACCTTTTTATGTCAACAAATATTGGATTTTTAACTGTTTCGTATGTAAATCAACTTTTGACGAGAAGGAAACCATCGGAAGGATTCTAGAGTTTTGTCGTTGAACCACTTTATGAAGTTGTTGTTCCAAGGGCAGACGGTTAAAGTTGCTATATCAAAGTTCAGTGGCATGAAAAACAGATTAGTTATTGGAAACACAGTTAGTTTGATAATGTGGAATGTGTCATCGCAACATCACATGCTTGTTATGAATTGTGACGTCATCTGATTGAACCATGTTGCTTGGTTAGTCATAGCTTGCTGGTAAAATGCATGCGAAGAGCACTGGAGTTGGAATCTATTCTAAACAAGTACGTTGTGATTGAATCTTAAATGAACTCGGTTTATTTGGCACCAATAAGAATTAATCAAAATTTTACAGTTCGTACACTTGGCCTATAATTTTGCTTGATTTTTGTCATTGAGATTGCTCTAAATAGCATCTTAAGTAAAAATGTTTAACAAAATTGGCTGGACTAAGAAATTTATGTGAAAAAATTATTCTATTCGTATTTTCTCTTATAAATTGGCTAATAACGATGTTTTCATCTTTTTAATATTTTTTAAAGAGTTAATTTTATTGTTCATGTAGGAATACCCAAGACTTTTGAAGAAAATCTTTTTCGAAGAAGAAAATTTGAACGGAATCGACTTTTGTTCTTCCACAAACCTATTGCACTAACTGCAAATGCTTAATGTTTGATGCTGAGTCTAACAAAATTACATTTTATACTGTTTTGAATACTAACTAAGTCAAAACGCTTTTAAGATATCATTTGTTTTTTTCTCTTATAGTTCAATCATTTAGAAGTAAACTATCGAATGAACATCATTACAAAATAGATTTTTAGGACTTTTAAAAATTATTGAATCAGTATTACGTTTTTGTTTTTTTACGTACATAGATAAAGCAAAAGAAGAGATTTTGAAATGAATACCATTACAGTAGAATAGGTTAAGCTTAATTTGAATTAATATTGTTAATTTAGAATTGGATTATATCGATCAATCTTATAGTTGTTTGTACAATTTATGTAATATATTTACATTTTCTGAAAGCTTCTCTGTTTGCTATTTTTATACTGCTAGCTGTATTTGTGCTTTCTCCTGATTTGCAATTCGGGCTTTATGGTGGTTGATTAAAAAGTATTAAATAAAGCCGTTGGAAAAACATTAAATGTGTTGATTTTTATAGTTGTAGAAAGTTGTGCTGGCTCAAAACTAGCAAATTTTATTTTACTTTATTCTAGACCTTAGCAGATCCTTAAAGTAAAAACCAAATATAAAATATTAACCCCTACTTTTGCCAAAGGTTCGAGAAACTTTGTAGTTGTGTTAGAGATGTGCACAAATGACACTAGATACAACTTTGTAGTTTTTAGCAAAATATTGACCGTTCATTATATTAGGTTCACAGCAGACTTTAAAATTTAATGTAAATATAAATTCACTCCTCTACAGTATGTTTCGCCTTGTTGGTTCAACAGAGGAATCTGCTATTAGAGTTAAGAAAGGTTAAATTAAAAAGAAAGTTAAACAAAATTTTTTGCATGGCTGAACAGAACCCAGCACGACAGAGCATACTTTCGCTACAATTGTAGTAATTTCAAACTGAAACTCGCAACAAAATGAGTCGACTTGAAGTTTGAAATTAATACAGTGTAAGTAGTATGACAAAATAACTAATTTGAAGTTGCAACTATCTAAATATATTTCTTTTTGCAACAACAAGAGATGATATCGGATGTTGAATAGAAAATTATTTGTAACGCTCCGCCGTGTAAAAAGGATCTGAATTGTGGCAATTGTGACTGACCGAAAATTTTTTATTTTAACCGGTGACTCGAAAATGCTGTTTCAAATAAAATAAACGTTTTGAGCTTATATCAAAATGTCGACACAGAGCCAAATTCAAATTAAAAAAATCATAAACGCCGACTATTTTTTTGTGCCTTGTGTTGTGATTATGGCGCGCTAATTCTTGACCTGATTGCAGTCTGCAGTTTTGCAAAGAACAATTGCAACGTTTTGTTATTGTGCTGTCTATTTGATGATGCGCTGCCGATCGACTTAATTTGATGCGACTTTCAGTTTGAAACAAATACAGTTGCAGTGGTAGTATGTCCTGATGGTGCTGGATTCTGCTCAGCCACGCAAAAAATTTTGTTTTAGTTTTATTTTTTTTTAAATTTAACCTTCCTTCAACTTTAATTGTAGACCCTTTGATAAACTGACCAGGCGAAACAGACTGTAGGGAAATGTTTTAATAATTTTATGGTTTATTTGTGTTAAATTTCCAAGTGTGCTCTGTGCTGTGAACCTAATATCAGCTTGCTTTAAAACATACATATTTGTGGGTTCTTCTGCAAAGGTCGGCTTTTCAGTGATAGATGTACATGTTTCGATTACTTTACGCTCGTATTGTTTGCTAAAAAACATTAATTTTGACTTATCGCAGAAATATCTTGCCTTGTCAAGAAAGATATGGCCACTGCTTCATGTCCTGAATGCGACCAAAATATTTATTTGAGTTAATGATCAGCCTCACTGTGACGTTGATAGTTCGTCTTTTTGTACGAGGATTCCGAGATTGATTTTGTTTTCATGACCAATTTTTAAGACTCAAACCAAAGCTGGGTTATGATTTGCTCGTGATTTTTCAGAGATTGTTCGCTTGTGATTGCGCTGTTTTGGTAACTTACAGATGATTTTTTTATTTCTGTTATTAATACTATGACTTTGGTATGTTGTCTGTGTTGCCTCCCTTCTCTTAACCCGCCGAAAACTTATTAGTGACATGGTGCATTCGTCTTGCTTAAGTTTGGATTTTCAATCACTTGGTTGCAGATTTGATCTAACTTAAAGCGTTTTTGCAATTTTGGGAAAGTAACTTTATGACCATTTCCCCTCCCTCCGGGCGATTTATAGTGCAATTGGAACAAATAAACAGGAAACTTAAGAAGTACAACTGTGTTAAGGCCCGTGTCTACTACTAGCGTTGGCGGAATTATTCTTTGTTTAAATATTGATTTTTTTACACCTAAGCGTCAAGAGAAGTAAAAACAATCAATAAACAAACAAAGAAGAGTTCTGCCAACGCTCGTAGTGGAAACGGGCCTTTGTCGCGAATCTGAAATTTGGTTGTGCTAATTGCTCGGTAGTTATTTCGAAAAAAATCAGTCTACCCTCACTTTTTTAGGATTGGTAGGTATAACTGGTAAATGCAATACAATTATTACGATACAAAAGCCATGGTAGTTTTTTAATTTTTTTAGCAAAGACACAACAAACGTCTTAAATCGCCATCGAACCAGCGACACAAGCACTTTGACCACAAAGTTTCTTTATGAAAAAATTTTTGTTAAAGGTTTTTTTAAAAATCAAATGCAATGACTCAGTTGACAAAAATACTTTTGGCGATCTTGGTGAGAGAGAATTTTCGCGAGTCGTTTAAGTTGAATAATTGCCCAAACTTTATTTACGCCACTTTTATGCACCTTTTTATCAACCACTTTTTCTGTGAGAATTGAAAAAAAAAGTAACTTAGAATTGATCTTCAGAGCAAAATTTTTAAGTAAACCTTCCCTTATGCACATTTAAAAAACTAAATTATTTTTTACAGGTGTTCGTAGACCAAAGAAAAAAAACAAATTTACAGGTGAACTCCGTTTCCAAGTTTTTTGTAGTAAATAGATACATTAACTCATTGATCACTCCTATCTTTAGTGTGATATGTAAATTTGTGAGAAAAAATAAAAATATTTGCTGTTTTGGAAAGTCCAATAGTTATTTTATACTTTCTTGTTCATCTCAATTGTACATGACTTTTAATAAACTTTTAATTTACAGACTTTTAATAAGTAAAAATCAAATGAATATTTGTAAAATGATTTCTTAAAAAACATTTTTGAACTTTTTTGATCCTTAAATCTGGAATTTAGCCGCAGAAAATACATTGAACTCGAAACTATGAGAAAAATAACTGAGAACTTGATGAAAACTGTAGATATAAACTTCGATGTCACCCCCATGATTGATGACGTCAATTCTGACCAATTGCAAGTACGGAGCTCGATGACCGGCAAGCATTTTACCATACGTCGCTCTGACGTGAATCGGTTGGTTGGGAATTACATATCGCAGTCTGACGTCGATCCTTCGCTTTCTGATGCTCCTATATTGGCAAAGTATGTTTTTGCTTATTTTTTTTCAGATAAGTTGACAATTGCAGCGGGTGTGTACTTGTCTACGGATACAATACTTGTATTACTACGGGGATTAAATAAAAGCTGAAAGAAAAACCTTTTATAATTTAGTTAGCAACAATATAATCTGCTTATTTTTTCTCTTGGGCGAGAGGTCTAATTGAACATTATTTCTTGCAGAGCAAAGTCCAATCCATTGTCAGAGTTGGATGATGATTTGATTGCGCCTGCTTTTACAAAAAAACCTAAACTTCAATCTGTTCTTACAGAGAACAGCGCCATTTTCCGCTGTTCTTTTGTGGCATCTCCTCGTCCCAAGGTTACGTGGTTTCACTGCAACACAGAAATCAAGGTGGATTCTTAATTTCAAATGTTATATGAAAATTTCTGATCGCTTTGAATCATGCAAAAACTGAACTTATGTTTTTATTTGCATTAAAAAATGTCCTAAACCAAGGTGCATACAACTTTGTTTTGCAAATAATGCTGATTAAAATTTGAATTATTTAACAATTATTACCTACAGAAAATTACCTGCGTTTGTCGGAGCCGAAGTTTCTGTAAAACCGCCCTTCCCTTTAAATTGTTACATCGTTTAAGGATGAATTCTCGAACATAATTCGCTTTATCTGATGTACGTCAATTTAAAATACCCCCCTCCCCGGTTGGTGGTGGAGTCGTCCTACCAATTTGTGGAGCAGAAAATTTAGATTCACCCTACATCTTACCGGATGTAAAATTGTAGCAATTTAAGTAACAATGTTGTCCTGCCGCAATGTTGCAAGTATAGGCAGCTCAAATTCACAAGAAGCGTCTGTTTATCATCCAAGTATTACGATTAAGTTTACTTGTATTATGAAAGACTTTAAAGCTTGACCAAATTCGTTTGCCTGTTGTCTATTCAATAGGCTTATTTATCTAACGAGAAAATTATTCGAAATGTAAACGAGTTTAAACTAAGTTTTTGATTATTTGAAATTAAAAATTAACCATTAACGTTTGACAGGCACTGATATAAATATGCCCGCCAGATCCACATTAGCTTTTGCTAGTAGCCTGAAATATTTGATCACATTGAAAGATTTTTTACGAACAGAATTTATTCTCATATGCGTTTGGCTTTGTGCTTTTGATTAAGCTTTGTACACAAAAAAGTTAATTACAAGCATTTTGTTTGCCACTTATCGTCTTTTACTGAACGTCGTTTTTGATTCTTTTAGCGTAACAGCGATCGTCACGTGATAACCCTAGAGCGCGAGATGTTGTCCTATCAAGCCTGTTTGGAAGTAAAGAACTGCCAACTCGAGGACGCTGGTGTGTACCGAATCCGTTTGAACAACAAGCGGGGTGAAGCCTCCAATGAGGCGTGTCTTGTCGTAACTGAACGTGACGTCGTTTTGTCACGGTCGACTGATGATCTGGACACGTCGTCAAGTGGGACTTACTGCGAACCTCCTGAAAAACTTAAAACTTATCTCTCCGAAAGCGACCTGCATCAGGCCACTCAAAATGTCGTTTTCAAGAGGCTTTACGGCCCGCTAAAATGCAGCAGTGCTCCTGGAAGTGGAACAATTACGCCGCGGCAGCCGTACTCCCCGAGACTCTATTATCAACGAAGAAACAAAGACGTCAGATCCACGTGTCCTTCTGACGTCGGTTCAACGGACGTTTTTTCTGCGTCAGGACACGAAAGTCGCGCCTCAAAAATCTCTGATTTTGACCAGTCGTTTTCCTCAGTTAGCTCGTTGTCGTCTCTTTCAAACGTGTCCCCGACGCGCCTCGCGCATTCGTTCGACAGCGACGACCACTCATCTTCACTTTCTCGCTCGCTTTCTAGCGCCGATCAGCGGAAGTTAAACAGCATAAAAACTGCTCTCGCTGCGGGGCTCTTGAGACCCAAGGGCAATCTTGCTTTCTCCGATTCCGAAAGCGTCGTATCGCGTTCTTTCGACGAACATTCAATCGGCACGCTGTCCGAACTTTCAGCTATCAACAATTCAAATTCTAATACACATAAAAAATTTGCTTTGAAAGCAGCTAAAAAAGCTTCGCCGAAAATCGTCACACCACTGCCTGAGAACATTCTCGCCGTTGCCGGTAATCAACTTTGTTTGTCTTGCGTTATTAGCGGCTTTCCGCGACCCAAGATAGTCTGGATGAAAGATGCTGAAAGTATTGACAATAACACCGGTTACATTTCCGAACAAACCGAGTTCAATCTCTCCTCCGGGGAAACGGCTTATCGCGCGACTTTGACAATCACAAACGTCACTTCCGCTCACAATGGAACTTACGCGTTAACATGTTACAATCGACTTGGTGATTCCACCACGGGGACAAAAATTAGCATTCAAACGAAAAAAGAACGTGTTGCTCCATGATTGGTTTCGTTGGTGGAATTACGTTTTGTGTCAGACAAGTAGGCGCGATTTCTTTCCATTTTTGCATTGTGACTACAGAAGCCATGCGATCGCCCTTAAAACTAACGAACCTTTTTTAGGGAAATGAAAAACTTCTCAATATATTGCACGTGCTTAAAGCCGAGCAATATCAAAATTCTTCCGACGTGTAGGCCTACATAGCTAACTCCGAATAGGAACCGAGTTTAGGAAAAAATTTATTTCAGCGTACACTTATAAGTCTTGTCAACATCAAACACTTGTTTGAAATTTAACACTGTGCAAATTTTTTTTTACTGGTAAATTTGTCATTAATAGTTTTAATTTTTTTGCACTGTCTGCGAAAGATTTTCGCTAATTTAATCATGAATTGAACGTAAGTATCGACATAAATTTAGAGGTGTATTAATAAAAGGTTCTACTTTCATGTGTTTGATAGCGTTTCCAGCTTTTGATGTTTTTACTTTGAAACAAATCTTTCGATCAGTGCGTCCCAAGAATTTTTGAAAAAAAAGGGGGCATGCAACCACAATCAATTATGCTTAATGAAAAAAAGTTTTTAAACAGAAGAGACTGCCGGTACTTGAAAGTTTTACTTCATACATTCCAAATGAATTGGGAATGTATATTTGATTTCTAAATTTACGGCGCAAAAATTTGGTACTCTTTAAAATAGGTCCTCACTAGGAATCTCTCTCTGATTTCTCGTATTAGTAATCCCTAAGAGGTGAGCATGGCGCAATGCCCTCCTTCCATCTTAAATACGCTACTGCTTCCGATATTGATGGACGACGAGCAAAGATTGCACTTAAGTTCTTCCTGATCAGGTCTACTTATACCAGTGGTTCCCAACCTTTTTGTTGCTGTGTACCACTTATGGACTGATTCTGTAACTGCGTACCACCTACCTTTGATGAATAGTTTTTGACCATAAAGGCATAAAAGAACTATGCTAAAAGGTTAACAGGCACAAGAACATACAAATATAATACAAGTAAACAAATACCCAATTAAGAAATATACAAAAGTAAACTTAACTTATTTGCACATGTACATAAACATAAACACGCAAAATATAGAACTTATCGACCAATAAATACTTGTAAGTCAATGCGATGGCTGCGCTTGCTTTTCTTCGACTAGTTTTGCAAACCGTGAAGATGTTTTGCTCACAGAACATTGGAAATCGTGTTCTGGGTTTACGAGACGATTCCTTGTTTTCGACTTGATTGTAAGAAAAGTAGAAAATCCTTGTTCGCATTCCCATGTTGTTGGAAATATGAGAAGCTGAGGAATTGTATTTTTTGCTAGTGCCAGATAGGATGTACTTACATTTAACCAGAAGTTGGCCAATGTATAATCTTTAAACTTCTCCTGTGCACCTTCATCGCATTGCAAATCTATGAGTTCTTCTTGTTCACCAGTTCCCACTAGAAGATCATCAGGCTTAGCAGCGAATGGATTCCGAATGTAAGTGCATGCTTGTGCATCACCATCATTGAAGAAGTACTGCTAAATTTCATTTTTCAACAGAAGAAGGTGTTTGTGATTTCTTAAACAAATGTAATACAAGGTTCCCCTCCAAGTGACGACACATTCTCAAACATTTCAAACTGTCTGTTCTCTATGTTTTTTATCCACAAATCGAGCTTTCAATGCAGTTAATTTGGTTGCGAAGTCAATAATGTTGCTCTCAGGCCCCTGAAGATAACAATTGAAGTGATTCATGACTCCAAAAATATTTGACAGAAGGCAAGGCGAAAAATGAAGTTTTCCTCTTAAAGAATGTTCTGAAATTCGTGATCTTTTGTTTGGAAGAACTGAAGCAGCTCTTTTCTCAACACAAAAAGACGCACAGCGGTATTCCCTCGAGATAGTCACCTCACTTCCGTATGAAACAGCAATGATGTGTATTCTGATCTGATATCCTCACAGATGACTTTGAAGAGATGCCTATTTAAGGCAGATGTCTTAATGTAGTTTACCATCTTAACAATCAGGTTTAAGCTTGTCTTCAGATTGAAAGCTAAAAGTTTAGCAGCGAGAGCGAATCGGTGTACAAAGTAATGAACGGCAATGACAGATGGAGACACTGCTTTCACACGAGTTTAAAACCCAGATTTTCTACCAAGCATAGCAGGAGCGCCGTCAGTTGTGCAACCTACTAGCTTGCTTCATTGAAAACCATTTTCTTTGAAGAAGTTATTAACAAGCTCGAACACGTCTTCTCCTTTTGTTGTAGTTCTCATTTCACTGCTCAACAGTAATTCAGTTCGAATGGAATCCTTAGTAGCATAACGCACAAATACTAGAAGCTGTGGGCAGTTTGACACGTCCGTTGTTTTGTCCAGTTGTATGGCAAATCCATATTTTGACCCCTGTACTTCAGTAATTACTTGTTCATTGATATCAGTAGACATTTCTGTAATACCCCGCTGTATCGTATTATTTGACAACGAAACACTGTTTAAATTTGACACTGCTTCATCGCTGATGACATGCTTCACTAGCACTTTCGCTGCAGGCACTATGAGTTCTTCAGCTATTGTGTGAGGCTTTTTGTTCTTCGCCACAATAAGTGCTATTTCATAGGAGGCTGTCACAATCCCCACAGACTGTTGATATTGCTTCCCCGTCTTGTCTAGTTGTTGTTTTTTCGCATTTTCTCCAAGTCGCTTAAAATAATTAGGATCGCGATCCTTCTTGTTTGGATAATTAATTTGGAGATGGCGTTGTAGAAGACTTGGCTTCATTGATGCATTTGATAATGTCTTCATACACACCACACACTGTAGAACAGATTCTCCCTTATTTTTCAATTCAATAAAACCAAAATTAATATATTGATCCCCTATACTGTCGTTTGGGCATCTTGATTTAACACTATAAATTAATAATTTGTCGGCAGCGTGGTCGAGTGATTAAAGCGCCGAGCTTATGAACAACATGGTCTCGGTTCAAAGCCCATTCACGCCATTCTGTTGTGTCCTTGGAAAAGACACTTTACGGCACAGTTCCCTGTTTGGTGGTCTTGGCAAGCAGTTCTAAATTACAGTAATATCTCTATTAAATTACAAGCGGACAGCAATATCTTGGCATCTCCGGAAGCAGGTCGGGGTAACTGCCTACCCTATGTATTAGCGCCTCCGTCGCTTTCCTGCAAGTCAGGAAGATAAATATAGAGATAAAATAAAAAATAAAACCAAATGTTGCTTTTAAATATGTTAAATATCGCTAAAAATAATTTAGTATGTTAATTAGTCACAGCACTGTACCTACTTAGTCAACAGAATGTCTGTGCATGCGTTCCTGAGTCAGTCAACTTTTTTTCACCGTTTAGGTTGATCCATATATTCACCTCACCACTTCACTTACGCTAGCTACAATATTCGATCGTGTTGCAGCTTGCTGCTGCAGATAAGCCACAGAAAGAAAAAAGGCCCCAAGCGAGCTAGCTAGCCCACGTAACAGTATGCTACATTATGCACATATGTAGCTTAGATATTTACATGTAACTTATTACAGTTGAGAAGCAAAAGAATTTGTGTGAAAATTCTGTGAAAACAAATACTTTTTGCATTTTTGGAAAACATTTCGCGTACCACTTGAAAAGCTTCCGCGTACGACAGGTTGGGAACCCCTGATTTATACAGTACGCACTAACCATAATAAAATTTGAAACATTACATCACCGGCAAACGCAAACTAATTAACTGCCGCAAATATTCAAGATATTTACTGTACACATGAGGAGCATGAAGTAGCTATGTTTTTTTCTTTGGAAAGTTAATGCGACGAGACAACTTTTGTTTATTAGCCAGCCCTAAATAAAGTTGGAAAAATATAAACTTTCAGAATTGTCTATAAACTAAAATACCTTGACCTTTTTTTATTAAAAGACAGGCTTTCCAAACTTTTTTACAAACAATGCCGAGCAAAGAAACTCTTAAAGTAGCTAAACAAAAAGCCTTGAGATAAAATGACAGTTATTGCTTCATAGCATCAAATATTTTTTATAAACCAAATGTAACGATCTGAACTCTTCGGTTTAAAAAGCAAATGCTTAACCTGCGACAAGGATTTCGCGGTTCAATTATATGTACGCACGTTTATATTTTTCTATTTTAATGCCTACAGCCTTTTCAAAGACGAAAATCTGTTGAAAGAGGACACCGTATGCAGGATTGTGGAGTCAAAATGAATTTTCTCCAACTCCAGGCATTTTAAAATTTTACGACTCCGATACCGCCCTAAAACGTCAGACTCCGACTTTACAGCCCTGACGTAAGTTGAAAAAATCTTTTTAAAAAAACGTATCAACATAAAAAATTAATTTACTGTGGCAAGGGGTATATACTGACAAAGTAAACAATAGATATAAGCCCCCTATACAACGGACATGTACCACATCAAAAAATATAGTAACTCTAATTCCAGTTAAATAGTGAAGCATCTGCGTTTTGATGGATGTCAAACGCAAAGCAAGACAACATCGAACCGTGTACTTTTCTGACGAGAAAAATTGGGATTAAAATTTGTAAGTGAAAATTTTCTTTTTATTAAAATATTTTTTTTCTGAAAATTCGGAAAAAATAAAACCATAACACTTGGGGAGAAAAAAGACGAAATTTTCGAGAGAATATCTGCGTCAATTTGTTTTAAGCAACTTTATTTCGATTAAATCACAACGTTGCTACACTAAGACACCTATATACCGCAATGCATTTGTTTCAAACTTAAAACTGAGGCTAACGCAAAGCTAGGTTGCTGTAAAACAGTAAACAATTAGTGAAAATAGGTTCGGTTAGAAACGGGCTCAAATAAAAAAACACAAGTACATTAGAAATGACAAATTTTCGTTTTAAACGACAGCGAAAGAATTGAACAAATAAACGAAAAAACAATATTAGCATTAAATTGAATCATAAAACGTGAAAATATTCAACACACGAATCTAAACAAGGCATTAAGAAAGCCACAAAATTTAAGTTACTTTGTTGGTTGAACAAGGTAGAAAAGTCACAAAATTTATGTCACTCGGTTGAGCAACAACAGACTTTCTTATTTTTATGCCAAACAATGATGGTTTTGATCAAGATCCACTTTTAATGTTTACTGAATGGTTACTAAATTAATACTACTAAATTGAGACAGTCTTGCAAAATACACGCGAAAAGTAAGGAACTGAAATACTACTATCAAATGTAAAGAGCGAAAAGAAAAAAATCAATCTGCTTTAAAGCTTTTTTTACATCTTACTCGAGTACAACAAAAAAGACATTTATAAAGGTAAAAAAATTAGTCAAATAATATTCATAATTTGAATAATCAGCAGTATACCTTAAAAGTATACAATTAACTTAAATTAGATTAATAGAAAAGCTTGTATAATTAATAAAATATCAATAAGTCACTCACATTAAACAGAAATAACCAATTGCAACAAACTAGAAAAAAAAAATCCGGTTCAAGGCCATTTTTTCTTCAAAAACATTACTTTATCAAGAATAATCTGCTACAGTTAGAAGTCCTTAATGACAAGCAGGGATCGAACCGGAGCGCAATAAAAAATTAAATGCAGCGTTAATTGTGGCCTCAGACCAGTTCTGCAATTGATTATAAAGTATTAAAAAAGTATTCAAAACACTCAACAACAGCTTGGCAAAAATTCATAGAAAACAACCAATAAAAACAATTACACTCGATGCAAACCAAAACAAACAATTAGTAGTGTCAAAACAGCATAGTATGATGTCTCTGAAGTGAAGCAATTTTTTACAGCAAGAAATTGCAGTCCATGGAATGAACGAATTTATTTCTTTTCACAATTAATAAATAGCTTTTTTATCTAAGATAATGCATTAAATTCTAGTTGCTTGACGTTGTTAAGAAACGTTAAAAATGTGATAGTGGACACGATCAGATAGTAACACACAGGCATTGACATAGGCATAACAGCCGAAAAAATTTGGGGGGTAATACAGTTTTGCCCAAATTTTGTGTTTTTTGTCCAAATCAAGATTTTCTACAATTTTACGGATGCAAGAAGAAAATTTGTCTAAAATTTAAGCTGAAGACCAAAAAAAAGGTCTTCACCTTAAATCTTGCCCACATGATTCCTTGTCGCTGCCCTAAAATGTCTAATTTTGCCCTAATTTTTTTATCGCTGCCAAAAAATTTTCAAAACTTGGGGGGGCAATTGCACCCCGGAAGGTACGGCTATAGTGGGCATTACGTTAAAAATTCGAAGGACAAAGCCACGATTAAACGTGTTGCAATTACTGCACTGTTATTCAAAAAGCTGCTCAAAACCCGGCCGAAAAGTCGAATTGAAACGGTCGATGGCGACGTTGGGTTCATATTAAAACCAAGACATCCAGACGGAAGTGCAGAGCGCGGCGCAGACTTTCGACAAAAGATCTTTCCAGGCGTCCTTTAAGTTGTCTTTGTGAAAGACAAAGTGTTCGGGAAGCGGTTCCAAAACGGCGACATCGAACTCGGACGAGTTGGATTTCGTCGACACTATCACCATGACGTGGACGTCTCTGGAGGGCAAGATGCAAAGGTGTTGGGCCGTGTTGTCGGGTGAAACGATCATGGCGGACAACTTCGAAAACTTCTTGAGCAAACGCTTTTGGATGAACTGATCCTGCTTTGCTACGTTGCGCTTTCGAAATACTTTTGATATTCTTTCGTCATATTCGGCAGCAGCGGTTTCCTGCATCATGTTACGAAGCGTGCAAAACTCGCTGTACGTCAAGCCTTTTCCAGAGCTCTTGTCCTGGCACATGCACAGCAGCTTTTTCCACAAATGACGACTGCGGTAGCATTCTGTTGTCGCCGTCCATGAATATTCTCGTAAATTCGTCTCGACGTTTGATTTTTCACAAGCAACGTAAGATTCGGCGGCGACATCGAAAGACGTAGATTCAACGGAGCCCGAGTTCGCTCGCTGCAAGCCGGCGCCGATTCTGCTGGCGGCCTCGGACAACCGTCGTCGATTTGCTTTTGCTTCTGGAAGAAAGTTTTCAGGCAATTCCATGCTCGCATCAAGCGATTGGTTGTTCCTGGTGCGGTCGAGGTAAAACAGCAAGTAGTAGTGGTACCTCAGCACGGCAGTGTCGGCGTCGTCGGCTTTGAATATGACGCGGAAAGCTTTCCACTTTCCATGAGCTGTCGAAGAGCATTTATTGATATGCTGTGTCGCGGGCAGATCGGAAAAAAGAATGTTCTCGTTCATATCCGAGCAGTCTTTCAAGACGGTGCAAGCTTGTAAGTCAAACGCGGAAGCGTTTTGAACAAGAAACGTGTACAAATCTTGCGAGTTTACCTGGCTACAAGCGACGCTATGAGAATCTTGGTAAATTCGAGATTGAATGTTGTTCAGCAAAGAGCTGTAGCAAGTAATGATTGACTGCAGCAAGTCGTAGAAATTGAATTTGAACGTAGTCAACAAATAACCGGTTTTAAGATACCAGTGCAAGTATTCTATATGCACATCCAAAGCAACTTGGTGGAGATTGAGATTTCGTTTAATTTTCTCGCATTCGCTTGTAAAATTACTGTGAGATTTCACTCGGCTTCTATGAGCTTGGTCAAAAAAAAGTGAAGCGCTTATGCTGTAGAGTTTCACTTGAAAGTAACTGGGTTGTACAGAGAAGGCAATTAGAATTATACCACCGCGAGAAGAACGATAGCGATAATGAGTGATTCGATTTCTTAAATCTTCCGATTCTTCAACGACGTCGCTGACGTGCAACTCCAACAGCGACTTCCAGTGGTCGGAGTAAATTTCAACAAACTTTTGAGCAATAAAATCGCAGCTAATTTGGTAAAAGTTAGCTATTTCATCTTGTATTAGTGAACTTGCCATATCTTTCTCGGAAAGTTTGCTTAAACAATCACCAGACCTACGTCGGTAGCCGCCGATAAAGGAACTGGTTCTCAAAAGAACTGTGGACTGTTTCGAATCGCCTTTTTTGTTTTTTAAATGCCTGGTCATTTCAAAGAGAGAAACGTAATTTTTACGATTTGATTTATCCAGGACAATTGGTGAAGTGACAGAATACATTAAACGGGCGTACGACAGCACTGTTTTCAACGTCTCCGAACGAATGGAGAAACAGCTTCCAGATGCTCTGCGCCATAAATCTTTTAGACAAGCGTGATCTTCTTTAAGTGAAAGCTTTTGTTTTAATCTGGCAAAGCACTGCTGACCATACAATGCAGCTTGGTCGAAAATTTGAGGAGCAGGCACTTCAACATCAGTTATCTGAGGCACATTCAAAAGAAAATCATCAAACCGTTTGTCGACAAGAGTGAATCTCTGGCGCTTCTTTTCTCTACCAAGCACCTTGGTATGCCTTGTGAGAAACTCCACTGAATATTGAAAAACGTGGGGGTCTTTTGAAGAAGTTTGCTTGGCCAAAAAATGTTTGTACAAACCTAGCTTTTGAAAAGTCAAGCTTTGAAGCATTTTGAGACGAGCATGATGAAATTTAGCACATTCTTCTAACTGCAGAATCAAATCGGACATTTTATCTTGTGTTATGTTATAAGCGAACAAATTTATTTGCCCATTGCTGACAATAACACAGGCAATATGTTGTCGTGGTATGAACGATGATGACATCATCATATCGTGTTGAGGACAGGGACTAGTTTCTGGTTTTACGGTAACGTCATGCGATGGGAATTTCTGCAGTGAGGCAGTTACGAAGCTTCGTGTGTTCGAGATTAGTGGACACGAACTTGCCTTGGTGGCCTTTTTCCATAGATCAAAATTACGCGTAAGCAAGATATACTCTAAATAGCTGCCAGGCACCAAAACTTCTGGTTCATTTTGATCAGTGTATGACCACTTTTCGTTGGAATTGAAACGTCGGTAGAACTTTAAAACGTCCGAGTCTTCAAAAGCTAACGAAACAATTTTATTGATGTTACTTACAACTTGTTCTATGTTTAGTTTGCCTGGGCAATCAATGGTTTTTTTAACAACTGAAGGAGATGACTGATTTACCATGTGTTCAATCCAAACTGGAAAAATCTTTTCGTAAAATGAATTTAACCAAGCACCAGAAGAAATATTATCTTTTTGAGTGACTTGTTTTTTCGTAGGTTCATTTAATCGACTCCCAACACCTAATTTTGTTTGAAGATATGATAATGAAAATGAAACATTTGTCTCATCTTTTTTAATTTCGGTAAAAAGTGGCTTCATTGCTTTTGTTTTGGTAACTTGCTGAAAAACAAATGGAAATTCCAAGCAGCGCTCGGTCACCGCATCATAAAGGGCATTTTGGACAGCTGTCTTCATTTTTCTATGTAAGATGTTAACATTGAGTGATCCTCTAGTCCAGATATGTATTAAAATTGATGAATTACTTTCAGAACAATGTTCAAAATCGCATGCAGACATCTTGGTAAACTCTTGAAGATTATCCATTTTCAGAAATTCGTCAAAATTAATTGCTGAGGGAAAGATGCTTAAGTTTTTTTCAATGTAATCTAAGCAAACACAAGCAATACCATGGCCTTTTTTACCTTTTTCTGTTAAATCAGTATATAAATACATAGCAGGACCAGTAAATGTATTACTATGGTTTTTGTCTGATAAAATTGGCAAAAATTGGCCTGAACTGGCATCAGTATATCTTGGAATGGCTAAAAAATGAAGTAAATGTTGATGAATGTAATATAACAAGGCAGTCATAGAACTGCAGAGTTGTGATGGTAAGGTAATAGCGTTAGTAACACAGGGCTTTACTGGACAGTTGACAGAATCTTTTTGTCTAGGTTGAATTAAACAAACATCAGCTGGAGTAAGTTTAAATTGGGAATTTCGACAAAGCATTAATGTAATATATTCAAGCACGGTGTCATCTAATTTCTTTTCAATTCCAATCTTTAATTCCAGCAAATCATTGTAATGCTGTGGTAATAGATCATGAACTCCATGCCACATTAGCAAAAGCTTAGAATTTGCAGCATCTCTTGCACTATTGGTCTGATCAGATTCTACAAAAGTAGATGATCTTCTACCTCCCAAGTCTGATTGCTTACTTTCTTCAATTAATTTACAATAGTATACTGTTCCATCTTGCACTTGAAAAACGAACATGTTTTTGTGATTGCTTACTTTAAAGTTTTTCATGAAAGACCTTACAGTTGATAAAGCAGAAGGTACTGTACCACCTTTACTAGCCTTAGAAACAGCAATTCGATGATGAAGAATAATGGTTTCCTTGAGAATACATTTACATTCAAAATGACCAGCAGGAAAATCCATTGAGGCAGCCAAATAGTCATTGGCACTTTTTCTATACGAATCGTCAAATGTATGATCATCGTTATTTTCAAGAGTTTGACTCATAGTAGAAAAGCCATCTTTGGTCCAAATATCTTCTGGAGCTTCTTCAACCAACAAAGGGTGACACCACTTGCTGTCATATAACATTTTTAAAAGTAAAATCTGATTTACTGCTCGACACGATTTTAACAAATTTGCAGACACAACTTCAAAAACACGGGAATGCTCCGATTTTACAGCTGAAAGAACTTTTGTACTACTGCGTCTGTGGTAATAAATATTTGCTTTCTCATTATCGAAATTTACCAAAAGCCAAAAATTGGGAAGTTGCTGAGTACAAGCTTCATTGAATGAGTCACGATAATACGATTCATCGCTACTCTCACTTTCTTCACCTTCATATCCAGAACCAAGCCAACTAGTTTGACTGTATTGCCTTGTAGACACCTCTGATGTTGGAGTTACACAGATACAACTAGCAAAGCCACCCAATTTAGTGTCACTTTTAGTCAAAGGAAAAACAAACATGTTTGTGTTTGAAGTAACACCAGATGGAGTAACTGGCATTGATGAAACAGGACCTCTGACATTGCTCCCAGATGAAAAAACCTTGGGTTCTTTATCAAGACTTAGAGAGATTTGAAGATTCTGGTGAAATACTGAAGGAAGTGGACTAGTGATGTTTGAAATTTCAACTTTGCTCTTTGAAAGAGGTGCCGGTTTTGCGTCTTTTCCACTTGGAGAGTTTGAAGTCACAATCGAAGCTGATGTACATCGGCGTACTTTACTGCTATTATTTGAAACAAGTTCAGTAGATGACAATGCTTTTTTAAAATTTTTGGAAAATTTTTCAATGTCATTACTTTCATTCCCATCACCATGCAAAGAAATTAAACTAGATTGACATAACTTTGCTTGGTCTTTATGCTTTGACAAAACTAATGACTGACTATCATCTTTAGCACCAGCTATTAATGATTTGTTTTCCGACATAAATGCCTCACTGGCATTATCAACAGAGCTGCAAGAAATTTGCTTTTTTGAAAGATTAAAGCTATCAGGGATTGGAATAAATGTTCTTTCCAAACTTAAAAAGTAGTAATGTTCAACTTTTCTCAGTTTGTAGTTACTTATTTTATATTTTTCAAACTCTGAACGAAGCAAAGAATTGCTTCTGTCCACTCCAAAAATGAGTTCCAAAGGTACAGATATTGCTTTTGTGTTACTACTTTTTGGTAGACTTTGAACATGCTTGGCAACTCGGTCTAGCGTAATTGTGTTTATTGGCTCAGTCATACGAAGTGAGGAAATTATTTCATCTTCCAGTAACCATTCCACTTTGTTTTTCACATCACGAACAAAAGAGCTGCATTCTCTGGGTACAGTGGCAACATTTGCTTCATCACTTGTAGAAGGTAAATAAATCCATATTAGATCTAGTGTAATCTTGATTTTAGACAAATTAATTGAATAACATGGCTTATCAAAAGTATCTAAAATTTCTTTTAGGCTTAAAGGCAAGCACTTTACGGGTAAAGAGCCACTGTTTCCAGTTTGTAAATCATGAACAGTGCACATCATGTTAAGAAATAAAGGAACAACATTTTCTTCATCTGATGTATCAGAGTAACAGTCATCATCAGCAAGATAAGTAGAAGCCTCAGTACTTAAAACTGGAACATTCAATTCATTTGCACTATCACAAGGAGGTGTAGTTTTTTCATTGATAAATTCTATATCTACATCATTTTCTAATTGAAAGTTCACATTCTCAATGCATGTTTTTTTTGGTGACGATAGTCTACTACTAATTGCATAAAATAAAAATGGAACACCAGGAACAGCACAACAGTAAGATTTTAGTAACTGCAAAAAGTGTTTTTCAATTTGATCACTTGACCCAGACAAGTGCCTTGAATGATTGACATCAAGCAATGACAAAGGAAAATCAGGCAAATGACTCCAACCAGTCTGCAAACCACTGTAACGATGTTCACTTTTAATGATTTTTTTAATTGGCACTGTTGTACTTTTTCTTTCAGAATTATAAGCTGGCTTTTGACTAGACAATGCACATAGCTCATCATCAGATGTAGAATAATCAGTTAATTTTATTGTTTCAGGATATCTTTCACGATGTACACTAGTAAAAGCACTTTGTTCACAAAAAGAAATATTTGAAGCATGATTGGTTGAAAATTTACTATTAGGTACATGACAATTGACATCATTGTTTGATTCGCTTGAGTTGACACTGTTTTTTTTTTTCGAAAGCCCAATAACACTACCATTAGCTGAAGCGAAATCTTTATCAAATTGAAGCACAAAAGTATTTTGGACTTGATCATCTACAACATGTTTCTGGTTACTTTCTTTTCTGGGTATAGGCTTTGGTTTGGCATTAAAATCCTCTACTTCTGTATCAACAGATGAACTGTTTGAGAAGATGTTTTTTGATTCAACATCTGAAGGCATACTCGGTTTTAAGTGGCTTAACTTAAATTCATTTATTTGAGGAGAGTTTAAAAACATAAAATCGGTAATGTCAATTTCATCAACAGATTCTCTACAAAGAAAATCAGTGGCAACTTGAAGATCATCCCTGCTAAAAAACACTTGTTCATCTGCATGAATAGCATAAAATATTCCAAAGACAAATGATTTATGATACATCCAAACAATGGAGTCATTAACATAAGTCAAAGCATCATTTTCAACATTTTTTAATGGAAAGGCAGAGTTACTTATATCATCTGAAAACTGAAAAGGAGATGGTGGTTTTGAATTTTTATACTCAGGTTTTTGGGGAAAAATATGAAAATAATCATCAAAATCATTATCAAAATGCAATCGATGATCTTGCAGAGATTCAGGCCATTTTATTTTCTCGTAGTCATTTGCTCCATGAATAAAACTGCTTTGCAACATTTTCATTGAGCAATTATATACAAACAAGTAAAAAGTTCTCTGTATGATATTATCATCTATTTGTAACGGACTTTCTGATGTACTTAGATTACTAGATGTTAATCGTTTTATAGACATACGACGATGAGCTTTAGTTGAAAAAATACTGCTTTTATCTTCTAACAAAGTAGTTGGTGACTGTGGCTCTTCTGAAACAGCTGAACTAGCACAATCTTCTTTTTTCACTCTGGCAAATGAGGATTCATGCTTTATATTACTTTTGGTAAATTTGCCATTATCTACATCATACATTTCAAGTAAATATAAAAAACTTTGAAATGTAGAAGGTAAAAGAATAACAAATACTTGATCATTTTCACCAGATTTCAAGTAGCAACTCCACAAAAGTAATTTATTATTGTCAAGTCCCAAATGTGAACTTTCTACTTTGCTTTTTGAAAAAATATGATTAGTTACTATGTTTTGATCATTATCAGTTAAATCAACTTCACAGTCACTAAATGAAGCAAGAAATTTGTGAAACTTTTCCAATAATTTTGTGTTTGCTATAAAATCTCTGGATTCATTTTCTGCTAATGTCATAAAAAGATGTTTAACTCTAGAGCTGTGCTCAAGTAGACAAATAAAATCAAATACATTTGAGTGATATTTAAAACAAACATCCTTAGCAATACGTTCAAAACATGAATGTGTTGATGTATCATTATCAACCGAATTTTCAACTTCTGATAAATTGCGATTAGGTGAAGATCCCAATAGTGGTGAAGTGACCAGTGAATTAAAGTTGCCTAAATTGCATATTGGAGGAAAAACAGATTTTGTTGTTTCATCATTTGAATTACACATCAACAGTAGGTGTTCAAGTGTTACAATATTGCTAATACAATTCAGATCCATTTTATTGACATGATCAATAATCTCACTGCTGTTTAGGCCAGTGTAATTTGAGACAGTATTTAACATATCAAACTGTGACAATGAGTTTGGAAATTGATTTGGCTGCCACACTTGACCATGTTGAGGTTCTACCCATACTTCAGTTGCAAATGTGATTTCTTTGTGACAGCATGGACTTTCTATTAAATCTTCATCATCAGATTCAACAGAACTTAAAGAATTTATACTTTCAGCACTTGCAACTTTTGGAGGAAAAATAACGTATTGCACTAAACAGTAAGCATCTACTTTGTCAGTATCAACACTGTATGTCATAGGAAGTTCTTTCACAAGATTAATAATGCCTGAGGAAGAATAAGCAATGTGAAAACTTTCTCTTATACGTATTTTCAACAAGAGATCAGCTAATCGACAAGCAGTATCAAGAGTTAATTGAGTAAAAGTTGTGTTAGTCAATGACCAAACAGTTCTATGGTGATGCAAATAATATTGAATGTCTATAAGTCTGAAATTTTTCTCATAGGAGATGCTGCTATTTGATTTTATTGTACAATGATGTACAACTACATGCTCCATGTAGTTTTCAGGCAACTGTGGATACTTGACAAGTAATTGGCTGATTGGTTTATGCATTAAAACAGCACAAGGAATTTCTGAGGAAGAACTTTGGGCACACCTACTTTTGCTAGAAGGTGAATGCAATTTACTTGAATGACGAATTCTGCTATTGCTTGTGTTTGGTGATAAACCTGGAACAGAATAAACTAAGGCAGCAACTCGTTGTTTAAGATCTTCAACAACTTGCTTTCTTTTTTTTCCTGACAGGCCAACCAAAAATGCAAGTTTTAAAACCATTGTAGGATGCTTTGAAGTAAGCCTAACCAAAAAAAATGATTTGGGCATGTTACTGTTTTTATCATCATAAATAAATTTAACGTAAGTGTGGTTTTCGTGTAGAACAAATGAGCACCAACTTCGTAACATAGACATTATCAAACTAAAAGCAA
The DNA here is from genome assembly GCA_963680785.1 of Diplosoma virens. Lineage (NCBI taxonomy): Eukaryota > Metazoa > Chordata > Ascidiacea > Aplousobranchia > Didemnidae > Diplosoma > Diplosoma virens. The sequence continues at coordinate 33,501,338 of OY796886.1, read as the reverse complement.
CTCGACATTGAACATTATTACCACTGTTAAAAATATTATTTGGAAAAAAGGAGTCATGATGTAGAACTGCTTCAATTCTATGAATATGAAACCATTGATGCCAAACATTAATGTCTAATGATAAAATTGGCTTCCAATAAGAAGCAAATGCTGAAGAAGTGTGTTGAGACTGCATGGAAAGTTCATAGTCATTTGAGTTAGGTGGTGAGAAATAAAGAGTTTGGCCTTGTCGCAATGAATCAGAGATATAGTATTTGGCTGATTCATCAGTAAAAGAATGCAAATACTGCAGCATGTGATCAGATTGTAACAAATCTTGAAAGAAGATCAAAAACCTTTGTATGGTTTGCTTACGAGATCGAGTCCACTGTTTTGATTCATTTCGTTTACTAACATCAAGTAAAAACTCATATGTTCCACAAATAAATACTTCAACTTTAGATCGATTTGAATTAAGTGGCCATGCAGAAGAAACTTTGTATTCTACCACAGTATCATTTTTCCACCATAGCAACTCAAGAGAAATTTCAATTGTGCTTTTGTTTATGTTTATGCTTCTAACATAATATCCTTCCCTCAAACGAGCACCAACAACAGTTAAAAAATCCACCATGATATTTCTTTCATTTTGTTTGCGTTTAATCAATGTTGGCATATCAATATCAGTCAAAAAAGCATTTCTTAACTGAAAACTTGAACAACTTTCTGTAGAAAACTGACGTAAAACTAAGTTTTTATCTGATGTCATTTTTAATGGAGCCTGAAAAGTCCATGGAAATAATATTTGCTGAAAAAAATTAAAACAGAAAGAATCTGCAGTTGAAACATGCAGCATATTAACATAATGACCATTAGTTGAATTGGAAATAAATTGCATTAATTCTATGTTTGACAAACATCCAAAATCACACAGTGGATTTGCTGAAGAGCTTACATGAAGAAAAAAACAAGATATGGTTGTGTTTTGACATTGTTTGATGATTTTTTCCAATCCAACAGCATTTGGTTCTTCTAAAACCCCATCAGTTATGATAACAATGCTTGATTTACAATTTGAAGGTAAGACCTTGACTGCAAGCAAGCCAGTTTGTAATAGGCCAAGTAGAGTATCTTCTTGTTTAGTTAAAGTTGGCAAGTGATGACCAGAATTACTTAAACGCATACACTTATAAACATAATCTTTGACTTTTTGCATTATAATAGGTAATGTTTCTTTAGTTAGGAGACAACATTGCAACAAAACTTTTTGCTGCATTTTGTTCGCTCTGCAATGGTCATGCTTTTGATCTTGAGTTCCATACCATTGTACAAATAAAGTCATGTGTATTTTTGGTTTTAGATTGACTGTGCCATGCACTATAAAGCTTTGGATAAGAGAAAAAAGGCAATTTTCTAAAGCAGTAATAATAGCTTCAACTACAACAAAGTGCTGTAATGTGTCCACACGCAACATGGATGAAGATAAGTCTAGCCCAAAAACATAATTGTATGACGTAGAGTAAAATACAAGTCTTGTATTGGTTCCAACCAATATACCAGAAATATCACTTTTATCACTTGAAGGAATTGATGAAATACTTACTATTCCAGTGTCATTATGATCATCTTTAATGTCATCTAAGTTTTGAGAAATAATTTGGACAGGCTTTAGTAAATTGTCTAAATACCATTTTAAACGAAAGTTTCTAGATACTCTGTAAGAGTTTTTTAATATTAAACAAATTTCTTTTGCAAAAACAGCTTCATTGCTTTTCATAGTCTCTTTTATAAAAACTTTTCATTCACAAAAATTATAACAAATTATTTGAAAACATTATTTTTAAGCTAGAAATAAAGTAAAAGTTTTTTTTTTTTTATTAAACAGAGAGATTTAAATATATGTGATATTAAATCTGAAACTATAAATTTTTTTAAAATAACATTAGTGCAAAACTGTCAAGCAAAAAGAAATGTAATGTTAAATTAACAAGATTGAATGAAGATTTATTTGGCATATAAAAGTATATATCTCATCATAATAGATAATTTTATACTATTTGCAAATTATACTACAATCTATTGTACAATCTAGTTAATTCCATACCAGATAATCCCATAATTTGTTAAGGATTGTAAACTTCAAACCATATTTGATTAATTTCTAAAATTTTATTTGAATAATCTATTCAATAAGGCATGGTTTCTAAACTGTGGACCTCAGGGGTCCCTTGCAACCTATCCAGGGGGTCCACAAGTTTTTTTTTTATTTAAACAGGTAGTCTTTCACATATCACATTTACTAGAAACATTTTAAAAACTCAAAATAATTTTTTATGGTAAGTTATTCTTTTCAACAGCAAGGTGAAGATCTTTTTTTGGTCTTAGCTTACAAATATCTCACTGCTATTAATGCCAAGATTAATTTTCATAGTGAAGATCACAAAAAATGTTCTTTGTTTTGCTATTACATGGAAAAACTTATGAGAACTTTGGTAAATGACTTTTTTTAGGTATACTGTAAGAATTATTTCTAAGTGAAGACCAAAAGAAAAAAAATTTATTAGCTGAAGTTGCAGTAAGCTTTTTTTTAGCAGCAAACAGCGGCAAAAACAGCCTCAAAAAAAGTGACTGAAACAACTCCAACATCTTTTAAAAGGCAGGGGGCAAAGCTCCCCCAGACCCCTCCATGTTTTTGTGTAACAACTATCTACAGCAGTGATTTCCAAAGTGGGTTTTTGGGGAACCCTAAGGTTCCAATCAAATTCCTAAAAAGTTTCATAAGGTTCAGCAGATTATGTATGAGAGCACGTGAAAAGTAATGAGTCTCACCAAGAAAAATATTTCACAGAGACTTTAAAAACTTTTTCTGTGTTTTACTACCTTTTTTATTATGATTAAACATTATACTGCTGAAAATTTCTTTGGTGTTGGTTTTGCAAAGTTTGTAATAAGAGGAGTAAGAGTATGGCTGCTTTGAAAAAATGAACTAATTTGAGTATCATGCTGTCATCAAGTATCTGCATTTAAAAGGCATGGCACTGTTACAAATTCATCAAGACTTAATGGACACTTTAGGAGAGAGGGTTTCTTCATATGCTACAATCAAACGTCAAGTGAGCAATTTCCAGCATGGCAGAGAAAGTTTTGAAAATGAAACATTAGGGAGACCACCGACTGCGACCCCAAGGAAAACACAGACCTTGCTCTTGACATGATTATGCAGGATCACTGAGGGTCAAGTGGCAGACAGGTTGAATGTTTCACTTGAATGAGCACCAAACATTTTGAGGATTGAGCTTGGTTTATCAAAGGTTTCCACTCTCTAGGTCTTGCATAAGAACAAACTTGATGCAACTTGTCAAGAAAAAATCTGGAATTGCTTGAAAGTGATGTTGACAGAATTCACTTCAATTATATTCTAAACAAGACTTTTAATTACTGTTGGTGTGAATTATTAACTATTTATAGCTATCATTATGACATCATAGACCTCTTTTGTGAACAATTTTTCTAGAATCTTTGTCTTTTCATTTCATATCATCTTGTCTATGATTTTTAATTCGTTTATTAGTTGAAAAAGGATTTGTCCAACTCTTTGAAGGGTGGTGTTTACCAGGAAAACCACATTTATATGTTTTTAACACAGCTTTTCTCTGCAGTGGTTTTCTGTGATGATGATTTTTTAGTTTCTCATTTCTTTACTAGATAGCAGAATAATGCAGATTCCAAAATTCCTGCTAACACAAACATTTAGTTTGAGTGGAATATGTTGCAGATTGAGGCATGTTTTTGTGTGCTTGTATTTTTTGACCACTTATATTTTTCTGGTTGAAGTTAAGTGTTTGGTGTGATATTTGTTTTTGTTCATGAAAAGTGAATGTGATATATCAAATGTTTTGAGTATACTTATGTTTCATTATGTTTTGCTTATTTTACATTTAGCCTAAGTACTATATTTATTCGAGTATAATGTGCACTCATGTATAATGGGCAACTTAATTTTCTGATTGAAAATTGGTATAAATTTTTTTCACTTTTCAGACCAAGGATTGTAAGTGACAAATGCTGTTGAAAAAATGCAGCTATGACAAAACATTTATTGACAATACACGGTACCCTGATAAAGCAAACTATTTACTAACCATATTTTGTGTTATTACATCATAGAGCCACATGATGCTACAAGGTAAAATGCTAACATGCTGGTTTTAAATCAAGCTGCTTTGAAAATATGCCATTTTCAAAGCAGCTTGATTTGTAATCAACTAAATTGTATTGTTAAACTATATAAAAATGCTGGTTTTAGTATGCACTGTCCCATTTGACAGAAGAATGTCATGCACCACAGATACAGCAGATGTGAAAATTACCACGGGCACGTGGCCAATTGTGATGAAGGCTTAAAGTTCTTTTTTACCAGATTTTTAGTCACACAGTATGAGCAACACAGTATGGTAAGTGGTTACAGTTGGTGACCACCACCCTGCAATTGAAAAAAGTTTTTATATTTGCATTTAGATAAATTCTCATCTTGTAATGAAGCACCAATAAATGACTGCAATGCAGTTTCTCTGTATATGGTTTAGCTGCTTTAACTCTTTCACGGCAGGACACCTAAATTTAGGTGATGTCACGTGACTTAAAGTGAGCAGAAAAACAAACTCGGCAAATTTTTTTTGGCTAAATTTCCTGAAAAACTCTTTGTTTCTTGTTTACGTCACAATACCCCAGCAAATGCACAAGTCCTTTATATACAACTGTGTGTTGCTCTGAAGTCAGAATTTTTAATCAGCAAAAAACATCTAAAGCCCTGTAACGAATGGAATAGAGATAATTTGTTCAATGTCATAAATTATATTTTAGCTAATCAGGACACAATTATGAAAAAATCTTTATACTATATGGTATGGAGTATCATCTGTAGATTTAAATACAGTAGGTAGGTTTAAATATACTGTACGTTTAAATAGTTTAAATTATCTTGCAACATAGAATAGAAGGTCTCCCAACCCAAATTTGGGTCGCAACCAACTATTTTTGGACCCCTGCTCTATGGTGCCACCTATCTTATAGCACAATAGATACTGCACTGATAGAAAAGGCATTGTCACATATTGTGACTCCCATCCTGAAAGAGATTTGATACACAATGCCATAGATGGTTCTCTATAGTGCCATTTGTCTTATAACTCGATATATTCCTAGCATCTGGTCATCGGCATGCACAATGCTGTTTTTATCAGTGCAGTCTTGCATTTGGTAGAAGCCAAAAACCATAAAAAATTATGTCCTTAAAAAAGTAAATTTACAGCACTTTCTGCTGTGTGGTGAATTTAGCAGGCAGCTCTAGATTTCTGTCATGCCTATAAATAAAAAAGCTACAAATATACATACATATAAAATTTTAAAGTGAACAGTAACATTTATTGAGGCATTGAGTGACAAGAAACTATGTTACTTTGCTCAACAAGCTAAAACATGCTAAAATTAACTCTGAGCTTGACATTTCTTGGTTATGTATTGTCACAAAAAAAAAGCTGAAACTTTTTTTTTTCGATCAAAGTCAAGTCACGCAAAGATTCAAACAATGGCACACAAGCACACACACTCAGATAAAGTTCAAAACATGGTTGTTCTAATAAGTAACAATCCGTTTGTCTTATTCTCCTGAGAGAAAATTGAACACAGCATATGTGCTTTGCAAAATATTCAGATGAAATTTTTTCTGCCAGACAGAGTAGAACTCTAGCAACACATAGCAACTTGAAAATTTGAATTATCTTGTCACTAGTCATAATTATTGGGAAAAAGTGATTTTTTGCAAAGAAAAATGGGGTCTCTTATTTTGCTTATTGCAAACTTGTTTTGAACAAATTTTAAAAAATTTTATAGCATTTTACTCAGGAAAAAATTATCTTTTCAATAATATAAAATTTAAACAATCTTTTTATAATCAATGGGGAAAATTATAATTAAATATTGCTTAATTCTTGAAAAAACCCTTTTATAGTGCTACTAGTGCTCAATAGCCCCACCGTGAAAGAGTTAATAAATAATAATAATAATAATATTTATTTGCCAAACGCACAAACATAAATTTTATAATACACGCACATGGTAATGTAAAAGAAAATTGAAATATGTGTGAAGGCAGGGGGCAAAGACCCAATAGGCATGAACATATTTAGACTGTAGGCCAAAGCCTAATCTATTTTTTTTATTGCAAAGTAGTCTGAAAAACTCTTTTAGATAAATGTACTTTTTTATATAAAAAATTAGCAAAGTCTGTGATCTAAGTGAAGCTGAAATTAGAAAGCTGCTAAAGGGTCATTTTATAATAATTCATCCAGGCCATGGAACCATAGGATTTAATATTTAGTTCATTTATATATATGTAATTCTTTAAAGAATTCCAAGAAAATGACATCAACTTTATAAAAATCTGTCAACTAGTTTTTATTTTAGCACAATTTTTACGTTACCACCACTAGGTGGAGTTTGTATGATGGAGCAACACTAAAACGATTATATCTCATAAACCGCCAATCAAATTAAAAAAAACAAGTTCTATCCCCATGTTTTTGAGGATGAGGTTTCTAATAAATTAACTAACACAAGGTTAAAACCATTATTTTTTGTGCTATAAGTGGTTTTGTGTACCCTAGCAAATACCCCAATTTCCCAATGTGGGCAAGCAATTTTGCCCCCAATTATAAGTTACAAGGAACAAGCAAGAACCCCTCTACCCCCAAAGCAATACTGACATTGCTAACATTTCAAAACTTAATACGTGATTTACTAATTACTAAAGCTGTGTAAGTATCAAGGTTTAGTGTACGAGGTCTGTTCAAAAAGTATCCGACTTTTTTGTATAAAGCACACAACACAATAAATTTTGCAAGTTTTATTCAATCTCCTTCAAAATATTCCCCTTGGTGGTTCACACACTTATCCCAGCGCTTCTGCCACTTCTCAAAACACTTCATAAACTCCTCCCCCGGAATGCTCTGAAGCTCCTCCGTCGCTTTTTTCATAATGTCTTCTCTTGACTGAAATCGCCTCCCTTTCAGAGTTGTTTTTAGCTTAGGGAACAGCCAGAAATCACACGGTGCTAAGTCGGGAGAGTAAGGAGCCTGTCTAATAAGTGGCATGCTGTTTTTGGCTAGAAAAGCTTGGACCACATGTGCAGAATGAGCGGGAGCATTGTCGTGGTGAAGCTGAAAATTCTTTGCTGCCCACATGTTTGGCCGCTTTCTTCGCACAGCATCACGAAGGCAACGTAGAATCTCCAGGTAGTACTCTTTGTTGATTGTTTGACCTTCTGGTGCATATTCATGATGCACGATGCCACGGGAATCAAAAAAACAGGTCAGCATAACTTTCACATTGCTGCGGACTTGCCGAGCTTTTTTTGGGCGTGGTGATTCCGGATGCTTCCATTGTGATGATTGAAACTTGGTTTCTGGGTCATAACCATAAACCCAGGTCTCATCACCAGTGATGATTGTCTTGATAAATTCTGGGTCATGATTTGCAACATCCAGCATGTCCTCCGAAATTTCCTTCCGGAGTTCCTTCTGTTGCTCCGTCAGCAGCTTGGGGACAAATTTAGCCGACACTCTCCGCAGGTTCAAATCCTCAGTTAGGATTGAATGAACTGAGCCTGTGCTTATTCCCATTTCTGCAGCAATCTCTCGTACTGTTAAACGACGATCCTCCAACACTTTTTCACGAACCTGATCCATTGCCTCCTCGTTTCGGCTTGTGGATGGCCTTCCTGAGCAAGGATCACTTTCCACTGATGCACGGCCATCTTTAAAGCGTTTAAACCATTGCTTTATCTGAGTTGGGCTTAAGGCCTCATTTTCAAAAGCTTGTTGAATCTTTCGAATTGTTTCAACTTGAGTATCACCAAGTTTTTGACAAAACTTGATGCAATACCTCTGTTCGATGCGTTCTGTCATTGAAATGAAATTTTCTGAAAATCAAAAAACCGATGAACACGTACTACACGCCTGCACTAAATGCTTTACACAGAGAGATACGAATGACGAATCGGCCTGAAACGCTTCACAATTACGCGTGAATGTGTGTGTGTGCAGCCACGCTTTACACGGGCAGTTTGCTCATACCTTATTGGCGAGAGGGAAAAAGGTCGGATACTTTTTGAACAGACCTCGTATGTAAGTAACATTGCAGGAATGGTGATTTGTTGGCTCTGAGCTGTGCCAATTTTGTATGCATATAATGTGGTAATGATTGTTCTGTTGAATGAATATCATAAAGTGTGGAATTAGTAACTTTGTTGTTTTTAGAACTAAGGTATTGTGAGGTGATGATGTTCCAAATGTGCTTGATCTTTTCTATATATTCTTTGGGTGTTAGATTTGGTTCTGAGATGATAATGTAAGTGTGCTCATTGCTTTGATAGATTGTGATTTTCATGTTTTTGGGTAAATGCTAATGTGTATTAAGATCATGTAAAGGGCATGTTTGTGTTTGAGTCACATGAAGTTTTAGATGGGTGCTCATTGGAAGGACCTTAGTTTTGTTGTGTAGGTGTTGAGTGTTTATATCTGTTGTGAAGCCAGCAAGCAATGTGTAAAGTTGTGCTTTAAATGCTTTGCAGTTTCTTGATGTTGGTGTTTGATATGGTAGGGCTCCATATGGTGTTTGCATATTCCCAAAATGAGGTGAGTGATAGCTTTAAATGTCAAGATGATTAGTTCTTTTTGTTTGCTCCATTTTATAAAAGTGCTTTCAGAATGCAAAGTTTTTTTAATGGTGGTTGCAAAGCATTTTCACAACACAGAATGCAAAGCATTTTTGTGTCGTGAAAATGTTAGTTTTGGGTCTAGAGTATTTTCAACAATTTTCGGGCATTTTGTTTCAGTTGTGTTTGATTGTTAAATTTAAGTGATGAAGTTATGCTATATTCAGCTGGGTCTGGATGTAAAATGCATGATGGTAGTTTTTTCTGTGTTTATATGAAGATTATTCATGATGGCTGATTCATAAATTTTGTGAAGATATGCTTGAATTTACTAACAATCTATCAAAGCAATACTACAGGGTGTAAACGCAAAATGTGGACAAATTTTTAAAATGCTATATCTCCTTCATAATTGATTAAAATTTGTTTTTATTTGCAGATGCTGAAAGCCCATAGTTTAAACGTTTTGAAAATACTGCATTTCGTTTTTTAGGCTAATTACAGTAGTTTAACGAAAGAAATATGAGTGATAAAAGTGCAATGATTGGAAGGCTTCATGCTAGTGGGAAGACCACTGCTGAAATTTTCAAGATTTTGAAGCCAACCGTCAGCAGATCGGGAGTTTATAAGGTTATCCAGCAGTTAAAAATACTGGTTCATACCTTCCCAAGGTTAGAAGCACCCCACCCAGGCCTGTGAGAACCCCCAAATTGATAAATGCCATCAGGAGTAAGTTAAACCGAAACCCACAAAGCGCTCGAAAAATGGCAAAAGAAGCCAATGTGAGCCATATGACTATTCAAAATGTGCTCAAAAAGGACCTCAAATGCCTCCCTTACAAAAAAGTAAAGAAGCAGCTTCTGTCTGGGGCCACATGAGAGAAACGGCTCACCAGAGCCCGCTTGCTCCTGCAGCGTTTGGCTGACTGTACGCAGCCAACGGTTTTGTGGACAGACGAGAAGTTGTTCACCGTTCAGGCGGTCCACAAAGCTCAGAATGACAGGGTATGGAGGCAAAGCATCAACAAGATACCCAAGAAGCACAGGATCTCATTTCAGCACCAAAAGCCTAGCTCAGTTATGGTATGGGCAGGTGTGACCTCTTCGGGGCACAAGACTCCCCTTGTTTTCATTCAGGAAGGGGTCAAGATCAACCAGCACATCTATCTGAGCTTGTTAAAGGATACGGTGGTCCCTTGGGAGGAGAAGACATTTGGTGATGCCGGTGTGACGCTCCAACAGGACGGGGCAACGTCACACAGTGCAAAAATTGTTCAAGCGTTCTGTAAACAGCATTTCAAGGGGTTCTGGACGAAAGAACTTTGGCCCCCATCTTCGCCCGATCTCAATCCCATGGACTATAGCATTTGGTCCATTTTAGAGAGCAAAGCCTGTGCTATGTCCCACACCAGTGTTGACTCTCTTAAGCAAAAGCTCGTGAAATGCTGGGACAAAATAGACTCCAAAACAGTGCGTATAGCATGCACCCAAATCACTCGTAGACTTAAGCAAGTAGTTAAGGCTAGAGGAGAATATTTTGAATAAAACTGATATGAATAAAAATGTTATTCTTTAACCTTTCGTTTGACACCTCGTTTGGAAAAATATTTTTATTAATGAAGTGTGTGTAAATGTTTTTTTATGTCTACACTTCGCGTTTACACCCTGTACATGCTAAATGTCTCAACCTTATTAGGCACACTTAGCCCAAAAGCATATACCAGTTGAAAACCACTGCTTTAAAGGGTTAACTAGGGACACAATAATACATTGATGGGACTTTAAAATGTGAGCAAAAGGACAAAAGTTAAATCTTTAGTCTATTTGAGTGATTTGTATTGTGCCTTTAAAAGCACTTTTTGACAAATTCTTACTTTATGCTGCTTACCTACAGTGGTGACTCCACTTAAACTGGAAAACAGCACATTAACCAATATATACTTGAACAAAAAAGCATTTAATGCTAAGACTTAATGTTGTGATCCTTGTTAGGGATGTGCAAAAGCCAGAACTTTGCCAAAGCCAAAGCTTTAACATTTGCTTATAACAATATAATACAGAATACGCTTTAGAAATATAATTAATTAGCTACTGACTAATTATAATACAACATTATTTACAACACACATTTTTTGAGCACTCAGACACACAAGAAGTTTTTAAATTCTATATTAAAACAATACAAAGTTACAAATTAAAAGTTCAGACAGTGATAACATAGCACACACTAGTATTGATCTGAAGGTCAGGCATCTTACTGCCATACTCCTTGCTTAGTGCTAGCACAACAGAAGGAAAGATGGAACAAAGTGGGCCTAACTGCAAGTTAGTGTAAACAAACATGTTTCAAAACAGATGAATAACACATCACAGTAACAATAGCATGTGATTCTGTAATAAGCTTTGTATTTGATATACCAGTAATAAATGAATTATATCAGCTATCAGGTGTAAGGATCTTATAATAATGGAAAATTGCTTGCTGAAGCCAAAGCTTTGGGAAAGATTACCTTTGGCTTCAGCCAAAGCCAAAACTTTAGCAAAAGTGCCCAAGCCAAAGCTTTAACACATCCCTAATCATTGTAAAAGAGAAGCATCAAAATCATACACACTCTTAAGCAATTAAACATGTTGTTATTCTAATGACAAATATTTCTAAACATTTTTTTACTTTTTGGTTCTTCCTATTATTACTAAAACATTATAACACTTAATGAAATTGCAAATGGTGTGCTCAATCAGATATAGCAGCAAAATAATTTTGCTTTACATCCTCTACATTCCTTACTGCAAAAAAGTATGTTCAACCAGTAGCTGTTGCAGGACTGTCTAAAATCTTCAAAATAGAAGATTTACATAGCATTTGTCTTCTCATTGAGGTCAAATAAATGTTTTAGATGGTCCCAATGGGTGCATGAAATTAACCGAAATGTCATTGTTGCATTTGTCAACTTCTTCAACCAGACCTACCAATCATTTTGCATCATAAATACATGCAACATATGACATGATTTTAATGTCATTTATGGTTACATTGACTAATGTTCCAAAAAATTATGAGTTTCTGAAAACTGGCAATCACTTGACACTTGTTTGTAGCTAATGGAGCCAACAGCATTTGATGAGAAAAAATGAAAACTTCTTATGCCTGGAACAGTGCTTCCTTTCTACTCGTAAAATCTCTTTTGAAAATTATCTCAAACTAATACTACTTCATTTGCTTCTGCATAAAAAAACTTGGATCATGTCCCTTTTTTCCCCATTGTTTTTTAAGCTCTTTTCTTTTCCTACAGATCTCATGCTCTGATTGTGGACCTACATAAACAAGTTCATAAATTTTCCCATGTTGGGAAAAAAAGGGACTTGATCCAAAAACTTAATTCTTAAATATATTTTTATTGCAATAAAGAAAAGCATCTTTAGCATTTAAAACTTGACTGTTACACAATTTGCTCAAACTTTCATTGGCAAGTCTTCTTTTCACCACACCACCACACTACACTACACAGCTTTTTAAAGAAAAAAATAACTTTTTGAATGAAACTTTGAAGTGTAAAATTACTTTGTGGGCTAAATATGTTGGCAAATTAACTATCACTTTTGGATTTAACTTTTCTTTGTTATACTTAATAACTCATAAAAAGAGGCAAAATCACTTGCCCACATGGTGAAATTGGGGTATCAGTTTAGGTACCCAAAATTGTTAATAAAACAAAAATTAATGTCTTCAGCTCAATTTAAGTTATTTTAATGAAAACTTCACCCCCAAAAACAGGGGGGTAAAGCATATTTTTTTTTAAATTGAATCAGCACTTTACGAGATATAATCATTTTAGTGTCACTCACCATCCAAAACTCTATCTAGGGGTGAAAAAACAAAAATGGTCGTAAAACAAAAACTATTTTACTTATTTTTCTAAAACTAGTTTTAATTTTATCAGAAATTTATAAAGAATCACAAATGTACAAATGAGCAAAATCTTAAATTCTATGGTTCCAAAATTTTAAAATTCTGGATGAATTATGAAATGACCCGTATAACACACATAATTTAAGTATATTAAAAACTTTTTTTATATTTTCTTCCCCTCAAAAAGTTAATGATGCCAAAAAAGTTTTAAAATATCTTTTTTTTTCAGCCATTTCAGACAAGCGTTTAAAATTTTACTGCAAAAACTTAAGACATGACAAAAAACATTGAAGCATAGCAAAAATATGTAAAAATAAAAAGCCATCTTTATGGTCAAGTTGGCCCAATTCATCCCATTATATATCACCTTGAAAGTTTTATTTTGTTGCATATTGGCACACAAAGGCTCTGACAATGAATGAAAAAGGGGTTGAGAAAAATGTTCAAAACTGGGCTGACATAACCTCCAAATCAACCTCCTGGTTGTGCCTCTGACAGCAAAGTGAAGACGTTTTTTAAATTTTTACCAGACTTCATAAAATTTAGGCTTGGGGTCCATGGAGTTTCAAAAGTTAGTCTAGCAGTTCATATGCTTGAACATGTTCAGAAACCTTCCTATGAAATGTTCACCAGCATGTGTTTTTTTTTAAACATAATTACTAGGGCATACACAAAGTATTTCAAGTGACAGTTTAAAAACAAATTAAAAAAATTAACCGATTAAGACTTGAATAGATGATGTAGAAAGATTAATTAAACTTATATATGATAAATTTGGTAACATGGTGGAAAAATCAAGTATTGTAAAATAAAAATAAAGAGTGAAGTCAACATAAAATGAATCAACCAAGAATTGGAAAAAAATAACACTAAGAACAAGGTCAACATGAAAATTAAAAAATGATTGATCAGGTTTCTTGTAGAAGAGACTGTAACTATTGTTTGTTGGTGAAACTAATCTGGAATCCTGCCTACAGAACTAGGAGGCAAAGAGAAACAAAACAAGAGAAAAAAAATCTGTTGAGAAACAATAGTAACCACAGGGGATTCCAGGTTTGTTTCACAAACAAAAATCACTGCCACTCGCTTATTGAAGAGACCCAATCGATCACCTTGAACAATCGGCAAAAGTTCAAACTTGAAGTTTCATGAAATTTCTTATTCTAGAAATGCAGACACAAATTTTCTATATAATAAAAACAGCTTGCTAAAAAAAACAGATCTCTTCATAAAATTACCATAAGTGATTCTTGTTTGTCAAACTAATACAGATGCCCCTGCAGTTACTATCGCTTCTTGAGTAATCCTTTTTCTCTTGGTTTCTTCTATATTCCACCCTGGTGCTAAAAGGTGGATTCCAGGTTAGTTTCACCAAAAAAATTACTTACAGTGACTTCTTGAAGAAACCCAAAAAAATTGGGTCTCTTCAAAAAGTCACTGTAAGCAATTTTTGTTAGTAAAACTAACCCAGATGCCCCTGTGGTTATTATCACTTCTTGAAAGATCTTTTTTCTCTTGATTTCTTATTTATTTTACCCTGGTTCTGAAAGGGGAGTTCAGGGTTAGTTTCACCAAAAAAAAATTGCTTATAGTGACTTCTTGAATAGACCCAAAAAACTTTACATCACTATAGAACATAAAAATTTATTTTATCAACAGTCAATAAAACAGCATTAACAAATTAATTTTAAAAACATGAAAATACCTCTTATTAGAATAAAATATTCTAATATACATCAGGGATATATAGAACATGTTCTATATATATATATATAGGTATTCTATATATCCCTGAATATACATATTCTCTTATTACAATAAAGCAAAATATAAGAAATGAAATTTATAACCAATGCATTCTTTTTCCAACGATATTCTTTTACCAAATTTTACTGGCTTAAATTTGTTGAAATTAATGACTGTAATTCTGATTATGTTAACAATAATGTCACCACTGAAAAAAGTTCTATTAAAATGGCATTAAACAAAAAATTTAATGACTGTTCTTCCCATCAAAACCAGAAAAAATATTGGGTCTCTTCAAAAAGTCATTGCAAGCGATTTTTGTTTGTGAAACTAACCCGGATCCCCCTACGTTTACTATTGCTGATATATATCCTGCTGAAATATTACTAACGCGAATGACCAAACCGCGGCTCTCACTCTTTACTCCTCTACTGCATTATTGGTTTGCCGTACCGTATGGAATTTTTAGAACGTTGTAATTGAAAAACCGAGACTAATTCGAAGTGAAGACCTTTTTTTTAGAGAACACTATGATTTTTTTACGAAATCAGAAAAATTGAAACTTATTTCAAGTAAAGACTTTGGTAAATTTATAGATAAGGTCCAGCACTACTTTAGGCCATTTTTCGAAACTAATTTACCGTTTTTTGCGTGCTGAAAACGATTTTGGCACTTAGACGCGTCGCAAATCATTTTTTAGGAGTGTTTCAGAGGGGAGATCCCCCTAAACCCCATCCCGAATTTTAGGAAAGCCTAAAAATCACTTCTTTATCGTTTTTCTTGGACACCCGCTTTATCCCTCCGAATAGCCAAATTTGGTTCAAAATGCGACCTTTTTCGTGTTTTCTCCGAACAAATAAAGTTCCGTCGATTTCGACAATATTTTTGTTCATGAAACTAACCCGGATCCCTCTGCGTTTTCTATCACTTCTTGAGAGATCCTTTTTCCCTTGGTTTCTTCTTTATTCTATCCTGGTGCTGAAAAAGGCATGATTATTAATTTGCGACAAATTTAAGTATCACCATGTTATTCAGCAGGAAAAATTACAAATAGAAAATCAAGGTTTGAAGCATAAAATCGTGCTGGACCTTATCTATAAAAATACCAAGACTTTTTTTAGAGAACAACATGAACACCTTGTAAATAATGTGGCTCTTGTTCTTTGACTGGTTGGCCACCCCCTGATATATGCTATTGAAAATTTCATTTTTGTCCTTTTGTAATTGTTTTTTTTTCTTAATTTGCAATGTGTGTGTCAAATTTACTGAATAAATAAATTTCTGTTCTGTTCTTATAAAAAGAAATTAATCCTAATTAATATTATTTTGAAATAAAAAAGAATGTGTAATTAGTGGTTATATTAAAGTCTAATAATAACCGATAGCCATGTAAAATTTTTATATGATATTATATCTCTATATAGGATTGGGCGTAGGTAAAGAATACGGACCCCCCTTGTAAAAATAATTTAAAATAACAAAAATAAAATAGGGTTAGGGTTAGGGTTAGGGTTAGCTAACCCTAACCCTAACCCTAACCTTTGACTCGCTTTATTCGTCAATTTTATTTTTGTTATTTTAAATTATTTTTACAATGGGGGTCCGTATTCTTTACCTACGCCATAGGATTGTCGGATGCAAAAAGCATATTTAATGATCTAAGAACTTTTGAAGATAACAAACCCAATTATTAGATCTAAATCTGACAAATGTACCAATAATATTGAGGGAAATCTCTTATTTTACGTTTGTAAATTTGGAGATTACGGCAATTTTTGTAAAACTAACCTGGAATCCTCCTATAGCACTACGAGAGAAAAAAAAGAGGAAAATAATTTTTTCAAGAAGCGATAGTAACCAAAGGAGGATTTCTGGTTAGATCACAAACAAAAATCGCTGACGGTAACTTCTTTGAGACACCCTTGAGTCTTTGGGAAGGCCTATTTGAGTACTTGAGCATTTTCCTTTGCATGGCAAGTCATTTTAGCGAGCACTTTCTTAATTTCGGTCATATTACTATCCTCCATTTCGACGAGCACTTCTTAATTTCGGTCATATTACTAACTAAAAAGTAAAAGGCAGATAAAAATTCCAACCGGATAGCAGTATCTTGGCATCTTCAGAAGCAAGCCAAAATAATAGCTTGATAGCAGCGACGAGGTGATTACATGACATACGTAATCGATTATGATTATGATCAGTGGGGGCTCGTCCACAAGAGCTGCAGAGTTGCAGTACCCTCAAATAAAGCAGCAAGGTTTAAAAAAATTTTTTTTTATTTTATTTTAATTTTTCTTTACATGAGTTTAAGTTAAGTCAGGATTTTAAAGCACGTTTTTTAAACTTTTTGAATTGGCAACTTAGATCTTGAGCTGTTTTAATTGCAGCTCCAAAATTTCACACAAAGTGACGCAAAATGACGCAATTTATTGACGCTTTATATGTAAGATTATATGTAGCCTACCTTGGAATTCAATGAATGCAGTTCATTCATGATAAATCTGAGCTGATAACGGAATAAAAATGCTTGGACCAGAAATGGTTAGTTCCGGCTTCTTGTTATTGAGTTTCCTTTGGCGGAAATAGCCATTTAGACTTTGAACTACAAGATTAGAGTAGCTTAATTTTAAGTTTTATGAGCTCTTTGCTGTTCAAATATTAAAATTAGAAGGTAGTGCTGTTTATTTCTATTTCAGCACATGTGCTAGATGAGCCTGCCTGTGGCACCTTGTCACATTTTGATTCTGAAATATTCAAGGTGGAATTTATTGCATTTGTATCCACTTTATTTGTATCCACTGCATTTGTATCCACCGCATGAGAAAGAAAGATAAGCAAAAATTTATTTTAACCGGGCCAATATTGAGGTCTAAGTTGTCTGACCAACTCCAATTATTTCATTAAATACTGAGGCACCATTGAAAATTCGGCTATGAAAGTTTCTGTGGTGCCCCCCTTTCTTTGGTGCCCTAAACACGTGCTTATTTTGCTTAATGGTTAATCCTGATGTGGCGGAGTCACAAAACTGCCCTTGTCCTCGCCTCAACTCCGTACAACGGCTTCACGACCAGCACGGAAATTTATGGGTTTTATTTTTTATCAATCAAAGCGATAAAACAATAATTAGAATATTTTATCTCTATATTTATCTTCCTGACTCGCGGGAAAGCGACGGACCGCTAATACATACCCCGACCTGCTTGCGGAAGTGCCAAAATATTGCTGTCCGCTTGGTCATTCACAATCCCGACCCTCTAACCACTCGACCACGCTGCAACTACAAAACAGTGTCGGAAAGCGTTTTTGTATAAAACAATTATTTTTCAAATTAATCTTGTCGCGTAAATACACAGGCCACACACTCACCGGACGAGCAAGGTTAAAGTCGATTACCAACAAGACTATTAAACTATCTGCTAAAAATAGACAATGTTCAAAGGGACTAAAAAATAGATAGCAGCCAAAATCAATTATAAAGTTCTGCTATTAAAAATTCGATGTCTCTCTTAGATCACTCAGTCGAATAATGTCAGCAGTTCCACAAAACTATTGCCCCAGTACAATGTCAGTGCCGCGAGAAGACACTAAAAGACAGTGATGTTATTCAGCGCAAAGACAAAAAGCAAGTTGATTCGAAACCCGTTGAGCACTTACCAACATGGCAAACATTTACGCGTACGACGTAACACAAAATACTATCCAACTGTGATAATAAATGATAAATAATATAAAATTGGATAGAAAAAAATTCGCAATTTATTGAACAATTGCTTTTCAAGCATTGAAAGCAAAATGGTAAATGACCGATAATATACGAGTATCATCAATAAAACAAGTTAAAAAAACAATTTGAGCCTTATTAACTTATTTTCAGTGGTGGGCACGGTACTTCTTAAAAGTACCGCAGTACCGGTACTCGGTACTTTTGAATAATACGAAATAATGGTAATGACGAAAACTCTATTATACATTGGATTTCATTTGATATTAAAAAATTGCAGTTAACAAAACGAAAACAATATCGTACGTATCCAACTGTTCACTTTCAAAAATTAATTATGCTTTGGACGTAAACAACATGCAGTGAATATGTTTTTAACTTGATTCTTCGGATAAATTATGCCTTGTACTGTATATATATGAAAGGCCTAATGAATACGTTGTCTTCTGCTTTTTTTATGTTAAAAAAAGTTTGTCAGGAATCGTACTCGTTTCCTGTGACTTATTAGAGCGGTTCAGTCAGAGTTATTCACAAACTTTTTGGGCCACGGACTTCTATTTGCAAATCTTTTTTATCATGGACTTCAATCTTATGTCACATCAATTTTCTGCCCAACCAACAAGGAAAGATAAAACAAACCCAAAAATAAACAACACAAAATCCGTTAAAAAATAAATGCTTATAAACAGGCATACCATATTTCCGTAGGGGCAAACAGGGACGCTCGTTTATAGAAAAAAATTTGTCCCTAAAAAGAAGTGTTGTCTAAAAAAAAAAGTCTTCACTTTGAATCTGTCTGGAATTTCATGGTATGGATTACTTTACCAGGTATACATGTATATGTTGACAAATTTTGTCATATCGCCGCGGACCCCTTGTGCGCTCATCACGAACCTTATTTCGGGAAACTCTGTTTTGGTGATTTAATAAAATTACTCAACCTTCGCTGGGCGTTAAATGTTATGGTAATTTTTTATATTTTTGCTTGCAAAGCAACGAAATCAGAATTTCATCAAGGCCTTTTTGAATTGGTAAGAATATGAAATATGGTGTTTAGTGGATTTCCGATTTTATTATGGTGTTTAGTGGAATATGAAATATGGTGTTTAGTGGATTTCCGATTTCCGATTTTATGAAAAATATTTCCATTTTTATAATTAGACTAGAATGTTCCTTGCAAATGCAATACCTTCAGAAAATATTTACTACACTAAGATTAAGTCCTATAATTTCTGATTTACCGTATTTAGCGCCGAAAGCGCTAAAGATAATTGATTGACACAATTGCACGCAAAAATGCTACTTTTTCCAAAGCACAATAATTACTATATGCACATTAAACACGATAATTACTCTTTTTTGCACAACTGTGCGGTGACCATTAACAATTTTTTTGTACATGTTATAACGTATATAGTTTAGTTGCCGTCTCCCTATTTGCAACCTTTGCTCTATTTAGTTTTCAATTATTGTTCTTTTGGATGCAAATAATAATAAAAACAAACTGCTACTACTACTACTACTACTACTACAACTACTACTACTATTTTAATAGCCTGCAACGTCTAGGCATTTCTATAAAACAATTTCTTGTTCTATTGAAAAAGCTGTGGATAGTAAACTGGCGTTATTGTGCTATTATCTTAGTTTTCAACTTACAAATAACGTCGACTTGAAAACTGAAGGCAGCCTGCTGTGTGGTTAAGTAAAAATTCCAAGTTTTATTTATTGTACCACAATGATCTTAACATATCATATTTTCTTTTGATCATCTTAAAGGAATAACTAAACTTACTTTTGATTTTGCTAAGTTCAAGATATGCAGACGCAGTGGTGGATATTCAAATTTAGGGGCCCGAGGCAAGGATTTCTAAAACTTGATGTTCTCTAAAAAAAAATATGGCTTTGACGTTGTATTTCCCTTTTTTCTCCCAAAATCATAGTGATATCTAAAAAAAAAAGTTTTAACTTCGATTTGATCTCTCTTTTCGCTAATTTTTTCCCAAAATCAAGGTAATCTCTAAACAAAAAAAGGTCTTCACTTTGTATCGATCTCCTATTTCCCACTTTTCGTCCGAACTTCATAATGATCTCTAAAAAAAAATATACAGAAAAATGAGACTATATGAACTATTTTTGAGGGGAGCCCGAGGCAACTGCCTCATTTGCCTCACCCAATATCCACCACTGTGCAGACGTATGTCGGAAAACAGAATTCGGAGAAATTTCTTGCGATAGATTTTCATATTTCAGTAACACAATGCGAAAGAAAATATACTGCTTTTGCTAGTAAGCTATTGCAAACCCAAACGAAATCAATAATTTTTACTAATTGTAACTTGCAACAGACAGCACTTTATTATAGATTATGGCTGTTTGATTGGTATTACAAAATACGCTTTTAACACCTTTCTGATATAGCCGCCAAAATGCGAAATACGCGATTTTATGACTGGAAGGGCTAGCGCAGTGGTTTTCAACCTTTTTCATACCATGCCCCACTTTTCAACCCAAGGTAACTTAACGACCCACTTCGGTCAACAAAATTTAATTTCCGTTGCAAAAAACCTGGTAATCTTTAAAAAAAAGGTCTTCACTTTGAATTTGTCTGCAATTTCTCAATTTTCATCTCAGAAACATAAAAAAAGTCCTCGCTGGGAACTTGCTTCCGATTTTTCGACCATAATGACTTCATTATACTGTAGGGGAAGATGAGGTAAGTTGAACCAAATTTTACAAAAAATAAGATAACTTGTTAATTATAAGCGCTATATAATAGAACTTTTAAGATATTATATTTCAAGATATAAGGTTTATTATGATGTAAATTATTTTTTAATTTAGTTTCCCAATTTTTAATAATTTGTGTTCAAAGTTGATACTTTTTTTAGTTCAACTTGCCCCTTCGTCGGGGTAAGTTGAACAAGTACCGAAGGTAAGTTGAACCATCCACAGAAGTTGCTAAAAAAAGTTAAAAAAATAAATTGTTGCAACCTAATATTGTATAAACTCATACTTTTAAGACCACTGTTATAAGTATTACACATCAAGCTTTGGATTGAATGTTTTAATTCTGCCTACTTGAGCAAAATTACTAGCACAAATATTTTCAAACATAGCAATTTACAATGAATAATCAAAGAATTTAATTGTTCAAATTTTGGCATATGAGAAAACGTTAATACACGTTCCAGCGATTGAGATTTATCGGAAATACAAATTTCTTTTGCCTGGAAGTTGTTCCCGTGACATAAGGAAGAGCAAGTATCTTTATGATATCACTTTCTGGAAAGGAACATTCATCGTCTTCCTTGAAAATAAACCTGGGTTTCCCAGTAATATGATCAACTTTGCACTTTTTTAAAAATTTTGCCTCGCATTCACCAGTCTCATCGTCAATACTTTCAACCAGACCAATATAAAAACGGGAATTTGCTTTTCCAGTGGGCTTAAAACAAACTAGAACATAATCTCCTGGAACTGGGTGAACTAACTTTTCGGAGCAATCACTACTATCATCACACAAATCTTGTACATTAGGTTATGGTTCTTCATCACTCGAATTCTCACGAAACAGTTTTCTTTTTTTATTTAAGGGTGCTTTCTTTATTGGTTTTTCTTTTAATATGTTATGGATTCGTGACTGGTTTTTTCCGGAGTATCAGTCAAAATTGTCGTTTTTCCTCGTTTTCGACCACTTTCTGTTAGTTTTCGTGGTCCAGCACGGGGAACAGGTAAAATTTCTGAAGGAGACACATAAAAGATATCATTTGATTGATGATTGGAAGTTGAAATGGTGGAAAAAAGATTGTCCTCTTGATTTTGACAGCTTGTTTGTGCGTTGCGAGTCTCGATTATTTCCTGGTTAAGATAAGAACGATTAGTTAATTCAGATGGAGCAAAGGCGTTTTCATCAAATATATCTCTGCAAAATGGATAGATACCAGTCGATTTAAATCCAGCTTGTATGTTACCCGGAGTAAATGCAGCTAAGTAAGCTTTATTGATTAAGGCTGGAATGTTATAAATAGTAACTATTTTTCCAGGATTAGACCGCATCCACTCGTCCATTGCCTGATTATATTTCGACTTTAAAGGTCCAAACACTGAGCGGTCTAGCGGTTGTAAGCGATGAGAGATATGAGGAGGGATAGTCTAGAGAATTAATCCATTTTGTTTTGCCAGCTGAATGGATGCCATGGACGCATGACTTTCATGGTTATCCAAGATTAATAACGCACGATTTTCATTGTTGCAAGAAATTTGATTTACTATGTGTTTTAGTACATGGAAAAAATTTCTTCGTTTATCCATCCTGATTTATTTGAAGTGCCAATGGAGCCGGTTGGTCCGTCACGGATAAAATGATCTATATACTTTTTTCGAGGAAAAATAAAAGCCGGTGAAATACTATTACCAATTGCACTAATGCAGCAAACAAGTGTCACTAACTCTCCGCGCCCTCTTGATGTGATGGAGGCAATTTGTTTGGTACCTTTCGCTGCTAACACTTGTTTTGGGCTTTGCACCGTAGTCACACCTGTTTCATCAACATTAAATATTGTGTTAGGTGTGAACTTGTACCTGTCCATAACTGAAGCTAGATTATCAAAAAAATTCATTCACTGTATAGCGGTTAAATGCTATTGCTCTTGCTAAAGACGTGGCTTCCGGTGTCCTGTATGATATGTTATATTTTTTTATGAAGAAACGAAACCATTCTTTTCCGGCTAGTTTATTTTCCTCCCAGCTCACAGGTGCAGCTATGTTATTTTTTTTTAGCAAGTTCATATGCGAGTTGACGACATTTTGTAGCAGTAATACCATAAAATCTTTTTGAAAGTTCCTTAACATGATCTGCTAACTCTTTTTCAATCGGTTCTTGAAATATTCGCTTTTTTTCTTTTAAAGCACTATAGCCGTATAAATTTTGGGTTGCACCACTTGCTTTCTTATCTATATAGCGTTTCAAGGTGTTTCTGGAAATGTTAAATGATTTGGAAGCAAAACTTAGGGATTTTCCATTTTTTACACATGTTGCAGCCGCTTCCATTATTTCTTTCGGCTCATTTCCGCGGTTAGTTTTTCTTGTATAAACTCTCGGCATTTTCAATAAAATATATACGCAAAAAATGCAATTTTTTTATAATCAAAATCTAAAAATAAACTATATTAATTTTTAATGTGCAATGGGGTAAATTGAACCATGGTTCAACTTTACCCACAACTAGTGGTTCAACTTGCCTTACAGGTATGTGCTATGTTATTTTTAAAATTTCTACTAAGATAGACAAACTTGCGCATTCAAAGAAACAGAATTTTATATTATGTTTATTATCTATTTTTTAGTCGTAGCTACGCAATAAATTGATACAAAATCTAGAAGTAATTATCAGTTAACTTTCTTTTACTGCTATTTACTTTTTCAAGTCATAAAAGCTTTTTCTAACACTACATTTCTGCCTGAACAGATATTTAAATGCTGGTATGACAGAGTCAACTGATTTTCAACGTGCAAAAAATAGGTGGCCCAAAATATTTTGTTTACCTTCAAATTAACGCTGGGGAGCCTGTGGTTCAACTTACCTGCTGGTTCAACTTACCTCCTCTTCCCTAACATATTGCTTTCATTTTCATTTATGCTCTGTGGCCCATTGAAAACACCACTGTGGCCCACCCACCCTGGGTCAGCGTATAAAAATGCTCTAGTTATAAAATGCTCCCGCAGTGAGCGTTAAATCTATTCAAACTGGGGTTTTTAAAAAACTTGTACGACTGGAAGGGGAGGCGGGGCGGAAAGTGCCCGCGCTTTTTGTTTGCTTATATTTCGACAATAAGTACCGCTAAAAGTGTCATTCAAGGTTGTATAGAAAAAAAAATTTATACTCTTTCTATAGAGATACTTAAACGTTGTAATAAATTATTATTTCGGATTGAAAAAGCGAGTTTTCGAAAGGTAGTCAACTTTTGTAAATTGGCCGAAAAGCAGAGATTGGTTTCATAAAGTCAAATAAAGTTCGGCGGTTTGATTGATCGTATGATTAAAAGTAAAACTCTTCCCAGTTGGAATCCCTTTAGGGAGGTTACTGCAGTTTACAGAAGAGGAAACTCTATTTTAGCAAAATCTGATTTTATTATTAAAATGCTTCGCTCTTAGCAACAACAAATGTTTTCAAAATTTATTATTTTTTATTTATTTTAATCTCTATATTTATCCTCCTGACTCGCAGGAAAGCGACGGAGGCGCTATACATAGGGTAAGCAATTACCCCGACCTGCTTCCGGAGATGCCAATATATTGCCGTCCGCTAGTAAGTTAGTAGAGATATTACTGCAATTTAGTACTGCTTGTCAAGACCACCAAGCAGGGGAAAGTGCCGTAAAGTGTCTTTCCCAAGGACACAACAGTTTTTGAATTCACCGGACTTTTTGAACAATTTTGGAAATGAACTTTTCATACAATAAAAGAATTACAATACATTCCAAGAAAATTGAAATTTTAAGTGTCACATCGTACATTTTTATAATTATTTCAAAATGTTACAATAAGCCTAATATAAAAAATTTAGTTAGGATTGATTACTTTGATGAAATTAATTTTTTTGGATTTTTGCAACCTTTTTTCTTTTTTAGTATTATAGGTTAGTCCAGCCAACATAGTAGAATATTTTATAGTCGAACTTGACTAATGCTATGGCGTATATTTTTTGATTTTAGATTGAGCGTACATTGAATTATTTACATTTCGTGAGATTAGGGCTGCCCAATCCGAGACCCCCAAAGTCTATTGTTGAAGCCTACCAAAGATTTTGTGATTACAATTATTGTAATGCTTTGAATCAATTTAATAACGCGCAGAAAACTTGGAATAGTTAGGCTAATTTTCGTCTCAGTAGAGATTTTTCGCTTTATGTAAGAATAAAACACGTAGCCTAGGTCTATCAAACTGGTGACCTTTTTTGTTTGGTCTTTAACTAAATTCATGGTCCGAATTCCTGTTATCAAGGAGATTCATTCAGAAATAACACATTAAAATTAAGTAAAGACGAAAAAGAAGATACTTTGATTTCTGCGCCGATTGTGAGCCGCAATAAACTTTTCGACAAAAGTTGGACCATAATGGTTAAAAGATTGAGCACCCCTGCGTCAGAATATAAAACAACCTAACATTTTCCAAAACGTTATCATCGAAATAAATTTCTACCGAGAGTAATTTTGGATTTTAATATTGATTTGCTCATAATTTACGACACCGACATTTTTTCTTTTAGAATAATTTAATTTATAGTACAAATTTTGACATTAAAATAAAAAATAAAACATTGGTACAATCAATTAATGATATTGCACTCAAGCATAGCCCAATATATTCTATTCAAATGTCTTTTGACCTTGTTTACGTAAATGTTCGATACAGTCCCCAGCATAATTCAAAAGTAGGACGGAAGTCCTTTTTATAATTTTCGATTATCTCAAGCAAACTGCGACTAATATTTCTTAAATTTCACTTTCTAAATGTAGTTCGATTTTTTGGTCATTTTCATTACGCGCTCAGTGCAACAAAGAAAGTAAGCTATTCTATTTAGAGTTATTTCAAACATAAATTATAAGGAGGAAAAATGATCGCACACCTATCTAGATATTGTACTGTACAGAAAATAAAATATAAAAATGAAATAAAATGAGAAAAACAGAACATTGTGCACTGAAGTTGACTATTTTTATTATTGAGCACAAGCTTTCGTGGGCTACTGCCCACTTCGTCAGGTGCAATGGAATGAAAATGCAATCAAAACAGGTTTTACACAACGGCATTAAACGTAACAAACAGACATATGTGACGTAATGAAATATGAAAATATCGGTAAAAAAGACTAAGTTTGAGAAAATATGGCAGTACGGTAAATTACAGCAATTTAAGCAAAAAACAAATGCGAGAAAATGGCATGCAAGTATAAAAAGATGCGAAATGGAGAAAGAAGTGAAAAACATAAATGACCCTCAAGTTTACAAGAATAAAAATAAATATTACACGTAGTTAGACATAAATGAATAATCTTTATTTAAACCTTGGTTAACACAATCGAGTTTGAAAATAATTTTTTGTTCTTCCACTTCCCGTTGTTGCTTTGTTTTGCCTTTAACTTTCTTGATTACTGCTAATTTGAGATTGTCCAAACTATGGTCGGGTTTATTGAAATGTTCGGCTACTGGTTTGTTTCTATTGTGTTTAATGTCGCTCCTGTGTCCGTTCATCCGTTGTCTGATTGAGTTGCTTGTTTCTCCAATATAGATTGCTTTAGGGCAAAGATTGCATAAAATTGCATATATGATATTTGATGAATTGCAGCTAAAATTTCCGGAGATTTTTATAGGGACTCCGTTAGGACCCGTTATTGTAGGATTAGTGTTTATGTTGGGACAGAGATGGCATTTAGGAGAATTGCAGGAAAAGGTGCCCGTGATGAAACGTTCATTTGGTAAGGAGGCAGATGTAAGTAGAAGTTTGAGGTTAGGGGGTTGACGATATGATATAAGTGGTGGTGCAGGGAAGATTTGGTTAAGATATGGGTCTTTGTTTAGTAAAGGTAGTAACGGAGTCCCTATAAAAATCTCCGAAAATTTTAGCTGCAATTCATCAAATATCATATATGCAAGTTCATGCAATCTTTGCCCTAAAGCAATCTATATTGGAGAAACAAGCAACTCAATCAGACAACGGATGAACGGACACAGGAGCGACATTAAACACAATAGAAACAAACCAGTAGCCGAACATTTCAATAAACCCGACCATAGTTTGGACAATCTCAAATTAGCAGTAATCAAGAAAGTTAAAGGCAAAACAAAGCAACAACGGGAAGTGGAAGAACAAAAAATTATTTTCAAACTCGATTGTGTTAACCAAGGTTTAAATAAAGATTATTCATTTATGTCTAACTACGTGTAATATTTATTTTTATTCTTGTAAACTTGAGGGTCATTTATGTTTTTCACTTCTTTCTCCATTTCGCATCTTTTTATACTTGCATGCCATTTTCTCGCATTTGTTTTTTGCTTAAATTGCTGTAATTTACCGTACTGCCATATTTTCTCAAACTTAGTCTTTTTTACCGATATTTTCATATTTCATTACGTCACATATGTCTGTTTGTTACGTTTAATGCCGTTGTGTAAAACTTGTTTTGATTGCATTTTCATTCCATTGCACCTGACGAAGTGGGCAGTAGCCCACGAAAGCTTGTGCTCAATAATAAAAATAGTCAACTTCAGTGCACAATGTTCTGTTTTTCTCATTTTATTTGAAAAGTTGACACGGCTTTCCCAATTCTATTTCTTCCAATTCTTCGATGAAAAAATGAAATAGTTATTCATGCCAAGTCATATATGCTAAATTTTAATACCGGTCCGTAGTGTTGTAAAATAATTTCTACTGCTTGTTCTTGTTGCAAGCAAAAATATATGAAAAAAGCTGGAGCAGGGATCTTTTAACTCTGCTACATTTGATGTGTCATCTGCTTAAATAAAAACAAGTCAAATAACCTCTGTTGGTGTGTTTTCCGTTAAGTTCAATATTAACACTTAAACATGATTGTGTTATTTTTTGTGGTAATTAGAATTTTATTGATTGATTTCACTTCAGAAACCTCTTTTATTCTGTTAAAATTGGTCAAAAATTGGAATTTAAATAAAGTTTCAAAAAAAAATACAGATATTGGATATGTAGCCTACAATATGTAAGGGTCGAATGACATAGACTGACGCTGGCGTATAAAAAAATGATACAATTAATTATACATGTATAATGTAAAACTTCAAGCGCATAAGTAATTAACGATCTTTCTTCAATTTTATCAAAATAAACCCTGATATTTAAACCGATAAGCAAAAACAATATTTTTTCAATCAATTTTAATTTTGTTTCTTTTTCTATGCACATTTAAACATGATTAAGATTGATGAAAAAAATAAGACAAAATAAGCTTCATACACAAACCCATCATTCGTTTTCAAGATTTAAGATTTTTATTGATTTTTATTGTATTTTAACTCTATTTATCCTCCAGACTCGTACAAAAACGTTAAAGGTGTTATTCTGGTTATACTAACGGCAACTTTTAAGCAATACCGTACCTGCTTATTTAATGCTATATATGCGGGCCCTCTAACAGATAATTGCTTTCAAAGATGCCAAAATATTGTAGTAGGTTGGAACTTTTAATGGTGCCGCTTTGGTATGCGATCTCAGCGGTTGTGCGATCTCAGTAAGTTTAGATTTTACTTTGCTATGTGATCTCAACATTTTTAAAAATATTATTAGGGTTAGGTGAAGGTCACCCTCACTCACCCTCACCCTCGCCCTCATCACTCACCCTTACCCTCACTCTAACCCTCACCCTTACCCTAACCCTAACACTCACCCTCACCTTAAATCTCACTCTCACTCTAATTCTAATTAGGTTGATTAAGCGAGATCACATACCAAAGTAGTTTTATGACGCTGAGATCGCATACCAAAGCAGTACCCTTTTAATTTACTTTTTTAGTTTTTATTAGAGACATAACTGAAATGCCATTCCACCAAGACTACACTACTAGCCTGAGTAAGCTAAGCCTAATCAAAAAGTCGCAAAAAGGCTACTGGTTATAAAGTGCGTGTAGTTGTTTTGGCAAGTGCTTTAAACCATATAGAGTCTCCTATTAACTGCCTGTTCTTACTTACTTCACACGTGGTCAGATATAATAAAAGAATCCCTATTAAAGTTTTAAACTTTCTACATCTGCGCCTTCGATAACAACTACGATACAAAAATGAAAGAAAACAACTAAGGATGGACGACGTGGTAGCGACAACAAGAAAAAAGGCG
Source organism: Diplosoma virens (assembly GCA_963680785.1). Classification (NCBI taxonomy): domain Eukaryota; kingdom Metazoa; phylum Chordata; class Ascidiacea; order Aplousobranchia; family Didemnidae; genus Diplosoma; species Diplosoma virens. Next base: position 33,472,402 of record OY796886.1, on the reverse strand, counting down.
ATTTATATAACCGACAAACGCGAACGCGGAGTCATGTGATCACCGAAAGCGCAAGCACATGTCGGAATCCGTAACAGTACGTAAAACGTTTCTAAACCTGACCTTGCTTTAAATTAACTAGTAACTAGTACCGGAAAGATAAGGAAAGTACTTGTAAACAATTGCCTATGACAAATGCCAATTTGTGATAATACTACTGTAAATCAAGAGACTGCTTTGAAGCTGCAATCGATGCGAAAAACAAAAACATGTTGCAATGCTTGCAAAAAAAACTTTCAATGACCCTACAATTAGACGGAGTACCGCGGTACTTTATAAAAAAAAGTACCGCGGTACCGGTACTCGGTACCAAGTACCGATGGTACCGGTACCGGTACTAAAAAAGTACCACAGTACTTTAGTACACGGCATTGCCCACCACTGCTTATTTTATCAAACTTAGTAATACTCATACGGATAACACAGGGAGATAAAAATTATCAAACTTGTATAGAAAATGGCCTCCCCTTTTTCACACTGTTTAAATACGTATTAATGGCTTTACCAAAAAGGGGGGCCCGGTGCAAAAAAAGTTAGGAGGGCCACTATTTAATGTTCCAAGGCAAAGCAATTTCTAAAAAAGGTCATTGTCATAGGGAGAGCCACTATTTAGTATATGAAAACAAAGTGATTTCTAAAAAAATGTCTTTATTTTAGGGGGGGGCCACTATTAAGTGTTTCAAATCAGTGTTATCTTTAAAAAATCTTGGGTTTAGGGATACCATTTTTTTGTGTTTCAAAACAAAGTTATCTTTAAAAAAAATCTTTATTTTTGACGTGCCACCGACGCCCTAGTTCTACTATAAAGAAATAGAGCAATAGCTTGTGTAGGGGGGTTTGTGTAGGAGGCCCCGGTGCGACCGCTACATTCGCACTCTATTAAACCCATCATTGTGAAAACGCTATTGTTTGGCGCCCCTTTTGGAATTGTGCCAGTGGACGCCATGAATGAACGTATGTTTTTAGTTTGTATTATCAGACATATGTTCACCCCAGTACACTTTCATATAAAAAGTTTTCATTTTTTCTGGTAAATAAAACCATAAATTCATTTTACAAAAAAACTTGGAAGATCTGAAAAAAATTGATATACTTTTAAGTTCTCGTATTCTTCTACAACCCTGCGATCATTTACTGTAACATTCTAGCTCATGTTAAAACACTTTATGATTACACTAAGTAGGGGAGACGGGGGCACGTAGTAATAGTTTTTTTTCTTTTCGCTATTTCTCTCATAATAAATTTTTTTCAAAATTTTTGTTTAATAAGAAAAATTTAGATTACTATTTAACTAATATCAAAAAAATAGATCAATAATTTTCAAAGCTTAGTGGTTGAAATTACAATTTAAATATTTAAAAAAAGCATTACAATGTGCCCCGTCAAAGGGGTAAGTTGTAACACCAGTTGGGGTAAGTTGTAACAGCAACTAAATCATTAATAAATGGGCATGGCTGCTTTCTCATTACCAGGTTGCTGTTCAACGTCCTGCATTGCTTTTTCGATAAGATTTTTTTTCTGGTTGAATGCTAGCAGTTGGCTGATTATCTTGATCATCATACAGATTTTCTTGCGCTATGGTCAATGCACCTACTTTAGTGTCAACACCTATTGCTTCTGTCAGAGGTTGATGCAAGAAACCAGTAATTGATTTTATCTTCTTTACCATATCATTTTCAATTTTCTTTCTCTTGCGCTTGCTAGTTCCACTTTCAAATCTTTTACTCATAAAATTAGGGTTAGAAAAAGTGAGAAATAAGATTATTGCTTGGTCTAAACGCAGGTAAGCAATACCAATACGTCTAATAATAAGATAAATCGATAACATTGATAAATTTCTGGTGATAAAACGTATATTTTACAACAAAAGTAAGCAACACACTGTCTATAAGTTATTTTAGCAATATGTCAACTACTGGTACTGTTTTTTTGCAGAATAGACTACTTAGTAACCTTTATAACTACGTTAATTTATAATTTATGTAGAAGGTATTTAGCAATACAGGTATAGATTCTGCTTCAGGCGGAGTTTAAACTTGTCAAGTTTTTAATAGAATTACAAACTTCGAAATTGAATTTCGAGGCCCTAGGCTTCAGCCTGCCTAGCCTATTGGTAAATCCGGTCCTGATTGTACCACCCACTCCTCATCAGGACGACTGTTAAAATAAAGCTCAAGAAACGTAATGCAAAACTACTCTTTTGCTTTTAGTGTATTTTTAAAAATTGATTTTTGTTTATTTGAAGCTTTAACAGATTGTCCTTTTCTTGTGTGTAGGGGAAAGTGGGGGAAAGCAGAACTCGGGGCAAAACGAAATATTGGAATATTTTACAAATTTTAAGAAATAGCCCCACCATTTTTCGTCACGTGGAGAGTTATCGGGTGACAGGTTTTCCCGCCAAAATTCGTTACTTGGCGTATTTAGTGTGTGGAGTTATGCAGAAATTTCAGTTTAAGCATGTCTTACTATAAGAAAAGGGTTGAGAAGATAAGTAATTTTTTCTTTTGCTATGCTGCTGAGCTATCATGTTTAAGGTTGGGTTTGAAGTGCATCTAAAGAGTATCCAAACGTAAGTTGAACAACTATTTTGCTTCATAAGAATTTTCAGATTTGTTACTTTTGTCTACGAAGCTAGTTTGGGGCAAAACGAAATATTGCTTTTGGGGCAAAAGGGAATGCTGTTCCGCTTTGCCCCAAGTTAGATAGTCATTTGATTGCAACCTTATCTTATTGAATTATAGCATATACAGTACTTGAATAAAATTATGCAAACTTGTTTGTATTTTCATCAAGGTTGGAATATTGACTTTACGCATTTGCTTACATACAATTTAGGTTAGGTTGATTTATCTGTAAATTGCTAAATTGTAGAATGGTTAGAAATTACAAACGTAAAACTGAAAACGCCAGATGGTCCGAAAACGACTTGCAGGCTGCTATAAAAGGTATAAAGAACAAAACAATAACGTTTTCAAAAGCGACAGAACTTTATAAAATACCAAGATCTACGTTGTTTCGACACGTACGCAATAAAGTGTCCAATCCAGGTACGAAGAATCTTGGTCGCTTTAAACCTGCCTTAAGTCCTGACTTCGAAGATGAGCTTGTGTCTCATATTAAGCACATGCAGAAAATGCTATTCGGCTTAAGCTGTAACAGCTTAAGAAAACTGGCTTATGATGTTGCACAAGCAAATGGTCTAACAGTACCGTTTAATGATGATAAAAGCAAAGCTGGTAAAGATTGGTTATATGGTTTTTTGTCTCGTCATCCTGACCTGAGTTTGAGAAAGCCGGAGGTCACAAGCCTTTCTAGAGCCATAGGCTTTAACAAGGTTCGGGTTGAACTTTTTTACAGCAAACTGCAAGAAATTTTGTTACAAAATAATATCTCACCTGCTAGAATTTTTAATATAGATGAGACAGGAATATCAAGTGTGCAAAAGCCAGGAAAAATTTTAAGTCAAAGAGGAATGAAGCAAGTTGGCAAATTAAAAAGTTTGGAAAAAGAGAAAACAATCACAGTGGTTTGTGCAATGAATTCAATTGGGAACTATATACCTCCAATGTTTATATTTCCCAGGAAAAGAATGGTACAAACTCTACTCAATGGTGCTCCTTTTGGATCAATAGGATACTGCTCATTTAGTGGATGGATCGATACTGCTTTATTTCTGCAGTGGTTGATTCACTTTCAAAGTCAAGTAAAGGCAACACCTGAAAGCAAAGTGCTGCTGATACTAGACAATCATGCTAGTTATGTAATATTGCCAGCTATAAATTTTTGTCGAAAAAATAATATCATGATGTTATCAATTCCACCTTTCACATCTCATAGACTCCAGCCTCTCGATCGTACTTTCTTCGGACCTTTAAAGACCTATTACAACCAGGAAATTGAGAAGTGGTTGCTGAACCATCCAGGCAGAAGAGTTTCACACTTTGATGTGGTAGGAATTTTCAACAAAGCATACCTGCGATCAGCTGATGTACAAAAAGCTGCAAAAGGCTTTAAATGCACAGGCATTGTGCCTTTCAATTCACACATTTTTACAGATGCAGATTTTGCTGCTGTAAATGTGACTGATAATTAAGACGAACAGCCTCAAGTAGATGTGGGTAATGCTGCAGCTTTTTTTCCATCAGTAAGTGTTCTAGTTCCAGTTTCATCTATATCTGCAAGGGAAGGAAATGCTGCAGAAACTTCAGCTGAAGAAACTCTTGACACAAGTGATAATGCTGCTCAAGAAACAGCAGACAATTGCAATGAACTGAAGCATTCCTCATCTACTGTGAGAAGAATTAGTGTGACAGAAATTTCACCACTGTCTAAGGCTCAGTGTAGCACACGAAAACGTCGCGGAAAAAAAGTTGAACTGTTGACAAGCACTCCCCAGAAAAAAATTATGGTGGAAAAAATGAAAAATTCAAATAACAAGACAAAACAATCTTTGTTAAAGAAAGGTAGAAGTGGTGAATGGCAGTGCCCAATGTGTAGTGAACCGTACATTAATTCACCAACTGAAGACTGGATCCAGTGTGACAGTTGTAAAGAGTGGTGTCATGAAAAATGCACCAGTTATGACGGATGTGGTGGATTTGTTTGTGATTTGTGTACCTAAGCTCTACATGCTGATAAAATTTTAGCTTTTTTATTTCTAGAATTGTGTTAGGTTAAGTTTAGCTTACTGCTGCACTGTTGCATTTTTTTTATTTCTTTCAAGCCAAGTTAATGTATTTTTACTGTAATATTTTTTGACGAGTTTGGGTGTTTGCTTTGCTGTTGCAGTATTTCTTAGAAGCCATGTTTGTCTTTTTTACTGTGTTATTCGTTATTTTAAATTTGGCTGTTTTCTTATACAGTATTCTACAATATAAACAAGCTTGCTTGCAATACGCTCAGTTAAGGTGGTGTTTAAATAGAAGTGTGTGTGATCTTTCAGAGATGAAGCCATTAATGTCTAATAGGCCTTTCAATCTAAGATTAATTAGTCTTACTCTTTATTTTAATTTAAAATCTATTATTGACTACGATATTGCCCAACAAGGAATCAAACCATTAATTTTGGTATGTCTAATTTTGTTGAAAGCTAAAATAAATCCAAGCAGTAGCAAACTAACTGGATTAATAATAAAATAACCCACAGAATAATGATTGGGGCAAAACAGAACAAGCGTTCTGCTTTGCCCTGAAGCTCGGGCAAAGCGGAACAAAATTTCAATTTTGAAATTGGCTTATATTATCAAGCCTAGGCAAAATTTTTTTGTGAGCTGGCATGTGAAGATACTAGACCTGGGGCACAACTATTGCGACCAGGAACCATGTCTCTAGAGTGTATATAGCAGAAGTTATGAAAGAATTTGTAAAACTGTTCTGCTTTACCCCACTTTCCCCTATATTAGCATGGCACACTTTTTAGACCTTTTCTTGTTTTGCAATAAGGACTTAGCTTTAAGTTTTTTAGCACTCTGTTGAGTTTTACATGGCAAAAACATTGTTTTGGTACTCCCTTTATTGATTTCTTTTAAATTATAGCAACTGCTGCAGCAGCTCTTCAGTTGCCTTGTAATGATGAGCTGGTGTTCCTGTTAGTCTTTCTTGTATAATTTCTCATATTATTCAGAAATTTTGTTGCCGAAATTACTTTTATTGTAAGCTGGTTAAGCCTATGCACAAAAATATGTGTTACAACTTGCCCCATCAGCCTATGTTACAACTTACCCCACCTTATACTTAGTCAAGTTTTTGTTAATATTTCAAAGAGTTAAATTTTAGTTGCTTAACCTTGTTAGGTAGGGCTATTGTTTTGTGTTTCGGCTGATATAAAATATTTCAATAAAACCGCACTCACTATCTCTCCAGAAGACAAAAATTAAATTTCGAAAAATTTACTTTGCCTACTCAAAAAGCTTGTTTTAACAGTAAGCCTATTTTTAGTCATTGGAACTAAGCAATGTTATTTGCTAGCAATCGGTCTTAATATGATTGTTATTTGGGGCTATTTAAAATTTTGTTGGTTTATGTTAGATTTCGACAAATACGAATGTTAAAACTTCCCCGGTCTCCCCTAAGAAAAAAATAAAGTGAAAGTTATTTAAAAAAAGTTTTATTGAAAGTCATTAAGTTCAATAACTTATAAAATACCAGTCTTGTAATGATTTTTTATATAAAATAAATAGTTTTAATTCATTGTTTAACCTAGTAATATAATTTTTCATATCGTTGCGCAATAAAATATGTTCGATATTTACGGTCCAATACATACTGGGCTAAGCTCAAGGCAAGTTTGTTTTTTTTTCCTTTTTTTTATTTCATTTCTTGATTTATTCTTCTGACTCGCAAGAAAGCGATGAAGGCGCAATATACATGCTTAGGGCAAGCTATTGCCACGACCTGTTCCCGGAGATGACCAAATATTGCTGTTCAGTTGAAGTTTTTTATTTTGGTTTTTTAGTTTTATTTGATATATGACTGAAATTTAGAACTTGCAGCTTGCAAAAACAGCCAAGTAAGAAAATTGCCGTAAAGTATCTTTCCCAAGAACACGACAGAATGGCGTGAGGAGGTTTGAAATCGAGACCATGTCGATCACAATCGTGATACTCTTAATCAAGGTTGTGGAGCGGGAGTCGCATGTTTTAGGGAGGAGTCGGAGTGTGCTGGAGTTGCAGTTGTTTTTCTTGGTGGAGGTTCTACAGTATTTTACGCTCAATTAGGCTTCCACAGTTTCGGAGTCGCCGGAGTGGCATATTTAGGGCGGATTCGGAGACGGAGTTGCTTTTTCTGACAAGCTGAAACCGAAGTCGTTTTTTAAGATGTTCTGGAGTGGGAAAACTTTAAATAGGTGGAGTTGGCGTCGGAAAAAAATTTTCCCACTTCACAACCCTGCTTTCAACCACTCGACCACACTACCAAAAAGCTCTTATCAAACTGTCCTTGAAGTGCGCTGAGAAGAAAAATTTTAATAAAAAACAAACAAACGCTGAGCATGTACGCCAGAAGACAAATATAGAATGACCATAGCTATTAAAAAATAAAAAAAAATTTTACAAGCAGAGTGAATAAGATAATAGACTTCATTGTAGGGCGAATTGAAAGCAAGAATACAATTTCATAGTTTTTATCTCAAATTCAAACGTACAAATTTAAACTGTTGAGCATAAAACGCACACAAAAACTACTTTTTAATTTAGTCTTAAGAATGTATTTTTTGAGTCTTTTCACGCTTAACTGGCCATTAATATATGCTGATTTAACAAAAAAATCTTTCACTAAAAAACGTAAGATTTCACACAGCCTTTACAATAATAGTACATTAATTAAAAATCTATGCTGAAAATACGAATTTACAATATTTGAACTTTACGTTCATCGTACAAATACAATGTTAAAAATATTGTTTCCACTGGTCTTTCTCAACCTTTTTCACTTTCAGCAATCCGCAAAGAAATTAAATATTTCGTGGCACTTCCAAATAATTTTTCAGCTATTTTTACTTTTGAATAAAAACTAAACAAAAGGTGAGAACTTTAAAAAAAAATTTTAATTATTTGCGGCACCCCCGTTGAAAACCACTAGTTTGCACAATTATCAACAAACGAAAGTTGCAAAATATAAAGTGATGAATATTTAAAAGTAACACATTTTAAAGATTAAAATTGTTTAAAAGTGCAATATAAGTCGCTAAGACTTAGATGACCATTTCTCAATCGTTAGGCATTTATTTAAGGTTCCAGAAGGTAGCGGATCCGCAAGTTTTGGATGGAATCAGAGTCGGACTCGGAATTTTTTCTCCGTTTTTTTTTAGTATTCGTAAGAGCTAGGCTATTTTAAAAGAAAAAAATTTTTAAACCAAATTGACGAGCATAAAGACTTCAAGAGGTCACTCTAAAAATTTTAGGATTCGAAGTCGGTGTCAGCATCCAAAATAGATACCAAAATAGATATCCAAGTGGAGTTATACTAAGAGTTGGAGTCAATTTTTATGTCTTCGGATCCTGCAACCCTAATTATCATTTTAATTATGAATCGGATCCTACTAACCCAACGTCAATTTGAAACGTTGAACAAACTATTCTGGTTTGTTTGATTATTGCGTTTGCTAAATATTAAAGTTTTATTTTTTCTTTATCACTGAAGCGTGACTAACGCAAAAGTTTCGCTTCAGTAATCAAAAAAAAAGATTGGTAGAAATTGTCTGTTTCAAGTCTTTTCACATGAGTAACTCATCTTGTAGAATCGACAACGAAATTATGAAAGTAATCAACGACCAAAACTTCAATGAATTTTATCAATCAAAAAAAGTTTGAAACACTGAAATTTGATTTAAAAAAGCGGGACATATTTTAAAATAAAATAGCCCTACTTCTGTAAAAGGCAATGATTAAAACACAAATCGAAAACAAACTCAATTAACACACACGTAAATTAAAACAAAAAGATTAATTAGTATATTGACGTGCATGCATGGAAGTTATAATTAATTTAAATATTTTAAACTAATTTCGACTAGAATAATTTGCTTTACTTTAACATAAAATGCAGTAACAAGATTAAAATGAAATTGAAATAACAGGAAAAGATGCTGTAAAAACGGGATCATAAAACCCTTCTATCAAAAAATTACCAAAATCCGACATTAAGCAATTTCATCACAAGACCCTCAAGTTTCTGGGGAGCAGCAAGTGGTCGATGACGTGAATGATGCCGTTGGTGCCAATAAAATCACTTTTGACAATTCTGCTTCGAAGGCGCCCTTTTTCGGCCCCTAAATAAACCTTCTTTTTCTTGGGAAAGATAAAGAAAGAGGAACGCTGCAATGTCGCGTGACGGGATGGTCGCTGTTGAAGCTGGTGGCGGCAATGGAAACCTGCCGAAATGAAGTGTTTTAAGCAAATATTCAGCTTTTATACAAAGAATTTCGAGGTTCCTTTGCAGGAAGAGTTGGTTCGATACAGTTACTGCCATTTAAAAAGTGGCACGAGGAAAAATTTAAATATTTTGACATGAATAATTTTAAAATAACTTGTAGTAAACTGTAGAGCTTGCAAAGAAAACAAAAAAAAACATTTTGATAAAATTCATTCCTTTTTTTCAAAACCGACTAGCCTATGAGTTTTTTTTACACGACCTCAGACTTTGCTTTCAATACTTAAGCCTACAACAAACTCATCACTGTTATTATAAATGACTTTTAAGCATGCAGCCAGCAGTAAAGCTATTAAGTTGTTACAAAGCTGTCTACAAAGCTGCATTATATGCAGATCCTACACACCAATTGCAAAGAAATAACAATATTTTTTTGGGAGGAAAAGGTTAGGGTAAATCAAAGTCGCATATCTTGATGATCATACAATATCTTGATGATAGATAGGCCTATTTTAACTAATCTAAAAAAATCCATAAAATTATTGTTTGTCGTTGACAAAATTCTTGCTAATTTCAGCTCGTGTACCTGAAACGATGTGAAATTTAAGAACTTTGACCAGCTTTTGTTTGTTTCTCATTAAACGTTTTACGACCTGTTGAGGAATTCGTGCAAAAGCAGCGTCGTTGGGAGCGAACATTGTTATAACATTGTCCCCATCTAAAATCTAAAAAAAAGTCAAATAACGGCTTCTCTTAATTCGCGTCAACAGCTTTTATAAACACTTTTAATTTTTATTAGTGAGACAAAGCTTCCAGTACGAGAACTTCAAAAGTCGCGTTTACTGTAAATTTTTCTTTAAATTAATTCATCTTGAACGTTTCAAAGTTTGTGGTGCAGACTTATAGAGTAGATTAGGCATAAAAATTGTAGAAAAATTATATAAAGATTTTTTTAGTTATGCAACTACAATGCAAACATAAAAACATTTAAAAAGCGACCTAATAGTTCTTACAAAAAGAAAAACACTGAAAGCCACAGAACCCACTTTTTAAAACCTATTCATTTAGCAACACTTGGCTAAAATGTATCACCGGTACCACAGATATTTAGTTTTTTTTCAAACCCAAAGTTAACCGCGTTAAAAGAATTAATGAGCTGCAGTTGTCGACCCCTGACAAGGAGCAAAGAAAAGTTAATGATTCAAAACGAGAACATTTTGTGATCTACCATCAGTGATGTGACTTTACGCTCGATTGCTTAGGTTATTTTCTTTAAAATTTCTTTTATATTTTCTCGTTACCGGACAATTGGGTGAAAATTTGTTATTAAATTCATTAAAAAAGTAAAAACAATGATTAAAGTTTAACCCGTGCTGTTGTAACACACTTTAAAAATAAGGTTTAATTAAACGAGATATGTGTACCCCGGTTTACTTCTTTGAAATACAATCAGACTCAACCTGTATTAAGCCGAAGTTGATTTTTTACAGTTTTTTTCAATTTTTGAGTTGAGAGCAATCTATATTTACACTTTCAAATAAAGGCTGAAATGTAAATTCGTTAACAAATCTGCTAAATCTGTTTTGCACATCTAGCCTTTTTATTCGTAATTTCGTCAAATTGGATAACGCTCAGCGAAAAATATTGTGTAAATGAAATTAAAAAAACAACGAAGCAAGTACAATATGAAATAATTAGTGAAATATTAAAATTTACGGTAGTTAAGTCCTATTTAAGCAGTTTATGATATCGGTTTTTGTTCTAATTAAGTCATGAGTAGACCACCGGATAACTTGATGCTTTTTTTAGTTTATTTGCTAGGATCATGTATTAGTTTAAACAAATATTTCAGCTTAAAAAATCAGCAGCGAAAACCAACCATAAGTTCATGTGCCTTACAAATAAAACTAGGCATTTTACACCATTGCAATAACAACTGCGCATGCGCAATTAACCAGCTTATGACCATCGTTTGCTTGTTTAAACGCAAACAGCGATTGCACGCAGTAAATCAGCGACATCAAAGCCTCGATCAAACTACTGTAATTAAAATTCTAACCCGTTCTAAGCCAGCTCTTCTTATTGCCAGCAGAAGCGTCGAGAAATCGCTTTTCATCGAGTACATCATTGTCGTCAGCACACTGCCACTTGGTGGCTTTAAAAACTGTTTAAAAAATAAGTTTCAATTCACGTATATTTTATCAACCAAGCACGCTTAAGGTAAACTGTTGTATGACGTCACGTTATCTTCACGGGTTTACACAAATTAACTTATTACCTAGGCATTGTCAAATCGATTTAAACAGATTAAAAAAGCAATGCATCTTGAAAATGATGTTAACTTACTTTTTTGACCACAAAAATAGCACCATTACAGGGTAGCACTCTGGGCTGTTTTAAAATCAAGGCGCATTGCAAAGCCGTAACTGCTTTACGGAAATAGCGACGTCTACCAGGCGCAGTCGACGATCGAACTTTCATTGAATAAGTGGATGCATGGATGCTGAGAGGAGGGTTTAGGGTCTCGACGACGGCGTTTGACACGAAATCATCAAGTGTCAGTCTGACCGGTAGCAAGTGGAACATAAGCCAGCTGCGAAGTCTTTCTTCGCTTTCTCGCAGCAACCTCAGCCACCTTCTCGATATTTCCTGAAACCAGTTTTGATGAAAATTGTTTTATTTTATTTGCTTTGCTTTAAAATTAGAGAGAATGACGTCAATAATTCATTTCAACCCACTGATGACACCACTGGGATCCATCTAACTTTCTTTTAAGTGTAAAAATGATTGAAGCTCTTTTTGCAAAAACTTCTCAACAATTACACATCGAAAGATTTTAATTTTAAACAAAAACTTAACGTGTAAGTTTCCACTTATTTATTGTGTGGGACCGATGGAAAAAGTTTACACTATTCACAAAAACACTCTGAAAGCAAACTTGATGGGTTAAGCAAAATGATAAGATTTCTTTTTTTTAATCAAGCTGAAATTTATAAAGCGCGTAACGGTCAAGTACTTGGTGCCAATCTCCTCAATGTCGGCCCAAAGTAACGTGACCACTTTTTGGAAGCCGAGTTGTAAATCGCGCCGAATATTGGGTATCGGGTTTTGGTTTGGCCCAGCATTGGGCGTAAGTTTATAAAAAATTTCGGCCTGTTTGAACCGGAACTTGAACGGCCTAGCAGTATGCCATGTACCTATACATATGGTGGCATTTATACTTATTAATATCTAAAACATAAAAATGATCAATTGTGAAGTATTTTTTGATAGTTTTTGATTGGTTGTTTATAGTCCTAGATTATCGGCAAGGCAGCTTAGTGTGGTAACGCTCTGATTTTGCGAGCGGAAGAACGCAAGTTCGATGTTTAGTCTATCCGCGTGATTTCTTTTGCGCCTTTAAGGTACTTCACAATGAATTCCTCAATATGATCACGCTGCGGACATAGGTGGGTGACTCCCCTTAAAACAAAAGCAGCCACTAGGTTGATAAGACCGTACAAAGATTATGATGAGATGGTTCAATTGATTTCACCCAGCCCAAATTAACGGGGTTGAAAATTTAATCTTTTTTGTGCAAATCCAGTGACGCAATTTGTTGATCATGTACTCTATTATCGGAGTCCCAAGTGCCGAGGTTGACCAAATAAAAGGGTCAGTTCTGGAGCAAAGTTTACAAGATAGTTGAATGCCTGAGAGAATAAGTACAAAGTCCAATATTATGTGTCATTATTTTATTATAATAAAAATTAATATTGAATCAAAGTATAACTGTTAATTTAACCAAAATAAAAAAAGGAATAATTATTTATTAGCATGATACTCTGTAACAGAGAATTTTTTTGGGTGTCTTTGAAAACCCGTTTGCTACAAATAAAACATTTCGATAAAGATTTGCCCATTTTTTTAATCATCTGGATTTTTTTTCTCAAGCTTCTAGTCAAAACTAAGAAAAAAGACATATCTTTTTTGGGGTAGATAATTCATAAATTTTGCATAAATTGCAATTTGACAAAATTGACTGCAATTTTAAAAAGAACACTGCTCGATTTTAATACTGAGAAATGACTTAATTTTGCTTTTTATACACTTCTAAGTCTAATATAGCTAAAAAGCTGAACTAAAAATTATTTACAAGAACATAGCCGTACCAGCCCAAAAAAATTTGGGGGGACAATGAAGTTTTGCTCAAATTTTGTGACGTTTGCCCAAATCATGATTTTATAGTACATCACGGATATGACCAAAAAATTATCTGGGATTCTCAGACGAAAAACCAATTTTGTCCTAAAATCATGGTGATCTCTAAAAAAAAAGGTTTTCACTTGAATTCAGTCTCCTAATTTTCAATTTTCGCCCCAAAATCAAGGTGTTCTCTAAAAAAAAAAAAAAAAGGTCTTTACCTAAATTTGGTCATTATTTTTTGCAGTTGATCATCGTCATCTCCCTAAATTTCCTGACTTTGCCCAAATTTTTCGTATCGCTTCCCGAAAAATCATGGTTTTGCCCAAATATTTTCTTCTCACTGCCCGAAAAATTTTAATTTTGCCCAAATCTTAGAAACTTGGGGGGAAAATTGCCCCCTACTCCCCCGGCAGGTACGGCTATGTACAAGAACTAAAGACAAATCATCAAATAAATAAAAACAGCGTTTCTTTTTTGCAACAAAGAACGACTTTTACAAAACCAACTTTTAAAAATTGGCCTCGGACAAAAGTTGTATAAAAAGTCTTCCAAACTATACTTAATAAGCTGTGATAAAAATAATTTTATCGGCTTAATCTTAGATCACATTTCAAGAGTAAGCTTTCCACCAGCAAAATAAATGTTATTTTCAGGAAAACTTTTTCCGGAAAAAAACCTGAATTTGGTATTTTTTTCAATCGCATTTTTTGATAAACAAGTAAATCATCACCTTGAACGCCATGTTGTGGGGAATTATTACAGAGAAATTCCTTCTTGTTGCGAAAGCATTTGTTATGTTAGCAGCTTGAAATAAACTTAGAGCGATCGAGAACTGTCCAGTTGACTTTATGACGTCGAGAATAGTGAAAACTGTAAAACGTCAGAAGATTGCTAACAGCAACTATGACAAAAAATACAAACACAAAAACAATTCTAAAACATAGGATGCAAAGCAGGATAAATCAGAAAATATGGCCAAACCGATAAGATAGACAATACCTCCCATCTTTCGAATCAAAACAATCTTGTTTCTTTTTATTAATAAATAGTCGGCAGCGTGGTTGAGTGGTTAAAGCACTGGGCTGATGATCAATATGGTCTTGGTTCAAAACCCACTTGCGCCATTCTGTTGTGTCCTTGGGAAAGACACTTTTCGGCACTTTCCCCTGCTTGGTGGTCTTGGCAAGCAGTTCTAATTTACAGTAATATCTCTACTAAATTACTAACGGACAGCAATATCTTGGCATCTCAGGAAGCAGGTCGGGGTAATTGCTTACCCTATGTATTAGCGCCTCCGTCGCTTTCCTGCGAGTCAGGAGGATAAATATAGAGATAAAAATAAAAAATAAAATAAAATACGTGCAACACTATGCTACAAATATTGCAATGATAATATTCAACAAAACTAGATTGAATTCTGTAGATAAAACCATCTTAAAGTGAACCATGTGTTCCCTTCACTTTAAATCCTACTATGAACACAAGGAAAACGAAAAAATTTCTTGTATCTTTTTACTTAGCTTCAGAATTTTTTTGTTATTAGGTTGACTCAATTTTTCAAGATTACTGTAATGCTTTGTGCGCGTTTACAATATAAACGACTATTAGACAGACAATGAGCTCGAATTGTGGCAAGTGCGACTTTAAAATTTCCTTCCACCAGAGGTTCTCAACCAAAGTGCCAGGGCCAGTGATGGCCTTACTAAAGGGGGGCCCGGTGCAAGAAAAATAGGGGGCCACTTTTCAGTGTGCCAATTTTTTTTTCGTCCCAAAATAAAGTGAACTTTAAAAAAAAGATCATCACTTTTAATTTATGTCCAAAATCTTCATTTTCGTCTCAATGCCGTAGTGTTTTCTAATAGATCTTCACTTTTAATCTAATGCAATATCCCTACTTTCGTCCTAAAGTTAAGATGCAGACAGGGGGCCACCGTCATGGTGTTACTATAAAGAAATACAGCAATATTTTCCTTGATGGGGGCACTTTTTGATGCTTTTTAAGGAGCCCCGTGCAGTTTAAAAGTTTGACCATCATACTGTCAGTTGTTCGGACCTTTTTTTTCTGTTTCACTCCTAGCTAAACAAGTTTAAATTTGAAAACTTCTTTCTTGATTTCTTTATTCTACTAATCATCATGAATCGACAATTTAGTGAATGAACTAATTAAAAACCAAGTAGCCTATTAATTCTAAATAACCACAGTTTTGGTAAAAGCTCCATTCGCTCCGTACTAAAGCCATCACTGGCCAGAGCCATGGCGGGCCACAGGGAGTTTTTTTGCCTAGGCCATTCTAGGAGATGGTGTGAAAAAGTGTTGAAATCATATATTCGGAGGCTGTTTTTGTTGTGAAGAAACGATTTAGTGAAGTTGGGTACGGAATGAAAGTGAAGATCTTTTTTTTGGTCTTCATCTATAATTCGAAAACAATTTGGTAAAATTGGATGCGGAATGAAAGTGAAGATTAAACACATTGGGGCCGCAACAACTTTGTTTCAAGCTTTTGGGGCCACGGTGTTAAAAAAAGTTTCTACATGCTTATGCGAATGCGCTCCTTATAACACTGCGTTATTTTTTTAAAGCTTTTAAATACTTTTAAACTGCTGGAGACTGTTGTTCGATTAAGTCTTGTCATGTTTGAAACGAATGAAAATTTTATTCGGCCTATTTGCATTTAAGTAGTTGTAAAAATGTTTTACTTTAAGAATCAAAACAAACATTTTTTTCGTTTCCTGAAATTCTCTTAGTACTATCACTAATCAATCTTCCAGGTAGAGTCAAAGAATATTTAAAAAAAATGCTCAGTAAAGTTTGCTCAGTGTATTCACCCGAGGAAGGTTTTATGACCCGATCAATCACATGAATCACCCCGTTGCTCGTCACAATGTCACGTGAAATAACTTGCGCTTCATCAACGTAAATTCGATCATGGAAATTGTAAGCGAATTTTTTTTCTCCGTGCAGTGTTGCCCCAATTATTTTTCCGTCTTTAAACAAAGAAAGGTATTAAAAAAAAGCAGTCTAGACTGATTTGTCGTATCGATTTTACTCTTGAAAAAAGCGGAGCAAATCACGTCATCGATGACGTGATTACGAACAAACGAATCAGCGCATGCTTCCTTGTTTGATGATAAACGACCGAAAGCGGAGTTGGTGGGAGCAAATAGAGTGTAGGATCCATTCGTTTGACGCAGATCTTTCATTAGCTTGGTTTCGTTGAGCACTACAAAGAACAAAAATAAACCAGGATTTTTTTCTCAGACGATTTTTGATCATTCCGATTAGACGACTAAATTTTGACTTAAATTTAATAACAAAACCTTTACAATTATCTGGTACGCGTTTTACCATAGTTTGTAATTTCAAACTATCAATCAAATAACTAACGGCTATAGACACGATAGGCTTATAAATCAAAGTTTTACAATGCAGTCTTTTACCCTCCTGGAGGGCTATGAATAGGACTTTCCATTGTTATAATGTTTAAGTAGCAATAATAGCTTAATTAGATTGCCATTCTAGTCAAAAATTTTTGTAGTCTATAACTGTAAGCTTGATTATTTAATTGATCGACTACAAGCAACAAAATATATTGTGCAAAACTGTAAATTAAGTCAGTGCAGTTCACCTAGCATTGTCGACGCTTGATTACATTGGTAGCTTGCTAGTTTTTATTAATAGTTTAAGCGCAACGAATAAATTGGTTCTAATTTTTTTGATTTTTTTCTTGGTCTGCGACAAATAAAAAAGAAAAATAAATTCAACAATTTTAAATGGTTTTAAAAATCTGTTTTTTCATTAATTGAAGAGAGTTTCTGTTGAAGTCACCAATTATGAACGCTTGACAACAGCAGATGCAAATTATGTACGGTAATTTTAAAAGATAGCATATTTTCTTCATTTACATATTACACTTTAAATATCTTCTTAATAGCCTCTATTGCGATATAGTGTATTGACAATATTTCAGAAAAACGCGAATAATTTTGGTTACATCAACCTTCTTGGAAAGAAATGAGAATAAAACTAGTTACAATGGCTTTCAAATAAAATTTTGCGTGATAAAGTTGTAGCAAACGCGCTTTTTCTCATTCTGTCTGAAGAGCGTAACGCTGCGTGGTTTTTGTTTGGTTTTTTGAAGTTATTTTCTCAATTCAGAATGGCAGCAACTTTGTTTTACTGCAATTGTACTTACACTTCATTGCATTTTGGACGACCATAATATGAACAAAGAGTATGACAGGTAATAACAACGATCGAAATGCCAAAAGATAACAGAAAGCAATGCTGCAATTTGACAAAGTGGCAGTAAATTGCAAAGATTGGTAAACTGGTCGCAGCATACCCGACAAGAAATTAGAAAATTTTTGAGAATTCTTTTGAAGATAATTAAAGATGCTTCCATTGACATTTTCAATTATTTCCCCAATAAAATGAATCACTGTGTTGTCGTTAATTACGTCAGGGGTTGTGACCTTGCGACAATTGACCGTCATAACATTGTTTGAACCACTTGGATAAAAGTTGATCCGAATTGAATTGCCAGAGAGAGCCTGTCGCAAAATAGTTATTGCTTATAATTTTAAAACAGCGGTAATAATAAAGCAATCATTCAGACAGCAAAGCCCAAGCAAATAACTTGATTCCGATAAACACGATTTCTCTTTCCGTGTTAAATTTGCAATAATTTTTGATACAAAACTGATTTTGACTGGTGACTTTGGAAAGCAAGCAATGCTATTTGCTTTAAAATAGCTTTGAAATAAAAGAAACTAAAGAATTTAACCGTCACAAATGTGATAAATTGTTTAATTGTACAAATTCTAATAAATTCATTATTGAAACAAATGATCGGCACCCATTTGACCGATAAGTTTACCACGCACATAATGACTTTGATTGTGTAGCACTTCAGCATTCAACTTTTTTAATTTGCTTTAGTGAAAAGATTTAAATTTAAACAAATTTGTACAATGGTTTGCTTCTAGTTACATATGGGCAAAAAACTTAAAACTGCACAAAACTGCATAATCTTGTCGTTTCGGTTTCGTTTAAACTTAACTTTTACAACTCGAATGAAAAACAGATTGTTCTTTTTGAATGTTGCAGGAGCACAGATTCCCTCTAATTAGAAGCAGTTTACATCAAGTTTGTACCAGAATCAAATTCGTGAATATTCTATTCAACCATCGCTTGGTTGCAGTCTTTGACGGTTTCTTAGTTATTGGTTTACGTTAAATTGCATAAAAATACAGCAGGCAGCAGGTAGAACTTAACTAGAATTTTTGATCGTAGTACTTTAAGGCAGTGTTTGTGCTTCTCAACATGTTTTTTGGGTCACCAATGTCAATAATTCACGAAGCTCATCGATTACTAAATACCGAGCTGCGCTTAATCACTTTTTTAAAAATTTTTTTGGTTTTGCAATCTCATTCGCACTGTTCCAAGTAAAAGTAACGAAAATCAGAAAATCAGCAAGATGGTTGAGGTCATTTTATTAAACAATAATTTATTTGTTTTGCCATCTCAAAAGTACATTTTGCGACCTCATTTTAAGTTACGACCAAAAATAACTGAGAAAACTTCCTCTGCTGTACGTGTTAAAAAAATATGCGTGGACTATCAAACTATGGCATTATATTTAAAACAATATTTGTGAGAATTAATTTAAATTCTTTGATTTACAATCGACCAAAATAATATTTATAATAAAGAGTTTACTGTTAAAATTTGATTGTTTTCCATTTGTGAAGACAAAAGTGTTTTCGCTGGAATTACGTGGTTTTCTAGAAAATTCCGCACCATAGATCCATTTTTTGTGGCGAAGCCTCCATATGAGTCAAAAGCTAAAATAATTACAACAATAAAGAATGCTCCATCACACGCTCGTAGTGGAAGCGAGCCTAAATTTGCATTATTCAATGCTTGAACGCGGTAAAAAATACAACTCAGCGGGACGGTTGTTATTAGCAACGAGGATCTAGACTGTGTCTATAGAAAACCAAGTAAGGTGCTATGATAAAAGTTTCTTCTTTTTTCTTTAATTTTTATATTTTTAGTTAAATGATTTTAAAAACAGTCTACTTTTTGTTAATTAAAGTACATTGCAAAAGGGGGTTAAAAGTTAAAAGTACGTTCTTTGTCCGAAATTTACAAGATTAACTTTGCAAAAAAAAAAAAACGCACACCAATAATGTTTTCTGTAATTTTTATGCGTGTAGCCAGATGACATATTTAAATTTTGAATCGACTGACAAATACTTGTCAACCCGCCCTAAAAATATTAAAAAATTAGAAACCCATCAAACCAAACTTTTAGAAACAATGCAGTAATACCTGCTACGACTACGTTTTCAGCAGGCATAAATACGGTGAGATTTTCTGATTCCGAAGACAGACGGGTTTTCACCGCTTTTGATGGATTCATGTGGCGGATGACGTCAGATGTTAAAGTTGGCTGGAGAACGATGCGGCGGCGAGAACCTGATCGAAAAGGGGTGAGCAAGGGGTATGGCCTAGTAGAAATCGAGTCCATTTATTTCGTTGCAGTTCAGCGTTTTCTTTTTTTCGATCACAAAGTTTGCGAACCTTTTTCAAATGTTTTTTCTTTCCCAGCCAAGAAAGAAAAACATAAGACGTAATCAATATAAATAAAAATCCATCGCTGGAATCTTACTTTGTAGTTAAAAAAAGACTCGCTGTTTTGTGCTTGTGAGATTAATGTTATGCTTCACATCAAAAAAATAGAACGGTAGTTTATTTACCCAGCAAATACGTAATTTTTAATCAGTGGCGTACGCGAAATTTATCCAGGGGGAAGGCGGGGTTTGCAAGTTGAAAGCACGATTATTAGAAGTGGTCCTGATCATGGGCTAAAAACTTTTCCAAACTTACATTCCAAACAAATTACAAACAAACAAATTACGCTTTTTAGAGCGCCTTGCACATATATGAATTTTTTTTGTCTTACCGCAAACACAATATCAAATATCATAAAATCAATAAAATTTTTCACGAGTTTGCTCATTGATCTAATGAATTAATTCAGCTCAAATTCAATTTAATTTTAATAATGGCTATAATCACAAAGCATTGCTATAAAAGTATGAGGATAATTCACCTTCTATAGCTACATATTGAATTCTATTTGAATAAAATGGTGATCGCACTGGCGTGAAATAGACTATCGGGTTTTTTAATAAATTAGATTTTGATTGCATGATACTTTGATTCAGAAATATTCAATTCTAACTGCCTTATCGAGCAATCTGTATTGCAACTAAAATCAACTATATATAGCTCAATGTTTCTCAAATTGAGCCACTTGGCTGCTTAGGAAAGAATTCGTAATCTGTAGAAGAAATAATCTTTCAGGAAAGAATTTGAATAAAACGTAAGTCGATTCTAAATTATTAACTGAGAGCATCAACTGATACGTCCTTTGACAGTTAATAAAAATTGTTTCGCTAAAGTGAGGACCGAAAAAATAGTTGTTGTCGTAGTATGGAAGGCCGACATAAATCGACTCTGGGTCAAACACAAACAGGGCTGGAGCCAAAGGTTTATCCTTGTACTACCCCAGGCTGTTGCACTGCCTAGACAGATGCTGGCAGCAATGGTGTTGAGCCAGCATCGGGTTTCGTCATCAGGAATTGGTTATGGGTATAAAAATAAGGAGCTTGGTTGTATCCTCACAGTACTCCCTATTCTATCTGTAATTCGTCCTCTGGGCAACACGAGACTGGCGCGCAGTATTCAGCTGTTGAGTAGGCCAGAGATAGGGAATCTATACACAGTTTTTTGGCCCAGCATCCTATCTTCGCAAATTGCCTCAACAATGTGACGCAAAAGACATAATTTTTTACGCAATGCCACAAAATAGTGACAAAAAGTTAGCGATCTTTATTTTTTTATTTCTATATTTATCCTCCTGACACGCAGGAAAGCGACGGAGGCGCTAATACGTAGGGTAAGCAATTACCCCGACCTGCTTCCGGAGATGCTAAGATATTGTTGTCCGCTTGTAATTTAACAGAGATATGACTGGAATTTAAAACTACTCGCTAAGACCACCAAGCAGGGGAAAGTGCCGTAAAGTGTCTTTCCCAAAGACACAACAGAATGGTGCGAGTGGGTTTTGAACCGAGACCATATTGATTATAAGCATGGAGCTTAAACCACTCGACAACGCTGCCGACAATTTTACCCCAAAATAATTCGGGACCGGAGAGAATGATAATGGTTTATTGCTGTTATAAACCTTTAGCTCACGTTTGGCTCTCGGTTATTTAAATGAAAGACTGCTGTCACCATCCTGAAAGATTGAGCTTCAAATTCTAGGTCTGGAGATACGCAGAAACTGTAGTAATAGCAATTTTATAGCAATTACCTAGGCTCGCATCCCTCGCGAAAATATTGCGGTAAAACAATAGACATCAACAGAAATCAAAAGTAAAACATAGGAAAACTGAATTTATGTTGAAATATTTTTCAGTTTTGAAATTTTTATTCAGATTAGCAACGTATAAGTGCATTTCTCTGATTAACTTTCTTCGAGGGGGTTTCAACCCCTGAAACCCCCCTTGCCTATGCCTATGTTTTCAATAACCGTTGGAACGTGCCAACAGGACTGGCGGACTTCAAGTAGATTTCACAAAATGAAATAGAATGATTCGCTTAAAAAACAGAGCGTTCAAATCAAGGACCGAATTTACGTTTTGTGATGAATCGGCAGCTCGAAAAGAATTAATAATTTTTTGTTTCTATAACATTTTTCTGCATCTATTTTACAAAGAAATATGTTTGAGTTTATGCTGAAACGAAAGTCAATTAGTAAACTTTGAAAACCTGTCTGGGCCAAGCTCCTAGTTAACTCTAATACATTTATGATTGATTTAATAAAAAGAAAGCTTAGTTTTGGAGTATGTTTACACAAAAAAACGTTTTCTCAACCATGCTGTTTGAGTTTTTTTGTTGTTAAAAAGTTTAAGAAGATACTCGTGATTATCAGACTTAAAAAAGAAATTGTTTGCACAATTTTTCAAGCTCCTTTTGTAATCAATTTGCTCTAAATCGTAAAAAAATTTAAAAGATTCATTTTAAAAAATTAAACAAAGTTTTCATCTGGACAAAAGTATTTTGTAATCATTTCTTATTTACAAAGAGATTAAATTTAAATCTCGACTTTTTCAAGAAAACACCACTTTTTCTTTTATCGCAAACGTGACAAAAAAAATTTTTTTTTACCATCGAGTAAAAGCTTAGCACGTTGGTCGCGATGTGTACATACATGGTACACGACTACAAAAAAGGTATTTTTTTAAAACACGATATTTCTGCTCTAAATTAAAAAATGCTATGACATAACTCAGCCTAATTTTGCCAATAAATTTTACAAGGTATACTGAAAGAACTAGCCTATGTGGAACTGCACACAACCTCCCGCTTTAATGTCTGCTTTGGCACTGAAGATATACAAGTTTGAACCTGTCGGCCACACTTTAAATACGCCGCATGGATTATCGCGGCAGCTGTCTCGCGTAAAAACCGCACATTACACTCCAAAAAAAAACTGCTATCTTAACGACAGACATCACAAACGGCAGTTATCTTATTTAAAACTATCAAGCAAATGTTCATTAAACATGTCGAGGGATGAGGAGTTTGGCGCCAAATTCTATTTAAAACTTTTACGGAGAACTAGTGAGTTTCTTACAGGCAGAACGTTATCACACTACTTTGCTTGTTTGCATTTTTAACCGGAATTCCGCTCGATCCTAGTGCATCATGAAACATTTACTGGGATTGTTTAAGGTTTTTCCATTGCCTGCTATAAAATAGGGGTTTTAAGAAATTAAAAAAATTAGCTCAAGGATGATACCAAACAGGTTGAAAAGTACTGCGTTTTATAAGATCCATATTTGAATAGCGATGTCTTACGCGGTCGGCAAACTTGTCGGTTGGAACTGATCTTGTATCCAGCGCAACAACGAAAGATTGTTCGTTTTGTTGGCGAACGTTTGCCGAATCCATACCTGCGAGATAGAAAATTTTAAAAAGCAATAAAAAATATCTAATTCCGATTAGCCTATACAAAAAATTTGGCATAATATAAATAATAATCTCATAATCTCACCATTTTTCTCGCTAGCGCTATTCTTAGAACCAAAACAACTTAAAAGTTAGCATAAGCAATTACAGAATTTGCTTTTATTAGTTGCGAAGAGTATAATGCATATTGGTTAATCTTGCCTCTCTATACAAACGTATTTTCTTTTGTTTTCACGGCAGGATTTGGAAGTTTCGATTTTCTTCCAAACTTTTTTGCTTAATCCGTATAAGCCAGGACTTTCTTTCACACATACATGCTCCCTGAAAACGATGACCTTTATAATTAAATTAGCTTTTTTATACAAAGTAAATCACAAAAATTAAAAATTATCTTTTGTTGCTTGTATTTTAGCTGATCACTCTATCTGAAAAATAGAAAGAAAACTAATTTTGATCTTTGAGTAGTCATTACAATCAAATCCTTTTCACGCAAAAAAGTTTAAAGGCCCGTTTCCACTACGAGCGTGGAAAAGAGCATTCTTTGTTTCTTTTATTGATCTTCGATTGAAGCCAGCGCAAAAAAAAATCAATAAAACAAACAACGAATGCTTTTTCCACGCTCGTCGTGGAAACGGGCCTTAACAGTAAAATTGCAATCGAATCAAATCGACACTCCCATTGAAAGTTTTATTTACTGTAATCATTGAGAAACAGCTTTTTCTCTACCTTCTGCACAAAGGGACCGGTAACATTTTTTGGTATATTTGTATAAAAAGAAAAAAATATGAATAGCCGTATAACTGAACTGACTAAAGCATAAGGACGGTTAAATTAAAATCCAAAGCACTATCAATGTCAAGTGAAGGCCCCAAAAGAGTCTTAACGTAAATATGTTTTCTAAATTTATGTAACTTTTCTAACTATATTTTCTAAATATATATTAGATATTATTTCTAAATATATTCATTTACTAAATATATTTAGAAAATATAGTTAGAAAAATTACATAAAGTTAGAAACATGTATTTTATATTTATATTAGAAATATATAAAAAAAAGTTAAAATATGCCGTATTTTTCGGACCATAAGGCGCACTTAAAATCCTTAAATTTTCTCAAAAATTGAAGGTGCGTCTCATTCTCCGGTGAGTCTTTTATGTATGGATCAGGTTGTGTTTCATAACAAAGCTCTGAACCAATTTTATGTTGCAAACAATGCTATTTATTTATATACCGGTAATGGTTATTTAGGTACAGCTTAACTATGAGACCTACACGTGTCTGATTTCCAAGATTACCGTTCGTGCATTCAAAACCACGGCAATTGTTTTGTAAACAGACTGTGGTGTTACGCAATAAACTTGTTTGTTCGTTTCTTTTCAATAAAATACAAGTAAAATACAGGGTTGCCAATTTAGTGGGTTTCCAGCTAGATCTAGCGGGTTTTAATGTTATCTAGAGATTTATGGACAAAAATGTCACCTAGCTGATAGCTGGAAATCTAGCTGGTTTTTAAAATATTTTATCTGATATTTAGCTTGTTTTAGTACTACCGGAAACCGAGAAATCAGAGCCAGATTCAAAATGAAGACTTTTTTTTCTCTAGAGTTTACCTTAATTTTGCAACGAAAAGGAGAAAATCAGAGACTGAATTCCAGTGATAAGCATTTTTTTTAGAGATCACCATGATTTCGGAACGAAAACTAGAAAATTAGGGACGTAATTCAAATGATGACCTTTTATTTGCAAACACTGCTTATTTACCAAATCTAGCTGATTTTAGCTGTAAAATAAAGCTTTTCTAGATGGATAATTTAAATTAGAGTTGGCAACACTAGTAAAATACAAAGTGAGTTTTTGTTTTATTTGGTGCGCCTTATAACCCGGTGCGTCTTATGTATGAAAATAAAAGCGTTAGTAGCCGTTTGTTGATGCTGGGCCTTACGGTCCGAAAAATACGGTATATTTTTTTACTTTATGTAAAGACTAACGTCTGGAGGCAAAGCCTAAAAAGTTTCTTTATTGGGCATTTACAAAGACAAAACTGACCTACTTTAATTCAAATAAAGAAATAGATTTAATCGATTAAAGAAGAGGCTTTGCTCATCCTTCCGTACTTCCTAAGCCCTTGCTTAAAACAATGTTTCTCAACGTAGACCGAGTGATTTCTGAAAAAAGCCTAGAATTAGCCAAAAAAAATTGGCTGACCTTAAAATTCTATTGAGAATGTAGGCATATTGTGTGGCACAAAATTTTTAGTTTTGTGCATGTGGACCACACAGAAAAAAATTTAGAGAACAATGCACGAGAATACAACTAACAGAGGAATTTTTCAGCCATTTCATCATTTCCCATGGACAGTGGTGAATATTCAAATTTAGGGGCCCGAGGCAAGGATTTTCAAAAATTGATGCTCTCTAAAAAAAAGAGCTTTGATTTCGTCCTTCAATTTTTTCTCCAAAAATCATGGTGTTCTCCAAAAAAAAAAAAGGTTTTCAATTCAATTTGATCTCAGATTTCCCTATTTTGCTCCTAAAATTAAGGTGTTTTCTAAAAAAAAAAAAAAAAGAAAGAAAAAAAGGTCTTCACTTCAATTTGATCTCGTATTTCCTTATTTTCCTCCTAAAGTCAAGGTGTTCTCTAAAGAAAAAAAAGGTCTTCACCTAGAGTCGATCTCATTATTTTCCACTTTTTCGTCCCGACTTCATCATAACCCCTAAAAACGTCTGCAGCGATTTGAAACTGTATCTGCTATTTTCGAGGGGGGGCCCGAAAAGGGGGGCCCGAGGCAACTGCCTCATTCGCCTCACCCAATATCCACCACTGCCCATGGAGCTGCTTTGCAACAAAGGGTCAAAGAAAATACCATCAAAACAAAGCGTGGCCGCAAATACGAGCAAAGTTGACGCTTAAAGTAAGATTGCGTAACTTTTTACCACAAGATTCATTTATAAAAGTGTAATCTCCATTGGGGGCCGCCCAAAATTTTGCAAAATTTTGTCTTTTCAAACAAAAACAAAAGGTTATCGCTTTAAATTGCATGACGTAGGTTTTAAACCTTTTTTCTCATTGAAAATCTGACATTTTAATTACTCGTGTGACGATACGGAATTTACGGACATCAGCGGTATTTGTATATCTTAGAAAACGTAAGTAAGCATGTGACAATAGAGCTTAAATCTTTTAAAAGCCTTTGCTCTCTGGCCGCTTTTACATAATGCACAAGATAAACTTGCAGAAGATGATAATTCTCGGGACCACCAAACCCAACTCTGATGCTTATCGGCCTCGCATTTCACCCATATGCATTGACCATGGCCAGGCGAATGCAAACACAATTTGCGTCATCGGAATTTCAAGTCTAGTCAAGCTATTTTTGAAACGCGATCACTAAAAACTCTCCAGAACACTTGACAAGCAAGTAAACTGTCGTTGACTCATTTTGATATTAGTTTGTCAACAAAAACATACAAGTTATCTACTCTGCTTAAAAAATTCAAAAAAATTTTTTTCGGAAGCAATTCCATAAAAATATCTTAAATTGTTTTGAAAACATTGAAATGAACAGTCCAACATAAAAGAGATCAGTGAATTTCAGCAACAATTTAAAATTACCAAAATAAATAAATAAACAAATAAGAAAATCACAAATAAAAAATCCTTTAATCAATTCAAAACGGTAACTTCCAGTGATACTACGTCACACAGAAAATCGTAAGTTCTAATAAATCGGTGGGAACCACAACCAGCGTAAAACGTCAATCACTGTGCCGACAACTAATGCGATCGCGGCGCGTGTAACAATCGCCTTTGGTTGTTAACTGATTGACAGCAAGCCTCCTCTGATTACATCACAAGACAATTTCAAGAAGAAGCCTGTGCAATTCCAGAAACACTTGATCGCAACGAAAGTTTTGTTATCGCGAAACAAGCAACTCTTAACAACGCGACAACTGTCAATCAAAAAACTGCCACCAAGCTTCGTTTTCAAAATTAAATCGTCTGTCGGCAGCTTTAAATAAACTTAAAGGCTTGAAATAAAAAAACTTTTCGGCGGTTTAAACAAGACGCAGTTTTTTGTTTTTACCCGGCTTTTGAGTTGAGGCAGACTTTTTTGTGTTTCAAAAGCATCTTTAAAAAATTTGAATAGGATTGCTTACATTCTGTCGCCGCTAAATATTGACAAAATCATCTTATCTTGATCGTGCTTTTCTAATAAAAATAAAATTTCTCAACGTTTTTAAACGAGGGTTTCTTTAATTGATTGCCACAGCCCGCGAGGTATGTCAAAAAAGACATCCATGATTGTTTTGACTCACTGTTCTTAACATTTTATGTTTACCAAAATTTTTGGCCAAACACATCTTGACATTTTATTAGTAGGCTGCGCAAAATTTGATATAATGGTTCAAGAGAGCTACTGTAGTTACAAAAAATTATACAGATTACGAGACCAAAATGTCTCCAAGGTAAAATCATACAAATTAACAATCGGGTTACTTAACCAAATTAAAATCGTAGTTTAGACAGTTATAAATATTTGTTTGCTAATGTCTCTTACGTCATCAACTTATTTTCATGCTTTTGGATTGACAATAAGATGGGCTAATCTTAAAAGGTTAAAAAATACCTGCTTTGAATAGCAATGATTTGTTACAGTTATTATTTTATACGAAACTCATTTCATAAAATACTTAAAAGTAAGCCCTGTAACTTGAACAAAAACAAAAAATCATGGAGTTTACTAACTCTATAACATTCAAGCCTATGTACTTGTGCTATAAACACTTTTAGCAAAAAAGTTTTGGCACATTGCAACCATTTTAAAGGTTAGTTTGTAGGTCTGTTGAACCATGCTTACTATGTTTAAAAGATAGAAAAAATTCGATATTTACATATTCTTTAGGTGGGACTGCTTGAAAGCAAATCTACTTTTTATATAAACAAATCAAGACTTCGAAAAGCTATATCAAGTCAAAATATATTCACTTATAATAAGCAAAAAATAATCTAATTCTAAAACTTACACATCAATACAAAACTAACTTTAAAATAGAAAGCAGTGAACAAGCTAAAGCAAAATTTGAAGGATCCTTAATCGGATATTAACAAAGATTTTGAACCTAATTGACTGGCATAGACAAATCTTAATTATTCAAGTCCATATTTGCCAAAAAACGTCAATTAAACGAGTTGTTGACTGTTAAAACATAGTTTGTCTATTCTCAAAACGTTTAGAATTCCAAGCTTGTCACCTGTCGTATGGATGTCAAGTAATTGTTATAATTTCTAAAAAAAACGTTCGATTTCGCAATTACAGCATTGGATAATGAAGAAGCCGGTAATTTAACTAAGTTACAAGTCTTTTCTCGAAACGTCTGGAAAACCGTACCAAACTTGCTGCCCCTTTTGTTCGACATAACCCTAAAATCGTTGTATAATGGCAGCGGCAATTGCAACAAAGACGTCTTTCTTTGAACAATAAAAGTCGAAGGAGAAAAAGATGCAGGAAACCGAGATGACCGATTAATGCCCTTCATGCCTCGCTGAGTCTTGTGCGATATTGCTCACCCGAAAGTTAACCTCAAATGGCCGCTGCCGATTAAAATCCGGTTTCTATTCGTATCAAGTCAAGTCTCAATTATGCAAACGACTGCGTCAAGTTCCGGTCACCCGACTGCTGATTTTGTTTTTAGCGACAAACGGCGCTTTTTCACGAGCAACGGCAACGCGCTGTAAAACCATTTATTGATTTTAGTGGCTTTGTTTTAGTCTGCAAGTCGGCACAATTCGATAAAACCTATTTATAATACGATACTGTTTCATTTCCATTCTCAACTCTTTCATTAAAACATAATTTTAGCATTCCACTGACTAAATCTTGTAAGATATCATTGTTTTTTAAGAAATTTAAATGGCTGAAACGTTTTTGAGAATACTTGAGTGCATTTTGAGTGAATTTAAGAAGCAAAATTTCATAAACATGATTTTTGAGTACTTTTGTAACGAGTTTTTGAATGAAAACGTGGAGAATAATTTAAGATTTACTGCACGAAACACGCATTGCGTTCACTGTCAGCAAAATATAAAGTTTTTGGTGATTTACACTTTAAATAATCAAAAGCAGGTTGTTTCAAAAAGCTGTTTCAAAAGCAGGTTGGCACAAAATTCTTTTAAAGTATGTTTAAACAAAGCACTTCTGGTACTGGCACCGTGTGTGCAAACCAACGAAACAAAGATGTTTGAGGAAAACATAAAGAAATAGAGTTTAATTTTAGTATAAAACATTTAAAAACTGTAGATAAAGCGACTATATACTGTACATAACTGGCATGGCTGCAAAAAATCCATAATTAATTTCTGAAACTAATTGAAGTTGGAGAAAGACTTTTTGAAAGTCAACAAAATAATTCATTTTGAAGAAAAATTTTTTTGTATTTGTTTAAAAACCTTTTTTCAAATGAAAAAGGTAGTTTCCGAAATCTTTTCCATTTTAATGTTGTTGTTACGGTTGATACGCAAACGTGTTTTGTTTGTCTGAAAAAAAAGTATTAACAGTCGACTTGTTTCGATGGTTTTACTACCGTTTGACCTTAAGCCACAGCTTTGACACCACATCGCGAGCAATTGTATGTACGAAAAAGCAATCTATTTGCCACAATTTTTCTTTGTCTGCCAAATTGCTTGCGAAAAAGGATGCAATAATTTTCAATTAGTTTGTAAATTTTGTCGCCAGCGTGGTCGAGTGGTTTAAGAACGTTGTGATTGATGGCGAACATGATCGCCACGAGGACAGTTAAAAACCTTCCCGCGTTATTCTGTTGTGTCCTTGATAAACACAACTTACGGCACTTTCGCCTTACTTGGGGATCGTGACAAGCAGCTCTAAATTTTAGTCATATATCAAATAAAACTAAGAAACCAAAATAAAAATTTCGACTGGACAGCAATATCTCGGGATCTCCGGAAACAGGTCGAAGTAATTTCTAAACAGTTGCTTTATGTTTAGCGCTTTCGAATCTTTCCTGCGAGTCAAAAGAAAAAATATAACAATGAAAATATAAAAAATAATATTTAGCGCATGGCGCAACTGACTTTTGCTTTACAGGCGATCGTTAAATAACAGATTCGCTTCACTCTCGATGTGTTTATGTTTTTGAGATATGAACGTATCCTAATTTTTCATCGCTTTTTACTTGTATTCAATCACTCAAGGTGCAAAAAACTTGTCGTTGAAATGCTCCCATGAAACCAAAAAATAATAATAAAATGATTGGTAATTTTTTCTGAGTAGTCCTAACATTTATTTTTCAAAAACTTGAACGCACATGTGCACAGCTAACATCTCTGGCAAATGGTGAAACTGTAGAAATAATTTTTGGATACCTATATTTACAAGTTAACTCGATTTTATGCTGTTAATATCAATTCCGATCACAATTGGTTCACCTTCGCCTTCGTTTTAACGTATTCTCAAGAAACAGAAATAGCGTTTTCATTCGTGGTAGCAGAGAAAGTCTAGATGCAGTTTAAAAGTTTGACCATCATACTGTCTTCAGTTGTTCGGACCTTTTTTTGCTGTTTCACTCCTAGCTAAACAAGTTTAAATTTGAAAACTTCTTTCTTGATTTCTTTATTCTACTAATCATCATGAATCGACAATTTAGTGAATGAACTAATTAAAAACCAAGTAGCCTATTAATTCTAAATAACCACAGTTTTTGGTAAAAGCGATGTTGCTTGTGACGTAATAAATATGTTCGTAGTAGTACGTCACCGGATTCTGGCCGCAGGATTATTTGTCCAGGCAGCAGAACTTGTTTTTCTGGAAATAATACAGCCAGGCAAAATCCGATCGGCCATAGTCATTGTTATTCGTTATTTGGTCTTGTGGAAAAAATTTGGTGATTCTGTGGGTGCTACTTCAGCTTGATATCTTCATGTCAAGAACCTGCTTTGGTATGATATCTGCACTGGTTCAATGTCTACAACTTAGAGCAAATTTCCTAATTCTAACTCAAAATAGATTAATGACGAGAGCAAAAGCTTTAACTCTAATTCTCACCCTAACCCATTTGTACGTTGTAGATGTTTTGATCTTAGATAACAATCCGAAGTAACACTCCCTGTGTTAGATTGAATAGTTGAACTTATGTAGTTATTTAAGCTACTAGGACTAGGGCAGAGGTGGGAAACCTGCCGCCTTAATAAGCTTTTGTGCGGCCTTCACAACAATTGCGGTCTTCATAACAACAGAATTACTATGTGTCCACGACTACTGCTGATAACTAGAAAGCACTACTTTTAGAGACGAAAATCAAGAAATTTGAGTCAGATTTAAAATGAAGGCATTTTTTTTTTTTTTAGAGATCAGAACTTTTTAGCCACAAAAATCAAGAAATTCGAGTTGGATTCAAAGTGAAGACCATTTTTTTTCTTTTTTTTAGAGATAACCACTTTTTGGCGACGAAAATCAAGAAACACGAGACAGATACAAAATAATTACGCTATTTTCTTGGGTATTTCGATTTATGCGGCCTCCTCTGTGAAAAATATTAAAATCTGGACTTCAATAATGAAAAGATTTCCCATCTCTGGACTTGGCTTTACTTTTTTGTTACCAATAATCACAAGCATTGTAGCATTGTATCGCTGTTTGATTTATGACGTCAAAGTTTTTACTTAGTGAAAAAGTCAGAATCAAGAAAATTAGCAGCTTACAACCAAAAACAACAGAATCTTTTGAAAAAGAAAAGCTTGGTCGAAAAAGCCGTCTAAAAACAGTTGAGCCGTAACAGAATATGTGAAGCCCAGTGTGAAGAGCGGATTAACAAATTAGTTACCGACACTTCTTTGACCTTTTCGGGAATGACTTTAGTTTTTCTCAAAATGAAGAAAGGATTTGTATCGACGCAGGTGCAGAATCTTAAGAAATAAAAGCGAACCGATGTTGCCTCGCCAAAAGATTTAAACATCAAAAAAGTTTAAATAAACTTGCAAAAAAGTAGCCAATTCATTCTTTTGATCAGCCCTTGCCCAATTGTAAACAGTAAAAAAGTCATAGTGATCAAATATTTTCCCCCTCAGCATACCTAATTGTCAAGCATTAGTGGATTAGCTATATCTCAAAATTCAATCTTATATTTTACTGCTTCATACGTCGAGGCAAATTTAACAATGAACAATTTACATCTGATCTGTGTATTTCTCTAAGATCATCTTTTCTTAAGCAAAAATTTGATTCTTCTACTGAAGTTGATCAAAACTTTTCTAGCTTTGTCAATATATTTAATGAATGCGTCAACAGGCATGCTCCACTCAAAATCGCTTCAAAAAATAAAATTATTAAAAAAAATTTTTAAATCTATTCGACATAAGCAGGAAATGTATGTTTCAGAATACTTAAACGGAACAGATTTACAAAAAATGTTCTATAGGTAATATGTTAATACATAATATAGTCTCCATAATGTATATATAGATAGGTATATAGACCTATCGGAGATCCTATATGGAGACCCAATATTATGGGGACTATATTATGGAGACCATATTATGGAGACCTAATACTCTATCTACATGTATTATAGAGACTACACTATAGAGACCTAATTTTGTAGACCTAATATTATGGAAACTATATTATAGAAACCTAATTATGAAGACTTTATTCATCGTGGAGACCTAATTATGGAGACCTAATATTGTGGTGACCTAATACAGAGACCCTATATTACATATCTATATATGTGATAATGTAAAATTTAATTAACAAAAAAACTTATAGTAAAAATTATATCTCAAAATTGTTTATTTACCAATAAAAATAAAGTTTGTCCTCATAACTATTTTTGGTTGATACACGATTAAAATTGATCGACACAAGATTAAATTTGATCGGTACATGACTAAAATTGGTCGACATAGAACTAAATTTGACCGGTAGTGACGAAAATTGATCGACACATAATTAAAATTGATCGGTAGAGAACTATAGTAGATCGAAAAACACTGTAAATTAACCAAAATAAAAAAAACCTGTAAAAAAATGTATTTAATATCAGAAATAATCAATTCCAGAAATGATTCGCGTAAATTTTGGACCCTCATGAACTCTTTAATGCCTAAAAGAGTAAAATCAGCATCTCCAAAAATTTTGAATGTTAATAATTTTAAAATTAGTGATTCGACTGAAATTGTTAAACACTTTAATAAACACTTTTGTGATATGTATTGGTAAGGCTCTTGCAGACAAAATAGATTATCTTAATTCTTATGACTATCGCAGTTATTTATCGGATCCTATATCGTCTTCTATGCTCTTTCGTCCTACTTTAGATAGTGAAATAATCAACATCAATAATCAACATGATTCGCGCAAAAATTGTAAATCGGACAGACTAAGTGCTAAATTTGTCAGTTTTGCAGCCTATGTTATCGTACCATATCTAACTATATTAGGCAACGGTTGTCTTAGCTTTGGCTTGTATCCAAGGTGTTTAAAGATGGCAAAAGTAATTTCTATTTTTAAATTCGGCGATAAAAACAACCTTCTTAACTATAGACCTATTTCATTACTGCCAATTTTTGCATAAATAGTTGAAAAATTGTGTTTTCCCGAACAATTAACTACTTAAATGCATATTCCACATTAACTCCTACTCAGTATGGTTTCAGATCCAATTATTCTACCACTCACGCTGTTCTAGATATTGTTTCAACTTGTTACTATAACATCGTATCAAAAAATTATTCTGCTCTTGTTCCGCTCGATCTAGCAAAAGCATTTGACACCCTCAGCCATAAAACTTTGCTGAATAAGCTTGACAACTATGGTATGCGAGGTGTCGTTAATCAATTTTTCTTATCGTTTTTATCCCACCGGACCCAATATGTTTCTTTTAACAATTGTTCTTCTTTGGCAGATCTTCTTTTGGCCCATTTTTTTTCTTACTTTGTATAAATGATTTGCCGAATTCTGTTCAAAGTACTCCTCGATTATTTGCTGATGATACTTGTTTACTGATAAGTAAATCTACACCCGAAAAACTTTAAATGGAATTAAATAAAGATATAATCTCTGTTTACAATTGGCTGAACTCTAACAAACTTATACTTAATACTTCGAAATCGCAAATAATGATTATTTATCCTGAATTAAATTTACTAATGCCTCAACTAAATGTTGATTGTTCTGTTGGGTCAATTAAAATTGCAAAAAAAGTAAAATGTTTCGGTGTCATAATTGATAATAAATTAAACTTTAAAGACCAAATAAATTTTGTAAAAGCACAAATTTCAAGATCTGTTGGTATTTTGGACAAACTCAAATATTATTTAGACCTCACCTCTTTGCTTAAACTCTACTATGCTCTAATTTATTCTCATATTAATTATGGTTTGATTATCTGGAGGAACACCTATTCATCATATCCGACAAAATTAACAATTTTACGAAATATGGAAATTAGGATTGTAAACAACTGTAGCTGGTATACCACCACAATTCCATTACATAAAAAATATAATACATTATCTCTATCACAATTAATAAAATTCGAAATAGTTTATCTTTTTGAAAAACCGCTCACCTTCTTCATTTGACAGCTACTTTATTTTAGCAAAAAAAAAAACAGCTTCATCCAACTAGATTTGCAAACTATCATCAATTGGCTATCCCATTTTTCAAAACCAATAAAATTCAAAACTCTACTAAATACACAGGCCCTTTAGCTTGGAATTCTATTCCTTCTGAACTACGATTACAATGCTTTAATAAATTCAAAAAAATTATAAAAACTTTCTATTAAATTTATAAAATAATAATAATAATAATATCCATCGCCCACGGTCTTATGGTACTCAAATTATAATTGTTTTTGTTTCATCTGTTTTTATTTGTTTTTGTTTGTTCGTTCTGGCAATCTAATATGTGAAAATAATTTAATTTAAACCTGTTGGTACTTTGAAGTGCATACATCTTTTTGTTATTCAAAAAAAAGCTACTTGACTCGAAGACTTATCAGTCCCTTCGCGGTTCCCCTGTCATTTTCAAACAACACCATTTTAATGTATGTGTTTGTTTTTTTCTTTTGTGTTATTTACGTTCTTTTTTGTTTGAATTTGATAAACAAAAAGCTTGTCTGTCTGTCTGTCTGTCTGTTTGTCTGTCTGTCTGTCTGTCTGTCTGTCTGTCTGTCATGGAGACGCATTTGACCAACGTGAGCAAAAAGTTGATGCAAAGTAAATTTATAGCGTAATAACTTTTATACTTAAAATAGTTAGGTCACGTGATAAAAAGATGATTTTATTTTACTGTAAAACGCCATAAAAACATCAGGTGGGCTGCGCTAAGGTTGTTTTGGGTTTTGTGTTGCCGCTGGCCGTTTGTTGTACAAGTCAACTTTAGATGCTGATATCAGAGGTTGTGTAAAAGAAAGTTGTCCTGAACTGTTTAATTTAGCTGACCATAAAAACTTATTATTGGTTATATTTGCAGTTTGTTTGTAAACATTTTAAATGAGCTTCGAATCGGTCACCTGAAAACCACGAACATTTTTCGAAATTCTTTATCAGCAAATAGCTCTAACTAATTTTCTAATTTCAAGCAAAAAGCAATAACTTTATTTTCCAAACGCTTGGTATTGTGTCCCTTGGAGCAAATTCTGGCTGAACTTTTATGATCTATGCTGATTACTGTCCGCGCTGACAAAAAATATACATAGATGGCGAAATTAAGCAAACTTAAATATTTTAATTTTTTGGCTTTTTTGCGCAGTGAATAACTTTTTTTGTTCTTTTTATTCTTTTAAATTGACTATTGCATCCAATTAGAGACTAAAAAACAATTTCGCTCAGCAAAAAAATACAATTGAAATTTTACACTTCTTTTGTCGTTTCTAGACTTTTCTGATATAAAAAAAGAAACATCCGAAATTAAAAAAACAAAAAAGGTCTTCACTTCATCTTTTACCAAAAAACTCTTTTTTTAGACATAAGTAAAACCCATCGGGTCTCTTCAAAAAGTCACCATGAGCAAATTTTTTTCGGTGAAACCAACCCGGAATTCCCCTTTCAGCACCAGGATGGAATAAAGAAACCAAAAGAAAAGGAATCTTTCAAGAAGCGATAGTAACCGCAGAGGGATCCGGGTTAGTTTTCCGAACGAAAATCGCTTACGGTGACTTCTTGAAAAGACCCAAAGCGTCTAATGAGCTTATTTTTTAGAAATTTATTTTAAAACTAAAATAAAATTAGTAAAAAATAAGTACTATAAAATAGTACAATACCTATAAAATAATGTACTAAAATTCCTTAAAACAATACTCTTAAAAATCAGTTCAATTAGAAATAAGCACGAAATGGTTAGGCCTACAGTGTCTATATTTCAGCTTGTTATCTGCAGTGATGGCTTTAGTACGGAGCGGCCGCACCGGGACCTCCTAAAAAACGTCCGAAAATGGCCCACCTAAGCAAAATATTGCTCTATTTCTTTATAGTAGCGTCATGAAATGGCCCCTTTAAAGTGATGGCTTTTTTTTTAAGATCACTTTGTTTTGAAATACAAAAGTGTGCCCCCTAAACAAAATATTGCTCTAATTCTCTTCATAGTAGGTCCATGACGGTGGTCCCCTAAAGTGATGACCTTTTTTTAGAGATCACTGTTTTTGAGACAAAAAAAAATTGGAACACGAAAAAGTGCCCTTTCCCATTTTTCTTGCACAAAACTCCCTTTTGTAAGACCATCACTGGTTATTTGTCAGATCTAGGAGTCTTGGTGGCTTTTAAACAGGAATGGCGAAGCTTTTTTTATTAAACGAGTTAAGAAATGAGAGCTTAATCAAGAATGCAATTAAGTGCCCCATTAGCTTTAATGAGTAAGAAAAAAGTTGAGAGATTTTTTTACCTTCTCGACAAGTAAAACCTTTTTTTGGTCTTCACCAACTGCTGATGCTGGATCATAATTTAAAAAACATCGAGTTAAAGTAAATACAAAAAAAAGTTTTCGTCAATTGGAGAAGCACATTCTTGTTTATTCGGGGTTAGAAGACCTGTTTTTTGCTTTTCACTCTAAATCGATGTGTTTTGCTTTTTTTTAAAAATGCTTATGGCGATGGTTATAACATAGACCAGCGGTTTTCAACCTTTTCTTTGTGGCAACCCAAATCTTAGCCGAAAATAGACAAGAAAACTTTGTCAACCCAATCTTTTTTTACAGCCTTTACTACAAGCATAAAAATCTCTATTTTTGTCAGCAACTGCGTTGATCTCTAAAAAAAGGTTTTCGTTTTGAATCTGCCTCGAATTTTCTTGGATTTTCGGTCCCAAACATTAGTGATCTCTAAAAAAAAAGGCTTCACTTTGATTCTGTCTCGGATTTCTTAAATTTAGTTCCTAAAAAAAATAATGATTTAAGCTTTACACAACTACAGTCATCGGTGACCCATTCAAATTGAACGGCGACTTAATTTTGGGTCGCTACCCAGGGTTGAAAAGCACTGACAGAGACCCTGCTTAATTATTTTGAAAAAAAAAAGAAAATTGAGTCATTTTAACGCCAGAAATTTCGAAACGAAAGATGGGTCATTGGCTTTCAAGGGTAAGGTCACTGTCACGCTGTGACCTTCGGGTCAGTGGTTCGCCATCCTTGCTTTAATATGTTTTAAAATCGAAAAAATTCAGTACAATCAAGGAAAACTGCCGGAAATCTTAAGCAATATTTTCAAGTGATGATTGATTTATGTTTTTCCTACGGCCGATTGACATTGACGTGGTCGCTGGTTTTTGCTTTAAGCGTAATGACCATTGCAGCCAAGCAGAATGACCCTGCGAGTAAAAATTTGTCGTAATGTGCTTTTCTCAAAGACATGACGACGCATTTAACTCGCGCTTTTGCTCGCAGGTCACAGTTTCAACATCTGAGCTATTTTGCTGATAAGTAATCTTAAAAGTAACCAAACTGTTTAGTTGGAATGCTTACAACACACAGCTTATCTCATAACAACCGCACGCTAGACTTAATAAAAAACTGACGTATCAAATCAAAAATAAGAACGTTAAAACATAAAATTCGATAAAAATGTTTAGGCTATTTATAATGCTCAGATTGATGCTCATAGCGTCTCAAGATTTTAAACAACTTGACAAATTCGTGTTTCAATAAAATCAAAAACTTACAAAAGTAAAAAATTTTTTGAGATTCTAACTTTCGATATACCGCAATATAAAGTTTTAGTGAAATTTTGTCATAAGCGTATCCTATCACCTAAGAAACCTATTCTAGACCCGTTTGTGTCAATACAACTCATCCACATTTTTTGGAAAAAATTAATTTTAAATAATCATTTCAACTTCGGTTTTCAACTTATGCGTTTCTTGTTTGTTAACTATGGTGAAGGTTGCTTACATTCTTCAACAAATATATTAACACGGTTTTTTATCTTTTTAACATATTCAAATGGCTTCATGAAACCTATTTCAAAAACATTTAATATTACTTAAAAAGGGACTGGGCAGAACAGCAAATAGTTTATTCAACTCAAAATATTTTTTTACTAGCTGTCTGCTTTACACTTACAGCCTTGTCTACACTAAGCGTAGTTTCTCAGCGTAAAAGTGTTTATTTATTACATTTTTACGCTAGAGCTGGCGTAGAAATTTAATAAATATACAATTTTACGGTGAAAAACTACGCCTAGTTTAGACAAGGCCTAATATTTCTTTACACATTTTAAAACTTTTTGTGATACAGATTGTGCTTGTTGCGACGTAGCTCGTGCCAAAACCGCAAAGAATTTGAGTTTTATGTTTAGTACATTTCTATTTATCGCTTCAAGTTGTATACTTCAAAATTCACTAAAAACTTAATAGGTTTCAAAAAAAATTCAGCGTAGAACTGCCAAAAGCACCATTGTGTTCATCTTTTATCTATAATTTTACAATGTACATTTTCGGGTCTCTTATCATAAGATTAGGGTCATCAAATCTCCATTAACCAGTTCTGACAACCAGGCGCTGTCTAGCTAAAGTATACTCTCTAGACTTGTCGAGCGCAATTAAAGTAAACATATAAACTAAGTGATTTGTTGAAGCACTCGCCGATAAAACTTTTGGATAAGCTGAAATTATGCTGGGAAAATTAAGCAAAAACAACAAACTTTCTTATTTACTAAATCAATCATAAAGTAAAACGTGTTCGCACTTTATGTAAATGCATTATTTGTTTCGTATCCAACAAATTTTGTTTTTTAACTTTTTTTAACCTATATGTAATTAAAAAAAACTAAAACAATAATTTATATACTAAAATTAGTAGTAGTTGTAGTAGTAGTAATAGCAGTAGTTGTAGTAGTAGTAGTATCGGTAATTTGTTTGTATTTGCATCCAAAAGAACCATTGATAATATTGAAAATGAAATAGAGCAAGGGTTGCAAACAGGGAGACGGCAACTAAATGATTTACGTTATAACATGTACAAAAAAATTGTGCATGGTCGCCGCACCAGTATTGTTTTAATTAATTAAATTTTAACAAAGAACACTAAAGTTTTTACTTGTAATGGTAACCCTGGTTAATAAATGTTTGAATCTAGCAGCAAAATTAGGCAAACAGTATAAATTCAAAACACAGTTTGTTTATTTCTTTTTTTATACAAATCTTGATTAATCTATGTAAAAAATTTAGGGTTTTTAGAAAAACTAGTTATTTTTAATTGAAGATTTAGAAGAAGTAAAAAATTGAATGAAATTTATATCGTTTTTACCAATCTTTTTTAAATTAAAAAAATTAAATTAGACGTATGATGAAATACGGAGTATGATGCCACAAAATGGTTACATAGTCATGATAACGAAAGGAAACATTCGATATTGCATGTAGAGAAAAATTAGCAAAACAAAAAGGATTTAAATTGATTAAATAAATAGAATCAAAACTAATCTTACCCTTTCCACCAATGCTTTAATGCTTCTGTCAGTTTCTTTGCAGTACTCTGAAACGCTGTTTGACCAATTGTAGGTCTGGAAAGTGTCACGAGGACAGCTGACGCTAACGTTGTTGTGACAGGGTTGGAGATCTCATGAGGAATTGTCAAACGCTCGTTTGTTTCGTTTATTAATGTCACTTTAAATCCGGAACCAATGTCACCCAACAGAGCTCGGGCTTCTCGGATGGATGCAACGCGAAAACGGAGGACTTTCTGAGGGAAAGAACGATAGGATATTCGCTTGCCGATGCCAGCCGGAAAGTAATGTTGCATTTGTTTCATTGCCGGTTTGTTTTGAGAACGGATTTCATTTATGGAAGTTCTTCCGTTTTTGTCAATCAACACTGCCCTTAAGCCTGGAGGCGGAACGATACCAGACAAAATTGATTTAGTTTGATCGCTGTTGTAAGACCTATCAATGCTTTTTGTTTTGAAATAAATGCTGTCATGCGTATCGGAGTTGTAATTTCTTGAACTTTCTGGCTTTTGCTTTTTGTAATTTTTGGCAGGTGTTTTTGCGGCTGGATATAAACGTATGTTACTGTTGATTTTGTTCACGGGGCGAACGGACTGAATCAGCGAAGGCCTTGACTCGCGATTTCCCGCAAAAGTATGGTCATTGTTCCAATAGTAATCAGACTGCTTGGTACGTGAACTGCTACCTGACGTATGATAGAAATACCTCATTCCCGATCTTAGATAATCAGACGTAACCGGAGTAAACTTTGAGGGAACCGGTCTACCACTTTTAACTGTTGAAACTTTTCTAACTCGAATTGGATTTGTATATCTATAAATTATTTTCCTTTTTGTAAAAAAAACTCTCTTTGGATCTATTCTTGAATTAGGACGAGAGTATCTATGTTGCAAAGCTGGTTGCCGAATGTGCCTATAAGCTACATTGGTATTTAATCCACTGCGATGATGATTTTGTCCGTAAATAAAATGTCTTCTTTCGAAGTTGTCTGCCGCGGCGTCTGCACAGAAAATAGTCACTATTACCACTAGAACAGCCGTAGAAACAAGCCATTTGTACATTACTGCGTCATTTAAAACGCATTATTCACAACTGAAACACTTTTCAATAATTAATTTACTGTCTGTTTTTTCATTATTGTTTTCGCAGGCTTGTCTCAACTAAAATGAATGCGATAAAGCGAAAAAAAGAAAAAAGAAACAGAATGCCTTTGATAAAAAACAACTAGCGCCTATAAGCGGTCAACTAATTTTTTTTATAATTGCTTTCTTTTCTTAGTTAATATTGGAAAACGCTTAAAATATGTTGTTCAATGGCTAAGACGTTCATCTTTAGCAAAAACAACTTAAATAAAGTGAAAAAAATAAAGTATTTTAAATTTAAGCGCTATCCTTCAGCTGCGCAGTAGTGTTGTTTTTATATTATAGGTTATATTATACTGTAGTTCAGCATAGATCTTTTAGCTAAAAGCATTGGGCACCATATGCAATGCACATAAAAACGGTAATCAAATTATGCTTATCTGTAAAGCAAGCTTAGTTGTTGAGTGATACTAAATTAAATATATTAGAAAAGGCTTGCGATAGTTTGAATTATGATAACAGAATCCATTAGTTTTTGATAGTCGTAATAAAATGAAAAATGTGTCTGGTATTTGTATTTGTAGCCATTTCAAATTTCTTTTCAGGAGTTGTTTTGATGAGCTTTATAAGTCAAAATAATGTCAAAAATTCAAAGAAAGTCAAAGTTTGTCAAAATTGTTTTTACTACATTCAGTGGTGGATGTTGGGTGAGGCGAATGAGACAGTTGCTTCGGCCCCCCTTTTTTTGGAGGCCCCCTCGATTTTAAGGGCTCCCCCTCGAAA
Source organism: Diplosoma virens (assembly GCA_963680785.1). Lineage (NCBI taxonomy): Eukaryota > Metazoa > Chordata > Ascidiacea > Aplousobranchia > Didemnidae > Diplosoma > Diplosoma virens. Next base: position 33,430,436 of record OY796886.1, on the reverse strand, counting down.
ATAGCACATACAGTTTCAATTCGCTGTAGATGTTTTTTAGAGGTTATTATGAAGTTGGGTCGAAAAGTGAGAAATGCAAGATCGATTTGAAGTGAATAGCTTTTTTTTTAGAGAACACCCTGATTTTAGGAGGAAAATAGAGAAAGACGAAATCAAAGCTCTTTTTCTTTTTTAGAGAATATCAGTTTTTGAAAATCCTTGCCTCGGGCCCCTGAATTTGAATATTCACCACTGACTACGTTTTACTTAGTGTAAACTAATTTTAGTTCCTCATTTATATAATTTTTTCAGCAGCTTTAAATTTGAAAATCGAAACTCGATGCTGGCTTAACAGCATGATTGCCAGCATCTGATCCGGGCAGTACAGCAGCCTAGAATAGTAAAAGGATAAACCCTCGGCCCCATTCCTGTTTGTGTCTGACCTGGAGTGGATGTCCTTCCAAACGACGACGACGACGACGAGCAGCTTTAAATACTCGAAATGTCTATTTCCACATATATATCAGTTATTATTACAGCTTTTTGGGGTGCGTCCAATTTTTTTTATGCGTTCACAATTGCCACTATAAATTTTACTTGTTTTTCACATTCTACCAGATTCGCACATCTCTAAAACATTTTCTAAGAGTCTCATCAGGGAAACACATCTCAATTTAAATATCTTTTGTCCAACAGTTTTTAATAAAAACTTTTTTTATTCAAACTTCTGTAATAGTAAAGCATTAACCGTAATGAAAATGCATGTTGTTACATAATCTTCATTGTTGCCGCACGAATACAGTTTTGTATTGATATTAGGTTTTATAGGCATTAACTACAACGCAGAAGCGCTTTTTTTGTAAAGTTCGTAATTATACATCATTAACCCTATTCTCCTCAACGGCCGGGCTTCTGAAGCCCGGCCTTTGCAAAAACGTTTGTAATTACTTTATCTTTTTAGATAAAACTCTGAAATTTCTTGACTTTTTCCAATTCAAATTGCCGAATAAGATGGTACTATTTTTAGGTGCCCCGGAACAAGGGTTAACGGGTAAAAAGATGTTTTTCAACAAATTTGTAAATTTTTGCTTGTTTTCGCAAGCAGTTAAATGACAAGCTAGTTAAATGACATGCATTTTACCAAGAATTGGTTTTGCGTGACGAAGCGAATTACGTCGTTTGCCGACATCGATATGCCTTAGGCCAGTGGTTCTCAACCTTTATGATTTCATGGACCCCTTTAACCCATATTCAAATCTAAATTCCCCCCACCGGAAATTTAGTTGTAGCCAAATTAGTAGTCTATGTTTATATCAGCTAGCAAAAAAGAGAAACTAAGTTCTTACAATTTAACCTAAATTCTATAGATTTTTAGTGAAAACATCGAGGACTTTTTTGTCGATTTGTCAATCTGACTGCAGGATATGACTTTGATTCTGTCTAGCACCGTGGCCTTACATGCAAGCTGCTTGAGACTTGTGCCAGATAAGCTCATGGTCAGATAAGCACATGGTCAGATAAGCACGTGGTCAGAATAATCATGAAACTTGTCCGAAACCGAAGTTTTTATACTTACTACTGGTGACGGCAAGCAAAGCCAGATTCGTTGTCTGAAAAACAGCGTTGTTCAGAGATCGGTTAGATCTCTCCTTCTTTTCAACCCCTTCATATATATGGTACATCTACATCGCCCTCTACAATTTTCAGAAAGTTTACCTACGCAAATACTCTAGAATTTTTGCACTGCACTGGAAACTGGAAGGCCTTTGAGGGGACGTGAAGTTGAGACATGACTAAATATCTTGTGCATCTTTGGACTTGGAAGCTGAAACTCAGTCTCCCTACGATAATGACAGCAGCCTTTCATTTAAGTAGCAAAGAGGCCCAACGTGAGCTAAATGTTTTAACAGCATTAGACTTTAACCATTTTGTACAATTCCACTTATTTTGTGAAAAATCGCTCACGTTTCGTCACCATCTCGTGAAGCAAAAAACTATATTAGCGCGTCAAACTGCTGAGGCAACTTGCAGGCTCAGGTTGGGGTGCTGGAGCCTGCGCATTGCCAAAACACTGCGCACAGCTGCCTTATCTATTGTCTACTTAATAGCTGAGTACTGGGCACCAATTTGGTGCCGCTGCGCTCTTTAGTGCTTCATAGACAGTGTCCTGTATAACGCCTTGCGCAGTGTAACTGGATGCTTGCGTCCCACTCCAATTGACCGCCAACCAATACTTTCAGGCATCCAGCCAGCTGAGCTTCACCGACTAGGAGCAACACTTTCCTTGACTAACGATGCAATCCTGGACCCTGACCGTATGATTCCTAGATTGGACCTAGAATCTTTAAAAATGTCTGATCCTTTTGTGATGTTTAAGAGTGTGACGTAATAATGTGCTTTGTGTAACCTGATGTTTCATTCATTCGCACAAGGTGGTCAGATATGTTAAAAGCTAGTTTAGGTTTAGAAAGTGTTGTTTTATTTATGTTTACATGTGCTAGTTGTTAAGTTAGATTAGGATTAGGAATGTTTCGTTGTGTTATGTTATGGTTTTTTAATTATTGCTTTTGATTCTATTTGAATAAGGTTTTGTTTGTAAATGGTTTTGAATGTATTCAAGTGAATGATAACAGAAGCTGCATCAAAAGCTGAACCCGGACGCAATTTTTAATCTTGTACCCAAGGAATTGTAATCTACATATTTTCAATCTATCAAAAATCTAAACTTTTTTCTCTGCTCAAAAAATTCTCATTCAATTCTTTATAGTTCAATCACATTTATTTTTCGGTACATTTGCAAATCAATCATATTTATTTTCGGTACATTTGCAAACGTTATATACGAAACAGATTGGTTTGTTTGTCATCTTAAAAAGTCGCTAAAAAGCAAGGTTTGTAATGACAACTAACATGGAGTGCTCCTTGATCGCTCCAAGAGCTGAGTGACAGAATTTTTATGAGCAGAAAAAAAATTTTGGATTTTTGATCGGTTGAAAATATGTAGATTACGATTCCTTGGGTACAAAATTGAAAATTGCTACCCGGACCCGGGACACGGGACACTCTTTCCACCCTCCTAGTAAATCTACATGATTTCCTTTTTTACCAAAAGCAGTATTGCTGCTACTACTGTAATCTTATTCCAAATCACTCCGCATTGGTTCAATGTTGCTTTCGTTACTACCACCAAAATCATTAATTAACTATCACTCGATATTGTAAAAAATGTTTGGAAATAACACATTCAATATTGATTTAATTGCAAAACAATATGAATAATCAAAATGATGCTATAGGAGCCAACGTTTTCATGATAAGCTCCGCCCAGAAAAGTTTTCATAGATCATTTTATAGGACTTCACTTCGCGAAGCAATCAACTGACGTATTCACTTTGTTTCCCTATACGTTACTATGATAGCAGTGATATCCAATTCGATAAACTTATGAAAATATAACTAAAATTTGAGTACGCAGTGTGACGCATAAAAAAATGGGCAGCAGGTTGGACATTCCTGTTTTAGACTAAAGCCTTATTACTACACAACAATTAGTATTGTATTAGCAAATGAAAAAAGCTCAACAATAATAGTTTTATGTAATACAAAAACCATAGTTATTATCAAAACATTAATAGCAGAATTATCAATTAAAAAGCAACAATTAACCATTATGACGCAGAAAAGCAAAAAAACAACTTACTCAATACGATCGCTTAAATCAGTGGTTCTCAACCTGTGGTACGCGTACCACTAGTGGTACGTGAGACCTTTTTACGCAGTGGTAGATATTGGGTGAGGCGAATGAGGCAGTTGCCTCGGGCCCCCTCGAGGATACCGCATATAGTCTCATTTTGCTGTATAAGGTTTTTTAGAGATTTTACGAAGTTGGGAAGAAAAGTGGGAAATAGGAGATCGATCCGAAGTGAAGACCTTTTTTTTTAGAGATCACTATGATTTTGGGAAAAAAGAGGGAAATGTGAGACCAAAGCCCTTTTCTTTTTAGAGAACATCAAGTTTTGGAAATCCTTGCCTCGGGCCCCTAACTTTGAATATCCACCACTGGTGGTACGTGAATAGTTTTTAGATCCTATAAAGTCCAACACTTGGTTAAATTGTGTCTTTTAGATGTGCCAGATTTTCAGCAAAGACTTTTTTTTAGAAAACATATAATTTTTGGGACGAAAATTAAAAAATTTAAAAAATACAAAAAAATCGAAATAATTAATTTTTTGATGAACTTTGTGGTATGTAATGTAAAGAAAAATTTCTAGACGGTACTTGCTAGCAAAAAGGTTGAGAACCACTGGCTTAAATGAAAGTCAAATTTATCTAAATGAATCAAACTTTTTAAATGTTCTTCATATAGATAGTCTATAAACTATTATCGTTAACTCTAAAACGTTCAATTACATTTAAAAAAATTCCCCCCTTGAAAATACAAAATTCCCCCCTAGTGGGGAATTCCCCCCCTGTTGAGAACCACTGCCTTAGGCGATGCAGAACTTATTTCATGTAAATCCCATTTCCTTTTTTTGAGCTTTTGGCGATTGTTTGGAAACACTTTACACATATACTGTACATTCTGTTGTATAAAACAATTGTTGTTGGACTGCTTGAATACCAATCAAGCGACAAAATTCAATCTAAACCTAAGCATTTTTATAAAACTTTCTTATAATTATTCATTCGTGGGAAAAAAATAAATAAATTAACTAGTGCACATTTTAGATCTTATGCTGACGCCTTCAGACAATTAAACAACACCTGACTGTTTATAATTGCATTTCAATAGGATTGGAAGTAACAGGCCGTTTCTATGTTGAAATTTTCCTCGCAATGAAAAATTCGACGTATTTTTTATGTATAAGTTTATTTGTTTGAAAAAGTTTTGTAAAAAAGTTTATAGCTTTTAGATGTGGGTTTTATAAGGTATGATTGTACGAGTAATTTAGAACTGCTTGCCAGAACCACCAAGCAGGGGAATGTGCCGTAAAGTGTCTTTCCCAAGGACACAACAGAATGGCACGAGTGGGTTTTGAATTGAGACCGTATTGGTTACGAGTCCGGCACCTTAACCACTCGAAATAATCTGCTTTCCACAATATCCAGATTATGAAAGAATGTGAGCTAAAAGTTTACAATAATCAACATTCATAATTGTGTTTAGTTCCAATTTATATTGAAGTAAAACTAGAAAAATCACTCAAGTTTCGTCACCACCGTTTGTCATTGCACAAAAAATTTTCTTTGCGTGTCTTGCTGCTGAGATAACTTGCGGCGTCAGAGCGGGTGCTGGTGCCAAAACATCGGATACAGATATTTCATAAGATAATAAGATACAAATATATCAGATATTTTAGTCTATTCAATAGCCAAGTATTGGAGTCTCGTTTGTTCTCGTAATACTTGGTTTATATTTAGTGTTTTGAATGACGGTTTGGCGTAGTCACTAGATACCTCCGTCCCTCTCCAACGGACCACTTACCAGTTTTTTCAAACATCTAGCCATCTGAGCTTTAAAAATTAGTAGCTACACTTGTTTTGGTTAAAAGTATTACTGTAGACCTGTGCTCCGCTACTATTTCAAACTTGCGGCTCACTTTGAAAAATTTTTTAAATTAGTAGAACACCTGGACCAGGTAAAGAGTTAATTTTTGAATGATTTCCGTTGCCTGAAGTTTCATTTGGCTGCCTTAAAAAACCTAAAAATTTCAATCTAAACTCTAAAAATAAAGTGATGACATTTTTTTATCTGAAGTACCGATTTGCGCGTTTCGTGCACAATCGAGCCTGGTTGAAAATTGATTAAAAAAGATTATCAATTTATTTGTAGAGAGTTTTATGTTTACTAAATAAAGCTTCGTATGAAGAAAAGCGTTCAAAATTTAGTAAAAACCAAAAAAATGGTCTTGACATTACACAATGAGATGTACTGTATAATAAATATTTTAAGTTTTTGGTTGCTACTTCAGAGAAACAACTTTTTCTCCATTTCAAAGAGTATGTTTGTCGCTTTTTCGTAGCACACGAGTTGCAGAGCACTGCTCTGGATCCTGATTATGGTTTATTTATCGATTATTACAGCGTGGTCCAACTACGGGCCCGCGGCCCGCGGAACAATTTTGCACAATTCAAGTCTTGTCGATCACAAGCAGCGGCAACCTTGTATAACAAGGCATGGCGAGCTGATGGAACAGAGTCTAGGGTTGAGACCGATTCCAAGTGAAAACCTTTTTTTAGAGAACGCTATGATTTTCGGACAAAAATAGGTATTTCTAGCCGGCTGAGGCCCGCAAGCTCGAATAATTTTGAGAAGTGGCCCACAAGACTGCAGAAGTTGGACCACCGTGGATTATCAAATGCCTGCCGATAAGCACCAAGGTCTAAACGCTTGTTTGTGCCTGCTGCGCAAAAACGTGAACAATTTTGCTGAATTAAACATCCGCACTGCTCATCACATGAATCATAGATCGAACACAGAGAACTATGAGAGTACATCCGGCCTCGTGCTTTCATTACTAGCGCCTTGCCTTGCCCGTTTAAAATAGCGCGTCCAGAACAGTTTGAGTCAGCTTAAACGCCTTCAGATGTGTTAAAGACAAATGCCCGCAGCCGACTGGCGCCGCCTAACTTACCAGTCGGCTGCATCTAGTTGGGTTGCGCCTAGCCGGTTGGGGCCAGTTGGCTTATTCCGCCTGCGGAGTGTAGTTGCGCGTTTTCATTTGTGCATAGACAAATGGGGTCTCGTTCCTTTCTTTCATTGCAAATGCGGCGCCATTGCACAAACCGGAGATAACGTTGTATTGGAGTGCAACATGCATTGGGCATTATAAGGAGCACGATGTTGGACAGTTTTGGATGAAGAAATAAACGATTGTGGCTTGGTACATTGCTAGCAACATTTAGTCCAGGAAATACAATAGCAATTCGCAGTAAAAAAATTAAGCACGGGAGCCAGTCTATTAATGTGTTTTACTTAAAATGGATACTTTTACATGCTAGCCTACAGCAATTTCGGCATAAAATTGCTCTGCTGTACGTAATGTTAAAAAAGAGCCTTTACAGCTTCACATCTCTTTCTCGAAGTTATCTGGAGAGGTCTTGTGGTGATCAATATCTTCTGAAGTTGATCAATCTAATCTTCCACAGTGTCAAACAAAAAAATGCACTTTTCAATTTAACATATTAGAGCCAAAATGTGTTATTTTATCCCGTATTTCATGCAACACTTTTCATATTACAAAATAAAAAAAGTATCTGCTTTTGTTACCCAAATTTGCTTTTTTCTAGTTTTGCTTTTAGGTTTTCACTTGTTAATTACTTTTTTGCCTTATCGCTGGTTGTTTTTCAAACGGTTATTTTATTATAATTTTTTGTTAGTTTGAATGACACAATAAATGCTTGACTTATACACCTTATTGGTTATTTCCCTGTCACGTTGTCCTACATTTAATCTCAATTATATGTTATGCGAATATTTATAAATGTTTAGTGGCAAATAAACAAATGTAAATCTTGAACCTTAACAAATGTTAGAATATTGCTGTTCAAAAAATTTTTTATTGACACTCTACAGTAGTTTTTACAAACTGTAATTTAGAGTTGCTGATAAAGACTTTCAAGTAGGGAAAGTGCCGTAAAATGTTTTTTTTAACAGAACAGTAAAATGTGAAAAGAAATAAACATATACAATCTTGATCTATTCCCATCAAAACGACACTTCCAACCTCTCGCCAGCCCTAATTCAACTGCACGTTGAAAGAAGGCCTTTGACTGGCTGACGGTTTGATGTTCAAAAAAAGATTAAATTGATCTTGGGCAAAAGTCATTTCCGTGCGAGTGACTCTAGTGTTATAACATTTACACCTCGAAATTATGCTTCAAAGACTAATTTTAGAAAACATTATTGTCTCTGCTATGATAATGAAATTGGACCAGGCCAGAAAATGCAAAAAAAACATGAACAAACACGAAATCAGTGTCAAACATGTGGCTCTTCCACGTGTTAGCGGCACTGCTTACAAATTTGCACTTTATCCTTTGATCGATGCCGAGATATATTCCACGATTAACAGTAACAATTATACTGTACAAAGTAATATTGTTTTACTCAAGTGTTTTTTTTTAAAAGTAATTCGATGGCCTAGTTTCATTTCAATAATTAAAAAAACTTTTTTTGTGGCGGTGAAATACGATGTGCACGTAAATGATGATATACAGTATAAAAGATAAAGTTTTGTTGGTTTTATAATATCTATAAGTCGATATTTTAACACTGCTAAACATCAAAACATAGCCAATGTCAAATTCTTTTATGTAAAAAAAAAATTCGTTTTTGTTTTTCTAATCCTTTTTTTAAAAAAGCGGCAATAATTATCAGTAACAACAAAAACATGTGAACAAAACATGTGAGCAAGTAAATGAAACTGGTCTAAAATATTTTTTATAATTTGACTATTCAAACAATGAAACAAGCTTCCCTTAGCTTTTTTATTGTTTGTAATTGTTGTGCGCGTTGACGTCACTCTTTACGTTTAATTTTTAATTAAGTTTACGACTGTTACAACATCGAATCCGTTACAATCGCATTTCAAACGAGTTAAATGAGTGTCTAAACGTAAAAATTGAAGTGACTTTGCTAAATTGCAATTTTGCATACTTTATCAAAAGAATTAAAAAAAAACTTGTTTGCTGTATCAAAAGTTAAATATAGGGTTTTTCGATCTAATTCGTTGCTTTTGCGATCAAATTCGTTCTTTTTGCAATCAAATTCGTTTTTTTTTGCAATCAATTTCGTTTTGCCGAAACTTTTATATATATATCTTGGTATAGCGTCTCCCGATAAAGTCTATATACATATATAGATAATATGGGGTCTCTGTATTAGGTTTCGATAATATTAGGTCTCTATAATTAGGTCTCCATAATCTATAGTCTCCATAATTAGGTTTCTATAAGTAATATAGTCTCCATAATGTATATATAGATAGGTATATAGACCTATCGGAGACCCTATAAGGAGACCCACTAGTATGGAAACTATATTATGGAGACCATATTATGGAGACCTAATATCTATTATTGAAACTACATTATGGAGACCTAATTTTGGAGACCTAATATTTTGGAAACTATATTACAGAAACCTAATTATGGAGACTATACATATTGTAAAGACCTAATTATGGAGACCTAATACAGAGACCTTATATTATCAAATATATAGACTCTATATTATCAAATATATATATAAATATATAATATAGCGTCTCCATAATTAAGTCTCCATAATATTAGGTCTTCATAATTAGGTCTCCATGATATATATAGTCTCCTTAATTAGGTTTCTATAATATAGTTTTCAAAATATTAGGTCTCCAAAATTAGGTCTCCATAATGTAGTTTTAATAATAGATATTAAGTCTCCATAATGTAGTTCCCATACTAGTGAGTCTCCTTATAGGGTCTCCGATAGGTCTATATACCTATCTATATATACATTATGGAGACTATATTACTTATAGAAACCTAATTATAAAGACTATAGATTATGGAGACCTAATTATAGAGACCTAATATTATCGAGACCTAATACAGAGACCCCATATTATCTATATACGTATAAGACCCTATCGGGTGACCCTATACAAAGATATATATATAAAAGTTTTGGCAAACCAAATTGATTGCAAAAAAAACGAATTTGATTGCAAAAAGAATAAATTTGATTGCAAAAAAAACGAATTTGATTGCAAAAAGAATAAATTTGATTGCAAAAACAACGAATTAGATCGAAAAACCCTATAAATAATCTTTGCTCTGCTTAAATTTCATAAAGATAGCTTAAGTACGTAGTTTTGGAGATATAAATCGTTAATTTGGTGAGCTTCTGAAGCCCGGCCGTTGAGGAGTCAATAGCTCGAAAAAGGTTGAGGAGAATAGGGTAATTTGCGAGATAAATTATTGACTTTCATCGGAATACAAAGTGCGATAAAAAATTCTCTAAACCAGTCATTTTCATTGTTTATGACCTATTCTTTCCTTGCAAACCTCAGGTAAGTAGGCTATCATTTGCTCAACAGGAAATAGAAAAACGAAAAAATAAATCAATAGGCAAAAACAAAAATTACACAAATCATGCACTTCAATTATTTTTTAATACTAGCAGCAATGTTTTTTATGTAGAACAATCCTTTTTCTTTTTCTAAGCTAGCGCTTTCAATTCCTCCGGCAAAATGTTGCTTAAACAAGCTATTACTAAGTTCATTTGCCATTATAATTGCCATTTTATTGCATCATATCTTAATAGTACTCTTTGATTTGATATACTGTATATGGTTTATTATCGTTCGTTTTAATTTCAAAATGTAAAATCATTGTTTTTTTTGTGTTTTAAGCAGTAATTTATTGAAAAGGTTTGATGCAAATAACCAAATCTCTCTCTCTTTCTCTCTAATGCAAGGATCACCAACTTTGTTTTAATTAAAAGCTACTTCTTGATTAATGAGTCACACAAAAACCTTTTTGTTAGTTCTGATCTTTTGAAATTAGAAATTGGCTCATTTTTTCTTTGATTATCTGTAAAAGAACTGTGATACTTTTGGACCAGCCCTGCAGTTGATTTATTAAGTTTTGGGGGCGACCTAGTAAGCATGGAGACCCGGTTGGTGACCCCTATTATAATCTATAGTACAACAGTCAATCTTGGTTTGAAAATTTATTCTGAGTTACAAACAAATTAAGCTAATATAATTTCAATGAATAAATTTAACCCATATCCTCCTAGCGTCAGTTTAAACTAACGGCGCAAAAAGAAGGATTTTAAGCACAGTGATACTTGTAGGACTCTAGTTTTTAGATTAAAATGACATTGAAGAATTAAGCTAATTGTTTGACCGTTTTAAATTATAAATAAAAAGCTATCGCGATATTTACAACAGCCTAATTTAAAAAAAACATATTTTGTATTACTAAAAGAAGTAACTGCCATAAAACGGTTGTGAATAAAAAATAAATTGAAATATTACTAAAGATAGCTAAAACATATATTATTATTGGAGTGGTAATAAGCGAAAAAAGAATTAAAAACAGGTTTGCAATAGTTTTGCGATTGATTTACTTTCGTCAGTTTAAACTGACGTTAGGAACAGGAGGGTACAGTTAGACGTTAAACACGATTTCTTTTATCGAATGCGAAAACGTGATAGAATAATTTAAGAATAATTATCGCTTCATTGTGATATCACAGAATGGTTGTGGTTTTCGAGTATTCGCAAATACTTCGTTAGTTATTCGGTAATTGAGAGCTGATACAGGACTAGTCGATAACCAGTTGATAAGCCAAGTTTCTTGTTACTTGCTTATTTAGACAGAAAGCAGGCTGGGAGCAACTCTTGCCAGGAGGTAGAGTAAATTACGGTACACAATTTTTTTTTATTTTGGTCCGATACACTTTACGTAGGTTATTGTTTTAACAAGCAGCCTAACAAGTTTAAATCCAGTTAAATCTTATTAACTTTAAAGTTGTTAATTAGAGCTAAATAAACTAGGATTTAGTTGTTTACTGGTGTCTATTTATTGACACTGAAAATCACTATAAATTAAACGAAGCAGTTGACCGAAAGTATTGAGTAGCTTGAGTTGTTTTTTATAAGCGACAAAAGTAATATTTACAACTGCTAATCCTAGCATTTCTAGGCTTTATCCATTTGGCTGCTATGGCTAACCGACTGCACCAAAACAAAAAGATGACTGTTTTTGAAGTATTAGAAGTACTTGAAGCTTTGGAGTCTAAGTACAGCTTTGTTGCTGGTGAATTTTTATCTACCGCAAATGTTATCATTTTTCCTCCCAAAGAATGATGGTATAGACACCAACGGAAATGATGGAAATGATGTTAATTGTATTCCGGACAGCCTTTGCGGAAGGCGACTTCCTTCAGACGCTGAATTGGATTTATAAGGAACAAGAGGCACAAAACTGATTACTGATCAATCGCAAGCTTTAGCAAGCGGTCAGGTACGGTTCTGTATTTTCTCTTGTTTCTAGAATACTAAGTTACCTACTAGTGCAGCGGGTCCCAAACTGGGGTTCATGTACCCCTAGGAATACATTTAGGCTTCTCGAGGGGTACATTATGATGTGAGAAAATATCCTTATTGAAGTTAAATTTCGTGTTCGGAAGAAATAATAGACTCAAATGTCTAGAATTTTCGAATCCGGTCGATTGTAATTACGTCAAACAGAACAATTAAGAGGGAAGACTTTTTTACAAATCACCGTGATTTTGGGTGTGAATGGGGAAAATTGGTGGCTGCTGAAAAGTAAAGAGTTTTCATTTTTTAGAGATCACCTTGATTTTTGGCACGAATTGGGAAAATTTGTATCTGATTCAAAGTGAAGACCTTTTTTTTTAGAGGACACCATGATTTGGAACAATATCTATCCGGCTGAGGCCCACAAGTTCGAACAATTTCGAAATGTAACCCTCAAGAGTGAAGAAGTTGCACTACCCTATTTTAGAAAAACGTCACAACATTTTGGGGGTACATGCAAACCTGCTACAGTTTCCAAAGGGTACCGATCAACTAAAAGTTTGGGAAACCCTGTACTAGTGACTTTTAAAAAATATTTCCTTGTCAGAACAATATTGTGTTCCGCCAGCAACAAAAAAGGTAACATATATACATATTTCAACAATGAATTTATAGCTCTTGCTATTTATATCTTCATTCAACAATTTTATGTGATCTTGCCGCAATGCTTGCATTATGTAAACTTGGAACACTACGCTAAATGTTTTTAAATTGTATAATTTTGTATTTTATGTTGGTATTCAACTTTATAATGTGTTTTTTGGAGAAGGATGATGAAACTTCTTGCTTCAAAACTGAAATGGAAGAAGGGTAACATGGATGATTGGATGTGCACAGAGTTCTTGATAACTGGACGACTTTGACACACCCTTCCTTTGAAAAGCATATCTTGCCACATGAAATATTTGAAAAGTTCTCAACGACTGAAGAGATGAAAAGAATATGTTTGGAATCAAATAAGTATGCTCGATACAAAAGCAACCGCTCATTTATAATGTCCGTAAAAAAGTTGAAATTATTCATTGCCATCTTTGTGCTGAGCGGTTATAATCAATTGCCACGACAAAAAATGTATTGGCAGAGGAGGGAGGACTATCAGAACCGAATGGTCACGGCGCTGATGATCAAGAATGAATTTGAAGAAAGCAAGCAGTTTTTTCATCTTGCTGATAATGAAAGCTTGGACAAAACTGACAGATTTGCCAAAGTTATACCTTTATTTGATGCGGTAAACAAGCAGTGTGTGGCTTACTATAAACCCGAGCAACATCTTAGCGTTGACAAATTCATGGTACCATACTTTGGGAAGCACGGCACTAAATAATTATATCTTATTCATGTAAAACAATTACGTTTGGCTAAGCTTGTTTATAATCAAAAACTGGTTTGATTCAAAAATAAAAAAATTAAAGAAAAGCGATCTTGTGTTTTGTTTTACATGTACCCTCCTGCTCCTAGCGTCAGTCTAAACTGACAAAAGTGAAACCTTTCATATCTCACGAAAAAAAGTTCCTCAAGACAAGAGTGTTTCCTTTCAAGTTACGTCATTCCAAAGCTACCATGGAGAAATGAACAAAAAACTTTGATTTAGGAGGATATGGGTTAAATACATTTGCATTTCATTCAAATTTCTCCTCATTTTATATTATTTATTTATTATATCTCTATATTTATCCTCCTGACTCACAGGAAAGCGACAGAGGCACTAATACATAGGGTAGGTGATTACTCTGACCTGTTCCGAAGATACTAAAATATTGGTGTCCGCTTGAAACTTTTTATTTCGGTTTTTTAGTTTTACATAGAGATATACCTGAAGTTTAGAACTGCTTGCTAAGACCACCAAGCAGAGCAAAGTGCCGTAAAATGTTTTTCCCAAGGACACAATCAGTCTCGACTGTCCTTCTATTAAACATCTGCACGTATAATTTACTTTCCACAATCTCCAGATTATGAAAAAGAGTGAGCTAAAAATTTACAACAATTAACTTTTACCATTTTGTCCAGTTCTTATGATTAGAATTTTTTATTTGTTATTTTTACGTAATTGTATAGAGATATGACTGTAATTTAGAACTGCTTGCCAAGACCACTAAGCAGGGGAAAATGCCGTAAAGTGTCTTTCCCAAAAACGCAACAGAATGGCACAAGTGAGTTTTGAACCAAGACCATGTCGATCACAATTGCGGGGTTCTTAACCACTGATACAGTCCGCGGACCAGCGGTATAATAAACGTGCTGCTTGTTGATACCGGAACAAAATCGATGCTTAAATGGTTTTCAAATTTCAATATAAAAAGAATTTTCCAGTGTGCTTTTATAATTTTAAAGATGTAATTAATTGTGAATTACTCGCACGGTCGAATGTTTTAGCATTTAAGTTCAAACTATCTTAAATTAAGACGGAATGCTGTAAACAAACGGTAAAAGTTCATGTTAAAGTTAAAGGCCTTCATTTGGTAATTATATTAGGTTGTATTTAGTGATCTGTTGCGTTCTAGTAAACATGGAATATTATCCTTTTTCAGTCTTTTGTTTGTTAAAATCAATTTCGTGCAAACGGATAAATTTTTGATGTAGTTTCCAAAAAAACTTCATATCCAATTAAAATCTGCTCGTGTTGTTGCGAATCGTTGACGATTACGTAGTTTTGAAAATTGCTAACACACACGACTTCTTCCTTTGTTGTTGATATTCTCAGAGGCTTGCTTGGATGAATTCATTGTATTCGATCAGAACAGATTCAAAATTTTCCCGTTATATTCGTGATATATTTGCTTTTGTTTTTGCGCTTTATTCACCAATTTGTCACGACGTATTGGTAGTTGTTCCAGTTTGTACCTGATTTCTCTCTGTGCAAGTGCTGTAGGCGTGAAAATACAGGCGTGTACGTGTCATCACGCTGTCACACATAAATACGAAAAATCAGACAAACAAATAACAGTTCTCACTATTAATCGTTATTCATACAATCAATTGAAGTCCCGAGTTTTTGTTTCATTTAACTTGAAATGCGTTTGTTCATGGAATCTTTGTTAGTAAAAACCAGCCAGATTTTTGTGGCGCGATCAATTTTAGTCATCATAAAAGTTTTTCGTTTGACACCATTTCTTTCGGAAATATTTGAAAAAGCTTTCGATAACACTAACTGTGTTTCAGGCGTCAGTGACGTCAGCATGAACGGTTGGTCAAGCGGCTCCGGTTCTGGTCAGCTGCTGTTCGTACATCGCACCATTGCTCGGCAAATCCACCTACTGAACGAAATAGGGAAAGGAAGGTACTGGTCATTTTTTCTTGTCTTCGTCTCTTCTTGCTGACCAACAGTTTTCGTGTCAGATACGGCGAAGTGTACCGCGGAGTGTGGCACGGCGATGATGTCGCTGTGAAGAAATTCGCCACCAGAGACGAACAGTCGTGGTTCCGAGAGGCAGAGATCTACCAAACCAGCATGCTTCGTCACGACAATATTCTCGGTTTTATCGCCGCTGATAACAAAGGTCTTTAGTTTGTATTACTTGCATTGGGAAGCGGTTAATCAGTCGAATCAGCACGGCAATGCAATTACTTTAGTAACGAGCTCGGTGTTTTTTTCTTTTTTTTGTGAACGCTCGATTTCTGGCGCGATTGTTTCGCAAATTATAATTTCACTTGAAAGTTTCGCAAATTATAATTTCACTTATATTGTGAATAAAACGATGACATCACGTAAAAGTTATGTAAACACTGGTCCAGACGCCTTCGACAAGCCATCAACTAGCTGGGACATTCCATGTCAACTCAGACCCCTCTTTTGCCGACCATCTGCGATTTTGCTGAAATTTGGCGTGTTTGTAGGTTTGGATGAGAAAATGTGTTACACTAAATTTCAAGTTTTTAATCAAATACTCGTAGTTTTTGATATAGAAAGGTTGAAAATTAGACACAAAATCGCCGCTTGAACGCCCCTGATCGAGCAAAAGTGGCCTTCCTGGCTTTATTTTTTGTTTGATTTCAAAGATGTTAATATCATTGGAAAGCTCTTTTCAGCAGCTTTCCAATGATATTCATATCTCAAATGTATGTATATAAATAAAAAAGTTATTTTTTGTTGTGACCTTGTGACCTTGACCTCGCATGACCTCGGTCAAGGTCACAAGGTCTATCAGAGGCGTTCAAGCGGCGATTTTGTGTCTAATTTTCAACCTTTATATATCAAAAACTATTTGATTTAGAAACTTGAAATTTGGTGTGAGACATTTTCTCATCCAAACCTACAAACATGCCAAATTTCAGCAAAATCGGAGATAGTCGGCAAAAAAATGCCAAAAAGGGCGTGAGTTGACATGGAATGTCCCAGCTGGCAAATAACAAACAAACAAGTTGATGTCCTCTAATCGATCGTGTTTGGCAGACGTCGGTACGTGGACTGAGCTCTGGCTTGTATCCGAGTATCACGAGAACGGTTCTTTGTTCGACTACTTGTCCGCCAATAAAGTGACAGTGGCCGAAATGTTGAAACTGGCTTGGGCGATCGCCAGCGGCCTTGCTCATCTTCACATGGAAATCATCGGGACACAAGGTTGGTGCGCGTTTTTTGCTTTAAAAAAAGCTTTTTTTTTTAATTCTCGAGTTTGAACAGGAAAGCACGCCCGATCGTGTGCATTCGCTATTGCCAGCAAGCCGGCTGGCGAAATGTAAGCTTTTGAAGGCGAAACAGCTGTTTTTCGTTTTGACAGCTGATTATTTAACGCTTGCGTTTGGTCAAAATACTCAATTTCTCGATTTGTTAGCCGAAAAGACTGCTTATTGAACATAGTAACTACATTCAAAAATGCTTTTGTTAAAAAAAATTTACGCACTAGCAATAAACACGACCTAATTAATTTCACGATGAAGGTAAACACGATATTTTTGACACGAGCCTTCGGCATCAGTGCATCTAATATCACGATGCAATTGCGGTTAGTAAATGTCGAAATACTAGAAGAAAAAACTTCGACGTTGTTTTGGTATTTCGTTTGTTTTATTACTGCGATTATCGTTTGCATTTAAGAAAAGGTCTCTCTCATAGCTTTGTCTTTAAAAATAGCATCGATCATCATTTTCCAACGGCTTAATTGAAATACCAAACATTAACGCTGTTTGATTGATTACATTTTTTTCTATTTTTATCTGTATATTTATCCTCCTGACTTGCAGGAAAGCGACGGAGGTGCTAATACATAGGGTAGGCCAGGGGTGGGGAACCTTTTTGCACTCGCAAGCCACTTTCAAAAATTAAAAGTTGCAAAAGCCGCTCAAAGTTTGGTTTCATCCCAAAAAGATAGTGATCTCTAAAAATCCGTCTCTTTTCCACCCAAAATCAGGGTGTTCTCTAAAAAAAAAAAGTCTTCAGTTAGGATCATGCAAAGGCCGCAGGTTTCCCACCCCTGGGGTAGGCAATTACCCGACCCGCTTCCAGAGATGCCAAGATATTGCTGTCCAGTTGTAATATAATAGAGATCTGACTGTAATTTAAAACTGCTTGCCAGGACCACCAAGCAGGGGAATGTGTCGTAAAGTGTTTTTCCCAAGGACACAACAGAATGGCGCGAGTGGGTTTTGAACCAAGACCGTGTTGGTCACGAGCCCGGCGCTTTAACCACTCGACTACGCTGCCGACGTATTAAATTCGTGAAAATGTTATTACGCAACCCTGTTTTCGACTTAACGTTATTGTTCTTTAGCAAAAAGAAGAGCGAGATTATTTCTGCTTACGTAATAGACACTGACCAATAAACCTAAAACAATTACGAATTTGAAATGATCGACTTGATTTTGCCTCTGAACTTTCGCTTCACGCTCTGGTGATTTTGAAATACGTGACTAGCCGACGCTTTGTAACCAGCTAACTTTCATCTGCCGTTATAGCGATTGAGAGAGCGCGACCTAATTGCCCTGTTGCTATTTGTCCTTTTAAAATTGGAATAAGTTGTTGTTATGGCTATTACTTTCTTGCGGTGTTCAGTTTATATTTCTTTTCATCACTAATTCTTTTGATCTCTGCAGCTATATTTTACGAAACATTGCTTTCGAAAATTTGTTTTCACAGTACTTCCATCTATTCTAATAAAAATTTATAAAAGCTATTATTGCAGATAATTGTTGATTTCGTGTCAAAGGTCATTTCGCTCGCATGATTGCACAGACTTCAGCAATTCAGTAATAATTTTATTTAATGTAAGCTTTTCATTGTAACTAATGAAGCAATGAATTCGGATATGTTAAACTTTCCCTCATTAATATGTAAATAAATATGTTTTTTGCTTCAAAATATAAAAAAAAAATTACACTTCTGACTTTTGCTCTTAGTTGTGTGCTACAAATCATAAAGTTTATTATTTTACAGAATTTTGTAAAATTTAAACGTTTGTGTTGTTTTTAATTCTTCATCCAAATTCTTAGTTCAGAAGTCTTAAAAATTATGTGATGGGTTTTTCTCAGATAAAGCTGCAAGATTTTCTCATTCAAATATTTTCTTTCTCTTGTTTTTTTTTGTGCATACAAGAGATTTCACTTCAATATAACCTTAATCTATTGCATTTTTGCTATTAACTTGTTGTAGATTATAGACTACAGCAATTTTCATGTTGGATGCAAGCTTAATTTAGCTTCTTTTGGAAACAACTATCAATTCAATATTTTATTTCACATAATTATTTTACAAAGTCAAAAGCCCTTACGCTAAATTTTAAGTTTGTTATTAACAGCGATATTCCATTGACGTCAATTGATAACGACCATATTGAAATTTAAAGCAAGAAACTTACTAAAGTTTATGAAGTGCTCGCTTGGATTCTTAAAAGTAGTAATTTTCTGTATAATTTAATTTCCTCTTGATCAAGCTATATTAAGCTTCAGAAAATTCCGCCAAAAATTGATATAAACGAGTGAAAGTAATTCGTATTCCTTTAGTTTCATGTACTGAACAGTTGCGAGCTTACTTGGCCGGAAAGTTTCTTCCAGGTTTAAGTTTCATTTCAATTTGAGTAAAGGCGAGCGCCGACTTTTATCTTCAGTTTTTCTAAATATAAAAACAAAAACAAAAAAACGAAATGATTGCGGAAAAACTTTCCTCCAATTAAAAGAAACCTAGAACCCACTTATAATAACAATGGCATTTTCCCGCCGTTTCTTGCAATTGTACTTTCATTCACTACAAACTTACGACCAAACCAGTTCGCTGTCTTGCATGCGCATGTATCTAAATTTGTTTACTTTTAGCGCTTTTATGGATGGTTACTTATATTTTTTGACTCGACCAATTCGTGTTGATGAATTATTTTTCATCAGGTAAAGCTTGCGTTCTGTTTCAAATGAAGTTGATCATTGCATAAACTTTTGCTACAAACAGTATTGCTATTCTCTTTAGTGGCATTCGGAATTGTTCGTCCCAATGTCTTATTTGTCTGTATTAATTAGCCAATCTGTGAAAAGTGAATTAGTTTGTTGAACGTCGTGACTCATTTGAGGGTCCTTCTACAAGTCACTTTGTTTTGCAAACTGCTTGTTTTTTCGTCCTAGCAGAAATTCTTCTACTGTTAACATTAAAACTCTTCGATTGCTGCGTTGTTTCAATCGCTTTAACTGAGTAACATTTTTAACTTGAAGATTTCTCGTTCCCTTTTTATTACTTAATGGATAATACATTGGTCATACTTTTTTAACGGTATTTTAAACCCCTTTTTACAATGCATCCAACATTTCCTTGAGCAGTTCAGCTTTGCGTACGATGCGATTTACCGTTGCTCACGACGTTCCATCTTCAATTTTGTAGAAATACAAACGATAAAATTTATGCACTTCCACTTTTCATGCGAGGTCGGGCAAATGTTTGGTGAAACGCGTAGAATTAATTCAAAACCAGCTCATTTCTTGACCCATTTAATCATCCTGTAGCTTCGAATAAAATGTAAAGTCAAAGTGAACTGCAGTCAAAAGAAGATGCTTTTGAAATCTGGCTATTTTGTAGGGCTTGAAATTAAAAAAAAGTGGTGCTTAATTCGAAAATAAAAAACTGGACTCCTATCTCGCTATATGAGACACAAGCAAATTCGATTAATGGTCGCCATCTAAATTTCGCAATTTTAGCACGACCACGGCTCTGAAAAAAGTTGTTTGTTTATTTGTTTTTGATTTTTTCCGAAAATCGTGTATGTTTTGACCAATAAACCTGTGTGGGAAGTTTTGCACCGGTAATTGTTCGGCTAACTGCATTCTTTTATTTTCCGTAGTTACAGATAATAGTTTTTAAAAACTTTCACTAATAGTTTTCAAAATTGTCAGATAATAGTTTTTAAAAACTATTACTAACTGCCCACCAACGCGCTTACTTGTGTTACGCGAGCTATTATAATATATGTGAAAACATATATAATAATGATTATATGAAAACAGATCACACGAATCTTTTCTATTTTCCATTTGACGGCGATGATGTTGATCCCGATTGCATTTGTAAGGATTTGCAAAATTAATGAGATCGTGCTGCCTTTTTGTGGGTTGCCAAATTGAAATTTTCGTTTGCAAAAGAACCAAACGCACTGTAAGTCACAGCTGCAGCAAGCGCCCCCGTTCACAATGCATCGGCGGCTGCATGTGTAATCTCACGCGCGTACTGAGGCGCGGTGACGCGCTTTTTCAACTACTTTGGAATGAGCAAAATTTCCTTTAATTAACTCGCACAATTGGCTCTGCCAGGAAAGCAAATGAGTTAATGATATGTCAAGCACGTCACGATGACACGTCACCATGGCTTGCACA
Organism: Diplosoma virens; assembly: GCA_963680785.1. Lineage (NCBI taxonomy): Eukaryota > Metazoa > Chordata > Ascidiacea > Aplousobranchia > Didemnidae > Diplosoma > Diplosoma virens. Next base: position 33,409,581 of record OY796886.1, on the reverse strand, counting down.
AGGGGTTTTAGTCACTTGGCAAGAGCACGAAATCGGTTCTCGCTCCTCCTAAACTGAAACTTTCTCGCAGGTATATGCAGTGGCGGCTCGTGGCTTTCATTAATGGTGGGGCCAGCAAAACAATTACTGAAATTCAAAAAGTTCCATTCATAGACTACCTAAATGTCTCATTGTTTCTCATTGTTTTTCTGTTACTGTTATCTTGGCACGCATGTAAACATTTTGATATTTAATATAGGGTTTCTCTTTAGAAATCCACATATTATTTGTCAAATTTTTAGTGGGGCCCAGCCCCTGTGGCCCCTATGTACAAGCCGCCACTGGGTATATGGCTCTTAAAGTGCTCAACGACACTCTCAATATACGTCGCTTCGACTCGTTCATCGAGCGGACATCTACTCCCTCGGCCTCGTGTTCTGGGAGATCACGCGACGCTGTAACGTCGGAAGTAAGTTACTTTTCTCGGAGGACGAGTGGAATCCCTTCTGTATTTAAGTGACCCCCGTGGATTTTCGTTGTTGATGTAAACGATCGATATATTTATGGTCGAGCAAAGCTCGAAAATCTGAGGCAGTAGAACCGATTAAGATTTGCTTGAATAATAACGCGAAAATTCCCACTCGTTCGATCAGCAGAATTTAATCAGCACTTTTACTCATATTTAATAAACAGCAGATTGATCGAATGACGTGGTTTTTTGCTCGATGGATTAAAATCTATTTGCACTTGACTTCCGCAACTTGCTCTCTACTTTGATATTTCTTTATTGGTCTTTTAAGGTTTGGCTAATTTCTAATGGAACTACTAATTTTACAATACGATTTGCAAGATTATTTCTTTTGACAGCAACGACGAGTTGTTAGTCAATAGGTCCTTGTTAAAAATATCTTGTTTTTAAATTTTTCCCTATTGACGTTATGGCTAATTAGTCTTTCTTGAGCGGAAGTATTTATGTGTAAGATATTTAGAGTTGCTCGCCAAATTTTATGTGTGGTCATTTCGGAAATCGTAATATATTGAGCTGTTTCTTAAAACGCCGAAATCTTAAAATTGAATTTGCCAAAACACGAAACGAGACTTTAATCGTTTTTTTCTTCTGTTGACCATGGAGCTTAGACGTATTTTCTACAATTTCATTTTGGTTGACTTAAAAATATAACTAACTGATTGTTGACGTAGTTATAAAACTAGAAAACAAAGTGGTTTGGATGCCAAGCGATGGTCTGTTAACGTAATGCTCATCTATTGCAATTCAGCTGCACTCTATGTTTGCTAAGCTTGAAGGCAATCTAAACAGCTTTTGGTATGAGTGTTTTTCATAATCACGTCCAGTTTATCTGCGTTCATACTTACTCTTGCCACTGAATTTACATACGTAAAAGTAATATCGACTACATTTTCTAGTAATTATTAAAAAAAGTTTGAAGTTCGCGATTTGTTGTTATTTTATTTCTATTTTTATCCTCCTGACTCGCAGGAAAGATGACACAAGGACACAAGGACACAAGGACACTCAAGGACACAACAGAATGGCACGAGTAGGTTTTGAACAGCAACCATGTTGATTACAATCACGGCGCTTTAACCACTCGACCACGCTCCCGCTATATTTCATAGATTTGTTCAAGTAGACATCGGCATTCACTCGCCTGAACTAGGCTACTTTCCTAATGCACAGAAATTTATTATGCTAATTGCTGCAATCAAACAATCACTCGAAATCGAAAATTTTTCTGTCCTGTGTGCACATAGCATGTATCACATCGTGTGCCGCCATTTTTTTTTACTCTGAAAGTGTTGAAATATGAAATACGTGCATTTGAAGATAGAGTATGCAACGGGATCTTTAACGTTGTTCTGTGAGTCTGGAGGATAACCTGAAATATCAAGATGATGGTTCTTACTTCCACAGAATTAGTTTTTGAAATTTTGGAGAGTTTTTGAAATTTTATAGAAGTTAATTCGGTAACTCAGTACGTTATTTAATCGTCTAACTTTTCGGCGCCTGTAAAGAAGGCCTTGCCGATAACGCAATCTTGGTGTCTACTAAAAGATAAAATTCTTAAATCTTCTTTACTGGACCATGGACCTAGGAACCAGGAACAGCAAAAATATAGTTTAGCTAAACCATAGCTCTCAGACTTCCACAATATCTTCTTTATTAAAAATATGCTCCAATCCACTTAGGAGCCCAAATAGTATAAATTCAACAGCAAATACAGTTCAGTAGCTTAATTCTTCAGCAGTCACGTAGACAACCAGACACTTGTGACCAAAAAAGTATGAAGTCATACAGTTAACAAAGTTCCAATACTAAGTTACCACAACGAATCATAATAATGCTTCCTAGCGAGCCTTATTTATATCACTCGGTCGTGAGTATCTCGAACGTTCTGAAGTTACTCAAATCACAAACAACAACTATTACGTCACTGTAAAAACAGGTCAAGCGGAAATCTAGAATGTACTCCACATTACGAAATTATGCAGTGTTGCCATTTTCTTATAACTAAATGTAAAATATTTAAATTGCTTATAAAACCGTTATTTCTTAGGCTATTTGAGCCGGACCAAAGCGAAATCAAAGAGATTTTTTAGAAGATTGTGAATATACATAATGTGGGCGATTTTTAAGAACGGAACAACGGTGATTAATAGTGGGATTTCAAATAAAGTTCTTTTGGTTAGATACTCTCAGACGAGCAAGCAGATTTGACAATCGCACAACTGTTTCAAAAAGATCTGATACTTTGGCTGTGCCTGTAAATAGTTGGAGGGCAACCAAATTGATAAGACTGAGCAGAATGCTTCGAAACTTTGCAAGTTTGAAATATCCCGTGATACTAATGCAGTCGGTCGTACTGCTAGCGGTTGCATAACACGCAACGTACAAATTTTAATCGCAGTATCCTTTTCAGATCAAGATCTGGACTATCAACTTCCCTATTATGACTTTGTCCCTGACGATCCTTTAGTCGAAGAAATGCGAGTGGTCGTGTGCGACAGGAAAAAGCGACCTTCCAAAGAGGACACGTGGTGCAAATACGAGGTGAATTGTCAGCTCGAGTTTTTAAATGTCGTGTCAGCCTTGGCTTAGCAGAAAGTTTCCAGTCGCTTTTGTTGAAAAGCAAACTTGACACACACGTTATCGTCACAGAATGTTCTTTGTTTTTAGAGCATGTCTGGCATGGCGAAGGTGATGGAAGAGTTCTGGTATGAAAACGCTTCTTCTCGTCTCACCGCGATCAGGACGAAGAAGTCGATTGCGAAGCTGCAGCTCGAAGAAGGTGTAAAAGTCTGATCTGGTTAAAAACCTTCTTCGCTGTTGGGTTGTTGAGTGTGCAATGCAACACAAGACTGGTGCACAGTACTCAGCTGTTGAGTAGACCAGAGATAGAGCAGCTGTGCGCAGTTTTTTGGCACTAAGTCCATCCTGAGCCTACAAGTTGCCTCAGAACTGTGACGCGCGAAGATAGTTTTTTGCGCAAAGATACTACGAAACGTGAGCGATCTGTCCAGTTTTACCCCAAGATAAGTAGGGGTTGGACAGAACGGTAAAAATCTATTGTTGTTGTAGACTTTTAGCTCACGTTTGGCCTCTCGGTTATTTACGTGAAAGCCTGCCGTCACCGTCTTAGTGTGATTGAGTTTCAACCTCTAAGTCTGGAGATACGCTGAAAGTGCAATCATATATTGGCTTAAAGTCGCCTTTAAGTCTTTCCAGAAGAATGTAACAATGCTAAATCGTCAGCATAGGTAAACTTTCTGGGAATCGTGGTGAGCAGATTGTATGTGTAAATGTTGTATAGGAGGGGAACCGAGTGCGATCCATGAGAAACGCCGTTTTTCAGGCGGCGCAGCCTGCAATGCTTGCTCTCCGGGAGTAAGGGTGAAAATTCGGTTTCGGATAAGCTCCATGATCATTCTGACCATGTGGCAGAAATCTCGTACGGCAGAAGCTTGTATGGCAGAAGCCTCAGCAGCTTGCAGGTAATGCCACGGTGCCAGACAGTGTTATAAAGCCGCTATCAGATTGACAAAATCGACATCGGCCTTTTTCTTAGCCTCAAGAGAATCCTCGATGTTCTGGCTCAGCAGAACAACTTGATCTACCGTTGACTTCCCGCGTCGAAACCCAGCCTTCTCTTAAGGGATCAGTGTATCAATAATATTTTTTTGATAAGTGTATCAATTTATTTTCTTGATTAGCAGGAAAGCGATGGGGGCGCTAATACATCGGGCAAGAAATTACCCCGACCTGGTACCGGAGATGCCAAGATATTGCTGCCCGCTTGAAATTTGATAGCGATGTAACTGAAATTTAGAACTGCTTACCAAGACCACCAAGCAGGAAAAAATGCCGTAAAGTGTCTTTCTCAAAGACACAATAGAATGGTGCGAGTAGGTTTTGCACCGAGACTATATCGATTACAATCCCAGCGCTCTTAACCACTCGACCACGCTGTTGACAACCAGCGCTCTTGCCCAGATCTTGCAAATTTTGAGTTGGCGCAAGCAGGAAGAAAAGAAAGTGACGTAACCTGGACTTCAAAGCAGTTCTAACATGGATTATAAGCTCTGGATAGATGGATTCAGGTTCCGAAGCTTTACCTTGGTTTAAGTCAGTGTTTCTCAAGCCTTTTTTTCTGCGACCCAAAATCGCTAAAAATAACGATTTGCAAAGATGACTGCGACCCAAATAAATTTGACTGAGCGTAGTGAAAACGTAGTGATCTCTAAAAAAAAAAAAAAAAAAGGTCTTCACCTTGAATCTGTTTCTGATTTCTTGATTGTCATCTCAAGAATCTAGTGTTCTCTAAAAAAAAAAAAAAAGGTCTTCATCTTAAATCTGATTCCGATTTCTTCATTTTCCTCTTAAATTCGTAATGACATCTCAAGAAGGTTCTTCACTTCTCAAATCTTGTGCGCGCAGATCTTTTTCTTTTACGTGCGGTAATTTACAAGGCTTCGCGACCCATGGTTTGAGAAACACTGGTTTAAGTATTGGAGGGCAGCAGTAAATTCTCTCTGTGAAAAAGTGTCAGAATTATTCACTGGATGTGGTGTTGTCGCCCTCCAAAAGTCAAACACTTCTTGAGAAACAAGTCGAAATGACTTGACGTCAACAGCCTCGTATCTCCCATTTCTGACTAGCTGAGATACAATAATATCAGCTGAAACAGGACAATGACAAAGAGAGTGTCAAAACCTACCTGTAAGGTTGTTCAAAATACTCCATGCTTTTCGACTAGAGTGTGAAAAGCCGATGCTCTGAACTGCTTCTATCATCGATCCTTCCATTTCCTGTCCAGTTCTGCAAGTAAAGCTGTAGGAGCCAAAATCGAGTCGTCTCCTGAGGAGACTTCAGAAAAGTTCTATAGAGAATTCAATCCCAACACGGAATATAGTTGTTTCGATGACTGCGTCTTTTTGGCTGCTTTCTTGATGATGTTACAAAAGTCCTGATAAGCCGCATCCACATCAAGTGAATTAGGTGGCAACAAAGTCTTGGCGAATTTATTCGGCAAAGCAATGTAGTGACTCCATTTAGTCTAGAAAAGCTCCATTGCTTAACAGGCAAGCTTGGCACTAACAAAGCAAACCTTGGTGGTGTGATAAGCAAAGGTCGATGTTATGACCTGGGAAACTTTTCAAGTACATCTCTAACCTGTAAGTAACTGTTAGGACCTACGCTAGCAACAGCTAGATTTGGATTGGTGCCAGTGTTTCAGCGGCCTGAGTAAAAGCTGGCGGTATTCTTGGCATTGGAAAGGAGAGCAAGACACTTGCCCAGCCAGCCCAGCGCTCACCGTCCGGGCTGTTATCATCGAAAAGGACGTTTGCCGATTAGCAGATCCTCGCAGCACATCGGGATGGGTATATACCCTTCCGTTTCGACAGGTTTGGTTTCTGTTGGTCATGTTCAACAGCAAAAATTTAGACTTACGTACGGCTCAGGCTGCGAGAAAGCACCTGTCACCTGTCATCGGTTTTCTCACGCGTGCTTGGATGCTGGGAAGAAAATCAATACAGCTAAAATTGAGATTATGTGTTTGTCAGTTTTCTTTCCAAACAAATGGAGTAACTCTCCAGCCGACGGAGAAGTTTAAGTATCTTGGAGTCACATTCTCGAGTGATGGTAGACAGGACAATAAACTAACACACGTATTGGAAAACCAAGTGCAGTAATGCGCCAGCTTTCCCGGTCGGTTGTATTGAAATGAGAGCTGTGCACAAAAGCAAGGTTTTTGTTTTCAGATCGATTTTTGTTCCTATCCTCACCTATGATCATGAGTGTTGGGTAATGACCGAAAGAGTGAGATCCCGAGTACAGGCGACCAAAATGAGTTTCTTGCAAAAAGTCAGAGATTTGTTCCTACTTGACAAGCTTAAAAGCACTGACATTCGTCAATCTCTCAAGATCAAGCCGCTGCTACTTTGCATGAAACGATCACAATTGCGCTGGTATGGGCATGTGACACGAATGTTGCACGAACAAACAGCAAAGCAATTAATGGATATTCTTCCAAGTGGTAAAAGGCCTAGAGGGCAACCCAGAACTTGCTGGCAAAATTATGCTGAATACTTGTCCTGGTCGCGTCTTGAAATTTCACCGGTATCATTGTTGCAAGTTGCAGGAGGTCGGGATGGTTGGAAATCCCAATTCGAGCTGCTTCTGCCGCAACCCCAAAGGACAAGTGGTCAAAGGGAAATAAATTAAACTAATTCAATGTTTTTACCGAAAATAATGATGATGATGATGTCTATCCGAAATACCTTCACTTTAAAAATTTTAGGTATGTAACAGTTGGCATGATCCTCCAATAAAACATGCCAGTTGACGCCCATAAGATGTCATTTGGCTACAAACAGGGCCTAACAAATTTTGGGAAAAGTAGTAGTATCTTTGCCATACCAACCTGTTTACCAACAAAAAAATTGAGAACAATCTGATTTTTCGGACAATGAACATGTTTTTTCGAGGCATAAAATGCACCTGAAAAAACTATTCCTCGAAAGAATAGAAGTTATTTTACATCCAAATAATAGTTTATTTCAATGTGCTGTATACCATGCTGATTTAATGATACAATTATCTTTTTTGGGGTGATGTTGATTATTTCAACGGATAAAACTTCTAAATTGATTTTTGGGCGCCAAAAAGAGTTTGGCACATAACAAAGCTAATGGATTCTGCACAGTCGTAAGCCTATTTGTTACGTTTGGGCTTCTCGATGAAATCGTGCAAAATTGTGATGCGGGCAAAATTGTTTCGCAAACTATGGCCGCGATCTACGAGCCATGTTCTTGGTTTATACGCTTGCAGAAATGGACATAAAAATATTTTACAAAATTATAAGGATAGAACCAAACATTTATCAAAAATCGTATTAGCCCTTAATTGTTTTTTTTGGAACCCGAACCGGAGCTGAACTGGAACTGAACCTTTAACACTAAAATTTTTTCAACCTGAACCGGAACCAAACCATTAAAAATAAAATTTTCCAAACCTAAACTTGAACCGGAACTTTATTTTAAACGGGTCGACATCCTGGTGAAAACCCAAAAAAAAGATCCTTAGTTTGATTTCTTGTTCAACTTTACCTTTCTTGGAGGCAGTGGCGTGCGGTCAGGGCATGCAAATCATGCGTTGCATGAATAAATTTTTAGGAATTGCATGACGAACTTTTGCGCGATGAGGTACGTAGATATCGTTAAAGTAGATGAGAAATATTACTTATTTGGGATGGAATCTGAGGCTGATCCGAGAAGAACACCTAATTTTTTGTGTTATTTTGGAGAATACCGTGAATTTAGGACAAAAAGTAAAAAATCGGAGACTGTTTGAAGTGATGACCTTTTCTTTTTTTTTTTTTAGAGATCACTGTATTTCGATGAAGAAAAGTGCATTACTAGGAACGATTTCAAGCGATGACCTTTTTTTTTAGAGAACCCTCCATTTGCAGGAGAAAAAGTGCATTACCAGGCCACAATTTCAAGTGATAAACTTTCTTTTTAGAAACATAAGCAAAAATCTAGAACGAAAATTGGTCTTGATCACCATAACATTAAAACGTAAAGTTGCAATCTCACACAAAAATTTTTTTTCCGCTAGTAAAATATTGAATGTCTCATTCATAAGATACCCATTTTCATGACCAGATTTTGGCATGCAAATTCAGAGGTCAGCCTCAGAGGTCACCGCACGTCACTGCAATTGCATGACTAATCTCAGAGGTTACCGCACGCCACTGCTTGGAGGTGAAAACCAAAAAAATCTCAGTTTCATTTCTTGAGTAGTTTCACTATTCTTGGTGTTAAAAACCCAAAAGTCTTTAGTTTGATTTCCAGATTAGTTTAACCATTCTTGGTGACATAGCCGTACCAAAAAAAAAATTTAGATGGGCCGCTGAAGTTTTTCCCAAAATTTTTGTGACATTTGCCCGAATTATGATTTTTTAGTGCTTTACAAATAGGAAAAAAATTGTCTGAGTTTCTAGGATGAAGAACAAAAAAAAGGCCTTCACCTAAATTTGGTAACTATTTTCTGCAATTGATCATTGTTGCTACCCTAAAATTCTTAAATTTGCCCAAATTTTTTATAATGCTGCCCAAAAAATTCTGGTTTTGCCCAAATATTTTTTTGTCAATGCCCAAAAAATTATGATTTTGCCCAAATTTTGAAAACTTGGGAGGCGATTACCCCCTACTCCCCCGTCAGGTACGGCTGTACTTGGTGATGTAATAAAAAAAATGTTCAATTTAATTTCTTGATTAGTTTGACTTTTTTCGAAGGTAAAAAACTCCAAAAATAAAACAAAGTTTACCTTGTTCACATTATGCTTAGTGGGTAGCATTTGACCCGAGGGCCATAATTTTCCCATTACTGTATTAAATTAATCCAAAATTTAAACTAAATTTTCAATTTTTTGGTGGCAATTTCAGTTGTTTATAGAATTTTCAATCTTATTGTTGACAAATTGACAACCAATCAGCTTTGAAATCTTCTCTAGTGGCAATGCCGATACTTCGTGTTCTGTATTTAGTTAAGTGACATTTATCCGTGTTTAATATTTACCGGTTTTAGCATTTATATGTTTTAGATTAGACAATATCTAATTTAGCATTTAGTTACTTATAACTTATAATTTCATCCACGTATTTTTGTTTTTGTTAAGATGAAGACAAACTAAATTTTATCGATACGTAAGGGTTAGTCGGTTAAAAACAATAATGCTCAATTTAAAAAAAACAAATTGAAAATTCAAATATTTGTATGAATTTGCTGGTTATGTTTAGATATTTTTGCTATTTTATTTTATTGTAACTACAGTATATGTATGTTTGTATAACATACATGCTATTGATACATGTTTGATTATTTTTATGGTATTGCAATACAAATTTTGTTAAAATTTTTAATGTGAATCACCAAACAAAAAAATTAATTCTATTTAAAAACTTTACTAACCTTTGGTGTAAATCAGTGGTGTATGTATTAAGATTTTAATTGCATTTCTAAAATATTGATTTTTATCTAAAAGTTTAATTACTGGTATTTCACATTACTTCATTCAATTGATTTATTTAATGGTACATGTAAAAAATTTTTGCAATGAGTAGAAAACATAGAAATATTTATTACCAATTTTTTATCACAAAAATCTTTGCATATTTATTCACATACATGTATTTTTTTCACCATATACCGGTTTCGTTTTGAAAATTTAAAAAAATCATCTTGAAAATATTATTTATCAACATTACAATTAAATAAAATTGTTTTATAAGAAGCATATATTTTTTACCATGTACCCAGACTTTATGGACACCCTATTTAGTATTAAGCTTAGTTAAAACAATCCTCCCCCTTTTTTTTGTTTAATCATCTTAAATATAATATTTTTTTGTAGAGATTGAGATACCAATATTTCTTGTTACAGATTAAAAATGTTTATCAAATGTGCTGTATTTATTATATTCTTTGTGACGATTTCATCTTCTAATGTTAAAGGTATGTTTAAAAACCACTATCATTCTAGCAGAATTCTGCTAAAATGACGGAACTAAAAACGGAACAAAATCAAAACAGAGTTTCCAAACGACAAAAAACAAAAAGTTTAACTTTTTTATTTGTAAAATAAATTGTTTTTTAGCTTTAAAGGCCAATCCAATCAACTTTGAAGATGCTCTAAAGAAAAAAATTATTAAAATAAACCCGGCCAGCAACGAGTCCCACAAGAACGCTTTGAATTATAATTTTCTAAAGATTTTCGTTGCATATAATGAATCTTATCCAAATTAAACTGACTTCTTGCTTCGGGGGTCAATCCAATCAACTTTTAAAATGATCTATATGTCAACTCATTAAAGTAAACACGTCCGGCAACGAGTCCCGCTCGGTGATTATCCGGCAGAATCTTTTTAATTATAATATTTTAAAGATTTTTGTTGTATTTTATGAATCCTACTCGACTTAAACTGACTTCTTGCGTTGGGGGCCAATCCAATTAACTTTTAAAATGATCTGTATGATCAACTCATCAAAATAAACACGTCCGGCAACGAGTCCTACTCGGGGATTACCCAGAAGAACGCTTCGAATTATAACTTTCTAAAGATTTTCGTTATATTTTAGAGCTGGGTTCAAGTAAAGTACTTAAGTAAAATTTGTACTTATCACTTATTCAAGTATTTTTTTGGATGACTTGAGAATTATAAGTAAATTCAAATTGTGATAAAACCAATTTTTAAGATAGGAGTATTATTTACGCTACACAAGTTTTAGCGATTGCCTCGATTAACCAGTTTTTGTTGTTTTCAGTTGTATCTCAGCTACTGGACTAGTTGGTTTTGCTTTAATTTTTAGTTTTTAATCATTAATTTTTAGTCTGTTTTTAAAGATTATTTAAAATTCAATCCGTCATGTCGAACTCAAGTGATTGGAAAAAGCCTACTGGCAAGAAATGGGAACTTTGGAAACATGTTTTTCTTAAGTCGGGCGATAATTCAGTTGTGAAATGCAAATACTGCTCAGCTAAGTTCAATCCAAAGCCAGCTACTACGTCTTTAATTTATCACTTGCAGAAGAAAGAGATGATGAGAATCAAGGGATGAATGACAGCAAAGTGTTGTCTTTTTTTTATAAAGAAGCGATTGGAAGATTTTGGATTGACCCTGAAGGATCACATTGTTGGCATGGTAACAAATGCTGCTTCAGTAATAATCAAAACAGGGAGGCCTTCTGGCATCATCCACCAAATATAGCATTCTCAAGTAGTGCATCACGCAGCTTGCGATGTTTTATACAAGAAACCTCACAATGTGGAGGACACTAATTAAAAATGCAGAAGCTCATGAGTATGATATTGTTGAGAGCTCTGATGATGAAAATGATCACAAACCCCGGGAAGTTACCTTGCCAGATGATTACTATGCAGAATTTGTTGATACAGTGAGTGATGTTATTTTAAAATTCAGAGTAATTGTCAAGCTGTTCAGAAAGAGCCCACTGAAAAACGACTGCTTGCAAAGAACTGTGAAAAGAAATTTGGAAAAAGACTTTCTCTGCTCTTAGATACCAAAATTAGACGAAATGTCTGCTTTATTGAAGGTTAAACATGTTCATGTTTCGGCTGCCGATGAAATTAAATTGTGACGCTCTGATATTGTGTCAGAAGATCAAAAAATCGGTCAATTAGAAGAAGCTCTTAGAGAGATGTCTTTATCGGAAAACAAAATTGAAATGTCACGTAGCGATAAAAAGGGTTTAAAATTAGTTAATAAAGAATCTTTTGTTTGCGATGGTAGATGCGTAGTTCCTGTCCAGTTATCAAAGGTAACAAATGACTACCTAATAATGTGTTTTCAACGCAAAAAAAAGGTTAGTGAGCCTTCGAAAAAAAGCTATGGGAGATGACGCTCTGTTTGAATTGATTAAAGCCTCTTTTGTAAAAAAAGTCCAATCTGGTGTGTGTGAAAATCCTGTTTGTTATTTACCGTAGTTGGTAACTTGTCAAGTTAAAAAGCGCATTGTTTACGACGGTAGTGCTAAGTTTGACGGAGTATGTATAAATGATTACTTCTCAAGTGGTCCTGATATGTTGAATCAACTTTCACTTATTTTGGCCAGATTTCATGTTGAAAAGTTTGCCTTTATGGCAGACATAACTAAATGATTCTTTCAAGTCAACCTTCCTGAAAATCAGCGTTATCTGTTTCGCTTATTGTGGTTTGAAAATAATGATATTGAACAAGGAAAAAGAATACCGTTTTGATTAACCCAGTTGGGCTATACGTGAGACGCTAAAACATAATGTCATTAAGGCTTATCATAACATATCGTTATTATGGCTTATCACTTCTGAATACTGCTCGTAATAATATTCATATGGACGATTAAATTTATAGCTTAGATGATTTAAAATTCCCAGAGACTGTGGTAGAAAAGTCCATTGAATTGTTATCGAGTAAAAAGTTTAGCCTTGTAAAATGTAGCTCAAGTCGTGACGCATTTGCTATGTTGTCGAAAATAGACAAAGAAAAGCTCTGTCTATTTGTTCGTGATATCAATTTAAGTGTCGAACATTCCGAAAAACTTCCTCTAGCAAAGACCTTAGGTTGTTTCTGGGACACAGATACTGAGTCATTTCGAATTGTTGCTTCTCTAGAACCTCTTGAAAAATGTACGCGGAGGACTATGCTTGGTCAGTTAAGCAAATCGTTTGATCCTTTAGGTATCTTCTCATGTTTCTTTCTTAAAATCCCGCTTGATTTTGCAGTAGTTGTCAATTGTAGCTAGGATGAGGAGGTTTCAGAGTCCGTTGTAAAAGATTGGCAGTCTTGGTTCGCAAACTTGAAGTGGTTATTAAATATTTTACTTATTTTAGTGAATTACCCAGACATTATTTCGGTGAATCTAGTTTGACAAAGCCAGATGATGATGTAATGTACCAAGTGCATATTTTTGCTGATGCCGTAGATGATGCCTTTGGTGCAGTAGTATACATTTGTAGCATTGTTAATGGTATTGTTTCTACCTTTCTAGTTTTTGGAAAAAGTCAAGTTGCTCTTAAGCATGAAAAATTTTTTAAAATTTGAAATTCAAAGCGTTCTGCTAGGTAATCCCCGAGTGGGACTCGCTGCCGGCCGTGTTTATTTTGATGAGTTGATCATGCAGATTACTTTAAAGCTGTTTGGATTGGCCCCCAACGTTAGAAGTCATTTCAGTAATTTTTTATTTTTTATTTATTTTTATCTCTATATTTATCCTCCTGACTCGCAGGAAACCGACGGAGGCGCTAATACATAGGGCAGGCAATTCCCCGACCTGCTTTCGGAGATGCCAAGATATTGCTGTCCGCTTGTAATTCAATAGAGATATGACTTTAATTTAGAACTGCTTGCCAGGACCACCAAGCAGGGGAATGTGCCGTAAAGTGTTTTTCCCAAGGACACAACAGAATGGCACGAGTGGGTTTTGAACCGAGACCGTGTTGGTCACGAGCCCGGCGCTTTAACCACTCGACCACGCTGCCGACGTTCATTATTGGGCCAACGTTGGCTTTAGCGCGGCTGGGTTGGGAGAAAGTTGGCAAAATTGCCAACATTTAACCAGCAATGCCAACTTTCTGCCGATGATTCATTTTTGAGTTCTGATTTGTTCTGTTTGTTGCGTTAAGTACTAAAGTGGATAAAAAAATTAAATTTATGCTCAAAACAGCTTTTTTGTCACTGTTTCTTTGCTTAGTAAAATTCGTGTTCACAACTGCTGTAATGTGTTGGGTCAACGTTGAAGGTAGCATTGGCTGTCTCCCCTGTGACTAAGTTGGTGATACGCTGGTAAGAAGTTGGGCAAAATTTTTTATTTAAAGACATTACCAGTTGTTTTTGTTTAATATTGATGTAAGCTTTTTACAAAACAACGACAATAAGTAATGTTCTTCTGCTACAGTTCTTTGCTTAATGAAATTTCAATTGCTTTGATTGTTAAATAATAGAACATTTTCTGATAAGGGATAGTCTATATGTTTTTGTTACGCCTCAACGTTTAAAAAAAAAATGTAAGCCTCTATGGTCTGATAGTTGAAAAAAAATTCGAACAGTTTTTGGATAACAGTAAAAAGTCGAAAAAACTGCCAACTATTTTCCAACTCTGCCAAAAAAATGCCAATGTAACTTTGTTCTCCTTTGTTCAAGTCTATATGAATCAATTTTATTTGAGCGGCATGAGCCCGGTGCGTGTTGCACAATGCTCCATTTGATATGCACATAATTTTATTTGAAATAATTAAAATTTTTATAAATGATTTGTTTTTTAAGCGTTTCTATTTGCTGAATTAAAAATAGTTCTTAGTTAATTACCTATGCTGGCATGGGCGTCCGCTGGGGGGCAAGGCTGGCATATGCCCCCTGGAAATTGTCTTTTTATTATAAAATGCTTTAATTTTGCTATATAAACTGCATTTTCGCATCATTCTGCCCCTCCCAGAAGTTTTACCCCCCCTGGAGATTGGTCACGGGACGCTCATGTATGCTGACTTCATCACCAACGTCAATTGTTGCTCAAACAACGTCAACTAACACGCAATCAACGCCCTCGAAAGCATGAAGGAGAAGGATGAATATAGCAGCTACGTCGCTAATAAAACCGCAAATGAAAGATTCCAATGCAGGCTAGATTTATATATGAATCTTAACTAATCTTATTTGGGAATCGACTCCAAACTGATCGAACGTCAAAATGCCGGAAGCGTCCAATCTTTTATAACCAACTTAATGAAGAACCGTCACATGACCAGTACAAAGCCAACATTCCAACGTTTCGTTAGTTAAGTTCGCTACAGTGGCAATGATGCATGGTGGTACAATCAGGGTTGCCAACTCAATTGGAGAGTTACTAGCTAGATATAATTGTTTTTCAAGCTAAAAATAGCTAGATAATATAATTTTGTAGCCAAAAAATTAGCTATTATTTATAAAGCACATAAAACAAGTTTAGATAAAAAATTAAAGAAATTAAGAAAAATTTTACTTACTTTACAATATTAATGTAATCCCCAACTTGTGGAAGGTTCATTATCATCGAAGATGGATTCCATATGCTCATCAGCTGTGTCTGTACTGGTTTGCTCCTTTGGCTTCGAGTATGCTGCTAATGTTCCTATAGCACTTGTTACCTTACCTGGCAATTCGTAATTGTTACAGCATTTGCCATGCCTCATTAACCAAATTTTATGGTTAAAAGTGATCTCGTTTTGGACTTTATGTGGTTCATGCTACTAAACAATCGTTCAATGTGTGCATTTGAATGAGGGAGTATCATTGTCAAAATTGCGAGGTCACAAAGTTCTTTGAAAGGGTTGCAATCAGATGAATCCCTATACTGATGAACTTTGCTCCAAAACGCTTCAGTGTCTGCATTATTTGTCCAATCTATTAAGTGTATTTTCTGGAACTGATATTGTGCCAAAGCAATTACATCATCCACGACTCCAAAGTACTTCATCAGTTTTGTAAGAGCTTCATTGTTTTTGACAGGCCGAAGGACATTCCTTACAGAGAGTATATAGTCACTGTTCGTAGGATCTCAATGTTTTCTGGTAATCTTTGTTTCAATTGTTTGAAAAGACATAACAAGAACTTTTTGCATCGCTCTCTGATACAGATTTCTTCTTCACGTGTGATTTTGCACATGTTTTTTAGCTCAGTAATTTTTGCTTCAAATCTATATCCGAGATACGGTCGCGGGTCCAAGTATTGTTCAATATTACATTTTAATACATCAATGTTATAAAAGGGCAGCACCAATTTGTTTCCGTATGACTTTATTAGCAAGACCAGGTCATCCAGTAGTTTTACTTTGTCAACATTTTCTGCTTCAAAAGACTTATTAACTCGTTGGAGGTCTTGCAGTATAGGGCATAGAAATAGTAAAAATGCTAAGTTCTTTTCATCACAATACATATCATAGAGCATTTCTGACATATAGCACTTTTCAGAGAGCCTCATTACTTGAAAATGAGTCCTTAATTCTAACCATTGAGAAACTATTCTGTTTACTGCTGGTTCAATGGATAGCCACCTTGTTTTACAGTTCATTGGGATTTTTAACGGTGTTTTGCCACCATTTATTGTTTCATAAAGATTTTTGTATTGTAGCTGTCTTTTTGCAGACCAAGAAAACCATTTATGTGTCTCTGAAATAAGAAACTCCAAACTCCTTGGAAGGCATTCTGATGAGGCATGGGATATTGCTAGTTGCAGTGAATGGCAAGTGCATTTTATTAGTATTAAGTTAGGAATTTCACATTTCAATTTTTGATACACACCATTGTTCACGCCTATCATCACACTGGCGTTGTCAGTTCCAATGGCTAAGAAATTTTCCAGTTTCAATTTTTTGCTAGCTAGCTAGCTCAGATTTCACTGCATTTACTATGTGGTCAGCGTTACATTGTTCCAAATTCACTAAATTAAGGAATGTTGATAAAGTTTTTCCATGCTTTTTACTGTAATAAATTATTACAATCCCCAACATTTTATTCACAGTAATGTTATTCAATTCGTCGAGCAATAAGCTGTACTTGTTATCTCCGATATCATTTACTAAATCTTCAAAGTGGTCACTAATCACTGTTTTAATCATTTCTGAACACTTAGAAAGATGCATTCTGAGCTTCTCAGTTGTTTTGCTGTCATCAATGCAATTTTTGCATAAATCTATTAAGTGGTCCGTATTAACAATGGATAGGTGGCAGCTGACGAACATAGCCAACGTTCCCTCAAGCTTAGATACATTACTATTAGGAGCAACATCCAAGTATTTTGTTAATGGAACAGATTTTATTGGAGTAGCTTTGATATGCTTCTTTGATTTCATATGCGTAATAAGATCAGAGTATTTTGCTTTAATATCACATTTGCATAGCTTACAATGTGCTACACTATTGCTTTCTTTCACCTCTACTAACCAATTTCGAAAAACCTCTTGTTTTAACCACTCACTCCTAAATTTCTGTTTGTATTGCTTTTGTTTCGGCTTAGATATTTTTAAATTCTACAATTAGTAATGTCAATATTTAGAGTAAAAATTTTCACACTACCACATACAAAATATTGCAACCGCTATTTGAATAAGATTAATAATATTTGAATAAATTTGAATAAGATTAATAATATTTGAATAAATTTGAATAAGAGAATAAATTTGAATAATAAGAAGCTATTTAAATTTGAATAATAAGAAGCTATTTGAATAAGAATAAATTTGAATAATAAAAATAACATTCTATTTGATATTTTTAAATTTGAATAATAAGAAAAGCTATTGAATAAATTTGAATAATAAGAAGCTATTTGAATAAGAGAAATTCTGCCACTAGTATGTGATTTTCAATTGTTAATTACAGTATTATTTTTAATTTTATAACTGAGCATTTTGGAGAATATTTTTTTGAATATTTCAACTAGTGATACCATGTTTACTGATAAAAAGGCTGTGACACTTGGAGCAACTAACAAAGTCCTAATATATTTGAGAGTCTATATTTAATGACTTCTAAAAGTCTATATTTAAAGGTTATTGGAAATTAAACAGATGATTGCACTAACTGACTTAATTGTATAATTTAACTTTAGTAGTAAAATACAAGTTAGTTTACCTCCTAACAACTGCTTGATTAATTTTTAAAATTAATTGTTACTTGAAAACTGAAACATTGAAATAAAATTACTGAAAAAAAAAAATTATTTATCTAATATTATTTTTTTTTTAACTATTAGTTATTAACTAAGTGTTGCTGATTGTACATATTTCTTGTCTCTGTTGTTGAATGATGCACCAGTATTACTTGACAAATAATATACTGAACTGAACTGCTTGAGGCAAAGTTACAACTGCTCAAGACAGATACTAACTGAAAACTAAAGTACTAAACAAAACATTGAGACGATTCAACAAAATTGAACGAATGCGTTCCGAACTTCCGACGAGTCTCGTCCTGTATTAAACTTGTACTAAACTCGTTCGATACTTCGATTGAATTGATTTCTATAAGAACTAAGCATGCTTGTTGTGTATCAAGTACTATAAATATTCCCAATATAAATACTTATAAATTTTAAAATCCACCAGAAAACCGCTGAATAAAAACGTTTATTAGCTAGATTTATAGCTATACACTAGGCTGCATATTTCCTAGCTAGTTAAGATCAAAATTAGCTAGATCTAGCTAGAAAATAGCTAAATTGGCATCCCTGGGTACAATTGAGTAAACGTGGGGTAAAGGTTGGCAAAACAGTAGAATCCACTTCACAGAGGTCTGGGCCAATGTTTAGCACCAACGTCTTGCCAATGTTTCTTATGTTGGCAGTTAGCGTTTTGCAAACGTTGGTAAAATTGTTGAAGTAGTTGGGTAGCTGCGGTAGCATGCGCTGGTCATTCATAGTTAGCCAACTCTCTACAGCTTCTGGAATTTCAGAGTTGGCTAAACGCTGGCAAAGCGCAGTTTATCAGTGTTGGCGGAAAATGTGATTTTGGTACACTCGACTCTGGGCCAACTTTGGACGCCATCATCTTGCCAACATTTCTGCTGTTGGAAAACTGCCCTTTGCCAACGTTGGCTTGATGAAAAATGTTTACTGGGCATTTTAATTCAATTAGGATTCATAAAATACAACAAAAATCTTTAGAAAATTATAATTCAAAGCTCTCTGCTGGGTAATTCCCGAGTGAGACTCGTTGCCGGCCGTGTTTATTTTGATGAGTTAATCACCAAGATGACTTTAAAAGTTGTTTGGATTGATCCCCAACGCAAGAAGTCAGTTTAAGTCGAGTAGGATACATAAAATGTCGGCAGCGTGGTCGAGTGGTTAAAGCGGCGGGCTCGTGACCAACACGGTCTCGGTTCAAAACCCACTCGTGCCATTCTGTTGTGTCCTTGGGAAAAACACTTTACGGCGCATTCCCCTGCTTGGTGGTCCTGGCAAGCAGTTCTAAATTATAATCATATCTCTATTGAATTACAAGCGAACAGCAATATCTTGGCATCTCCGGAAGCAGGTCGGAGTAATTGCCTGCCCTATGTATTAGCGCCCCCGTCGGTTTCCTGCAAGTCAGGAGGATAAATATAGAGATAAAATAAAAAATAAAAATAAAATAGAACGGAAATCTTTAGAAAATTGTAGTTCAAAGCGTTCTTCTGGGCAATCCCCGAGTGGGACTAGTTGCCGGCCGTGTTTATTTTGAAGAGTTGATCATACAGATCATTTTAAAAGTTGATTGGATTGGCTCCCAACGCAAGAAGTTAGTTTAATTCGGGTAGGATTCATAAAATACAACAAAAATTTTTAGAAAAGTATAATTCAAAGCGTTCTTCTGGGTAATCACCGAGTGGGACTCGTTGCCGGACCTGTTTATTTTAATGATTTTTTTAGAGCATCTTAAAAGTTGATTGGATTGGTCCTTAAAGCTAAAAAGCAATTTATTTTACAAGTAAAAAAGTTAAATTTTTTGTTTTTGTTGTTTGAAAACTCTGTTTTGGTTTTGTTCTGATTTTTAGTTCCATCATTTTAGCAGAATTCTGCCAGAATGATAGTGGTGTTTAAAAGTGTTTAGTATTTTTTAATTATATTTTACTGTATTGTTTTATTGAAAAATTTAGATTGCCATGTAGCTAACAGTTAGTATTCTGAAAAATAGACTGAACTGAATTTAGTATTATTTTTTGCATCTTGTGCAAATTTTTTAAAAGTTTGCATAAAGCAAATAAAATTATGATTTTAAAAAGTTTGTTTAACTCCAAGTCTAATCAGAAAGTTTGTGTTTATTTTGAATATGTAATCACTTTTTTATTTAAAAGTGTTTACATATTTATGAGACAATCATGATACATATTATATGTGAGACAATCACAATACTACAGTGCAACTGATCTAGCTAAACTTTAAATTGAGTTTGTCATACCTCTTTTGTTGTTTAGGCTACATAAGACAAATATCTTGAACATGAGGCTTACAAGAATGCATTGAAAACTTGTTATATGTTTTTAAATTAAAATTTACTAATTTTTTGGTAAAAACAATTAGGAAAAAGTAAGTTAAACTTTTGATATGAAGCAATTGCTCATGTTTTTTGTCACTAGGTTTGTACAATTATTGCGCATTTAATTTTTATCACAGTTATATGCTCTGATCTAGAAATAAACTTTCATTTTGATATTGAAAGCTACTTGAGTTTAGATGTCCTGATTTAAGACTTAAAAAGTTATTAAAACCAATTTAAATTTGTTTTTGATTCAGGATAAGACTGGTTATTTGTTCTCTATGGGAGTTAAATGTGTAAATTATATAAAAAAAATTAAGTTATGTTCAAGCACTTATTTTTGTTTATGAATTAGCCATAACTTTAAGTGTGGCTATGTTAAAAGGACAAACTTGTACTTTGTTGTTTTTTTTTGCAACAGCAATCACGTGTTATTGCCATCTTGAGGTTGCTTTTGGAAAAGAATGTGTTAATCAGCAATGTGAAGAAGTGAATGGAGGTTGCTTTGTTCTCGTTAAAGCTCGTTCCTCTATGGTAAGCTGAATGAGCTTGGACAGTAATACAATAGACCTCTGTTAATGTGGATTTGATTTGACAGACAAAATGATTTGAATTAGGGTGAAGATCCAGATAATTTAAAGCATTTTATTAAGAATTACAGTATGTAGGAAATTATTTGTACTTTCAGCTTTATCTGAGTTAAGGAAATTTCACATTAATTGAATCTGGATTAATCAAGGTCTACTGTACTCAATTTAAAGTCATTTAAAGGCCCGTTTCCACTACGAGCGTGGAAAAGAGCATTCTTTGTCTAGAAGACCGTATGGTCATTTCGCTGCCTTCCTGTGCTTTTGAAAACTTTTTTTTCTCATATATTGGTGTATTTTTCGTTTTGAAGCACAAAACAAATAAATAGATTGATTTTATTGATCTTCGATTGAAGCGAGCGGTTAAAATTGAAGCGAGCGCAAAAAAAAAGCAATAAAACAAAGAAAGAATGCTTTTTTCCACGCTCGTAGTGGAAACGGGCCTTAACATGTTCAATACTGCGTTAGTCACGCATAAAGCGATCGCATGGGGCGGTGCTGTATTATCATTTTTTGTCATTTGTATTATCTTTGCAGCATACTGTGCATCTATCAGGAAATAACTTTTTCAAAACATGCAAAATGTCATGTGACATTCCTACATACATGCTCCAATGCCCTCATTGCTAAATAGGCGTTTTAAAATGTTTATCGCACCTAGCGCATTGCAGCTATTACAAGGACATTCTGGAACGTTCGAACGCACCCTGTGCATTTTCTCTCAAGACGTTTAGATTTAAATAAATTTAAAAGTTTTTTTAAAAACTATTTGGGAAAAATTTAATTTTTATACTAATACTACACATAGTAGTGTATGTTCAGATCTTTTGAATATAGGTTTATGGCATCACTTAACACTAATTTTATTTAAAAATGTCAGTTATCGTGTTTAAAACTTAACAAGTGGTACTTATTGAATTTTGACAATAAGAATGACTAATTAAAAGTTGATAGTTTAAGCTTTGTAACTTTGTCAATTAATATTACAGTTTTAAAATTTTTTGCTTAAAGCAACTTCTCCGAGTCTAAACTGCAATAGTTTTTTTGCATAGGTCATGTTTTCTATCTATGGGTATGTTTGCTGTAAATAAACTCCTTTTCTTTTATTCTTGTTCAAAAAACATTAAAAAGTTTCTTTATTTAAGTGCCAATCAAAATTGATAAGTTGATGCATGTTTTCATACTTGCTGTTATTTTCAAAACAATTATCTTGCTAATAAAGATTTTTTTGTTCCTTGCAAGCAATTATTCCTTCGGTTTGTTTTAGCAAGCTTTAGAAAGTTATGCTAATCTCGACAAAAATTCTGAGAGGAGATTCTTGGTGAAATTTTATTGAAAGCTTCTTACTTCAGCTAATTGACATCCAGAGAGATCGTATGTGATTTCAACAAGATCGATTATTATTCAGTTGCTGACCTCTTATGGCTGTTTGGAAGAAAAGAAGCTCCGTCCTAGGTACCGACCGTTTGTTTGCGAAAATCTTCCCAATTTGCCAGAGAGGATCAGCTGTTGCTTCGATGAGAATTTCTGCAATCGCAATTTAACTGTGCCTACATTTCCGCCCCCTCCCACTTTGATGCCTACAAGTAAACGAGATACTTTTAATTTGTTTGCATTACAATACTCGTTATACACCAGTAACTGTTTCAATAACACTTTCGATCTATTATGTTTCTTGCAACTGATGTTTTAAACTTTCGTTGACGCCAAATTAATAAATGTTTTAATTCAATAACCACGTATGTGCAAAAAAAAACTTGGAGTTTTCTATTATTTTACTAGTCATTGGTTAGTTAAGATTTGGTTTGTTTCGGGCGTTCCAATCTGCAACCCTCTGTTGTATTTATCTATCCTTTTTTTAACGCACAGTTGATATCGTTTATAGCAGTGGTTTCCAATTTTTCTACACCAGCGGACCGGTAAAATTTTTAAAATGTTCATGGACCGGCAACAAAAAACCGTATCGTGAATAGAACTTATATTGGAAATCTTTTTGTGAACTAAAATTGTCGTTGCATAACATAACGCAAGATTTTGGCATAGACTATGTATTTACATTAAGACAAAAATTTACAACAAAGTGGCAATCAAATCAACTCAAACAACAAAATGTCGATCTATTTACATACAAAATCAATGTTAGTGTGAAATTTGCTGTTGTTTCGCTGCCAGTATGGGAGGCAAGCGAGGCATTAAACATCGTATTGTCTGACAGATTCCATTTATCGTTTCTTACTTTCTCCTGTGACACTCAACTTATTTGAGTATGCAATTTTTGTAGTTTGCTCTACACTTGCAGCAAGTCTACTGGTACTTGCTTCATTTCCATTTTGACAATTAGTTTTTATTCTTATATTTATATTGTTCACCTCTATATTTATTCTTGTCAATCTCAGGAAGGCGACGGAGGCGCTGATACATAGGGTAAGTAATTATCTTGACCTGCTTCTAGACATGCCAAGATATTGCTATCCAGTTGAAATTTTTTATTTTGGTTTTTTATAGAGATATGATTGTAATTTCGAACAGCTTGCTAAAGACGCCAAGCAGGGAAAATCCCCGTAAAGGACACTTTAGAATGGCACGAGTAGGTTTTAAACCGAGACCGTGTGAATTACAGTCTCGGCGCTCTTAACCACTCGAACGCGCTGCGGACACCCGTTTCAAAAGTCTTACTTTTATTTCTCTTGTTAAATACACCATAATACCTTGTTCTTTCATTATTCCATAGTAATCTTTCTGTTGTTTAACAAGACTAGCTATAGCAGCAAGACTAGCTATAACAAGACTAGCTATAGCAACAAGACTACCTATAGTAGCAAAAGTGATGAATGGCTTTGTATTAAACTTTTTAAAAGTTAGGCGCAGTTTGTGATAAAACGATCCTAAACGGCACAAAACTTAGGTCATCGGAAGGTTAACCTTCATTATCAAAAACAATTTTGCGTTATCAAGGAAGACGAGATACGCCAGTTTACTGCTGTGAATCGGTCAAGCGTAAAATAAGTTTTACAGGAAGTAACAACTTTGCAATGCTTACCATTTCGTATTAAAATTAATTTGGCATAAAGGAAAATACTTTGCGGACCAGAAACTTTGGGGATCGGAAACTATTGGTTTATAATACAAAAACTTCAATTGTTATTTTTCTTAACAAAAATATAATACGAAAACTTCAATTATTATTTATTAACTACAATTATGACCATTTATTTAAAAGTCTTGGTAAAGTAAGATGTTGTTAAAGATTATATTAGCCGATACCGGTAAGATGAGAGTTTACAAATTTTTTTTGTGAATTGATTGATTTTGGTTGGAAATAATATTTAGATGTTTGCTTTGAGCATAAAAGATGTAAAGCAAAGTTTCTAAACTCGTTAAAGCATGGACTCTTAGAATAATTTTGCAAAACTTGGTGGCACCCCAAGTCTAAATGACCAAAAAATATCGCTAACTGATGAGAACTTTTTTGTCTTTTCTTGACTTTCAAAAAAAAATTAACACTTTTTTGGGTAATGGGCTTACTATTGGCAGGTTTTTATAACCTAAGAAGTGCTGATGGACAAAGTAAAATATAGATAGCAAATTATTATTTTATAGGAAAATCTTGTGGAAAGTCCTTCTGAACGGAAACAATATTTGCTTTCTGGTTAAAAATTATTTAGACTCACGTGGATTTATGGATTCGGTGTTTTCTAACAACATCCCAGAACCTAATTGGTTGAATTTGTTTACAAAAAGGCATCAGTTGACTAAGTGCCTGGCCGACAATGTTAAGAGTAGTCGTGCTGAAGTTTCTTGGACCACCATAAACAATTATTTTAATTGTTTGGAGCAAACAATTGGTTCTATTCCACCCGAGAACTGCTTCAACTACAGTATGATGAAATCAACATAAGCGAAGATCCAGGTTCAAAAAAAGTGATCGTGCGAAGAGGGATGAGATGAGTAAAACAAAAAATCGAACATTCAAAACAAAGCGTATTAGTTTTGTTTTGCGGTAGTGCCGCTGGAGCATACTTGCCACCAATGGCAGTGTATAAAGCCCAAAATATATACACTAATTGGAGAATCGGGGGTCCAGAAGGAACTGTATACGATGCTACCAAAAGTGGCTGGTTCGACTCCAGAACTTTTGAAATTTGGTTTATGAATGTGTTTTTGCCTAATATTTCTAAATTGTCTGGCCCAAAGCTTCTTATCGGCGACAATGTTAAACAATTAATTTTTATGGTATTGTTTTGTTCTTTTAAAAATTTGTTTTGCTGATTTTTTTGTAAAATATCGTGTTGCTATAATATGTGACAACTGTTCCGAAAAAAATTAATGTCTTACAAAATTTCCCGCGGAGATAGTTTAAAAGCGATATGGCTGTCGGCTGACAGGGCTTTGGTTTATTAAAACTACTCATGCTCCATCCCCAGAAGCAAGCAAATTTTGTAATATCTTTAAATACTCATTTCGGGTAATATTTTAGTCTCATATTGCTGCAGTATTTCATTTGCAGTTTTACTGAAAGTTAATGGCAGTATGGCACATTTATTTTCGTAGGGTTTTAAACCCCTAATCCAATGTTTCTTAACCTTTTTGGCGCTGTACCCCTTAAAATTTTGTGAAATGTTTTCGTACCTCTTGACCTACCGAACAAACACCTACAAAATTACCGGTAAAAATGCAATCGAACGTCGTCGTCGTCGTTTGAAGGGTATCCACTCCAGGTCAGACACAAACAGGACTGGGGCCGAGGGTTTATCCTTTTACTACCCCAGACTGCTGCACTGCCTGAATCAGATGCTGGCAGTGGTGTTATTAAGCCAGCATCGAGTTTCGTCATCCAAAACCGTTAGACCTCGTGCTCCATGTGGTGCCCGATGTATAGCGCACGCTGTTACTACATGGTCTGCGGTTTGCTCAGAGGCGCCACACTCGCAATTCGGTGAAGCCCAGATGGTAGGTGCTTTCTCGCAGCCTGGGCCGTGAGTAAGTCCGTTCATTGATTTTAAAAATGACAGACCGAAACCGAACCTAGCAAAACGGAAGGGTATCCACCCACTCCGATGTTCAGTGTGGGTCTGCTAATCGGCAAACGTTCTTTTCAGGACTGGGCAATGCTAGGATGGCTATGCAATCGAACAATGAAATAAAACACAATATAGCATGTTACCAGTGTATATTTATTAACCGTAATATTGTTCAAAACGAAAAATGAAATAACACATTGAAATATTTATTACTAATGGCTTTTTTGTTGTTGCATTCTTTCAATAATCAAGTTGAAACGCGGTTCCCTTTTTGTAATAGCCACACGCATATCATCTGCTGGGTCCAAACAATTTCTCGGCTTAGTTTTTATGTTTTCAAGAGTTGAGAATCCAGTTTCACAGAGATAGGTTGTTGCAAAGGGGACAAGAATTTTCAAAGCACTTTTTGCCAATTGTGGAAACATTTCGAGTTGTGCATACCAGAAGGTACCTAAATGCATTGAATCAAACTTCATCTTGATGATTTTACTCGCTCTCATTTCAACAAGGTCATCTGTCGTTTGGTCATTTTCATCCATCAAATCTAGTTTGAAAAGGAATGGGTCTTGTATCCATCCATGTGAATCAAACACATCTCCATGATAAAAATATCCTTCAAAAGACTGACTGAGCACCTGCAAATGTTCTTTAATTTGAATCACAATATGCTCTGGCAATGATGCGGTAGAAGTGGGAACTTCATCAAGTTTAGGAAAATTTGCATAATTTTCACAGTCGATGCGATTTTTTCAGATTGAAAGTTTGCTAGTAAAGGCGGATATCTTTTCTCTGCCAGTGATCATGTTTATTCCTTTGCCCTGGATGGAAATGTTCAAGTTGTTTAAGTGAGTGAATATATCTGACAAGTAGGCCAGGGACAAAATGAAATCCTCACTTTCAAAATGCACTACTAGACTGCTACCTCGCTTTCTGAGAAACATCTCAATTTCTTTGCGCAGTTCGAAAACACGAGTGAGAACTCGGCCTCGGGAAAGCCATCTAACCTCGGTATGGTAAAGAAGTCTGCTGTGCTTAGCTCCAACTTCGTTACCAAAAGCTTTAAACAGATGATGATTTAAGGCGTTTCCTCTGATGTAGTTGACTGCTCTCACAGCAATTGATAACACATTTTTCAGTTTTTCTGGCAATGACTTGGCTGCAAGAGCGTGGTGATGTAACATACAGTGTGTGACTGTAATGAGAGGAACTTCTTTTTTACACGGGAAGCAAAGCCGGATTTATTTCCAAGCATGGCGGGCGCTCCATCGGTGCAAAGTGAGCCAACCATATCAAGAGACATTTCATGGTTCAAAAAGAACTCATTTACAATATTGAATATATGCACTGCTTTTGTGGTTGTTTTCAGTGGTTCACAAAATAAAAATTCTTCCACCACATTTTTTTCTTTCACATATCGCGAAATACCAATAACTGACTACACAAACTGACGTCTGTTGACTCATCCAACTAAAGACCAACTTTAGTAGGACTGGCTTTGATATCTGCAATAACCTGTTGCAAGATGTCTTCGCTCAAATCACGAATCCTGGAGCTGATGATGTCATTTGATAACGGCACTAAACTTAGCTTTTTTTCCACTTCTACCCCAAGTACTGATTTTGCCATTTCCATTGCGCAAGGTTTCACTAACTCTTCGCAAGTTTCACTTTGGCACACAAAAAAGCAACTTTATAAGATGCGTGCAACGATGGCTTATCTATCGGCACAAATCCATGCTTTTCTAAGGTACCACTCTGACGAAAGCGTGCCCTTTTGATTTTCAAAGTATTTAGATCATTTCCCGACTTTGCACCCCCATGACAATTATCGAAATGTTCCTTAAGTCTTGAAGGTTTGAGGTTAGCATTCGAAAGTACTTTGCTGCACAATATGCTCTGCGGTCTTTCAGTTCCATCTTTTTCTGTCAAGCAGGTGAAACCATGCTGAACATTGTTTTCGCTCCACTTACGCTTTTTAGACATAACTATTTTTGGTTAAATTTATCAGACAATCATACGATAACTCAATTTAACTGCAAATGTAAATATAAATGAGCTTGAACTCTCAACCGAACAACACAAATAGTATTGCTTATTATGACATGACAGTGCAAAATTATTTCTGTTGGGACAAACAAGAGCTATTTATCACATCACGGTAACTCTTTCTTATGACAAAAAAAAATCATTCGGAAGTGCAGATGTGAAAAAAAACTTCGAAAAATGTTTTTTTTATTTCATATAGGCCTAACATTGAAAATTAATTTTTAGAAAATAGTTTTAAATAACCTTTATTTGGACGCCTCATCTCGTACCCCCTGCTTTGGTGCTTTTTACCCCGAAGGGGTACAGGTACCCCCAGTTAAGAACCCCGGCCCTAATCTTTCCTAAATACGACCTTGCTTACTGGTACATTATAACAGCAAAAGTATGGTAGGTTGCAAAACCATGCACATAGACAACATAGTAAATTAATTGACATTTATTGCAGACACTACTGGTTCATAAAAAACGAAAAGACCTCAGGCTTCCTATGCAAACCCTCCCTTTCCAAAAAACAGAAAGTTACATATACTTTCAAAAAACTAAAAATTATGTTTTTGAACACTTTCAATATTTTATAAAAGTATAAACAGTAATCCCAGTTAGCTTATATGTTGTTGACTTTCTTCCTATGTTGGTTTTTTTAATGCGGGATCAAAGTTACCAAAGTATGGGGTAACTTCGTTCAGCAGTTTGGTTAAAAGCATTCAGCCGCAAAGCTGTTATGACGTCATCAAAATATTTTTTTCGATGGCTCATAGGCAGAGTGTTATGATTAGCAGGAAAAAAGTTTTCTTGTTGACAGCGTCAAATTGTTAGAAGCAAGAAACCTCCAAAATTGATCAAAGTTACCCCGTTTTACGGTAATTAGTATTACTCAACTAAGCTTGCCTTACAGATAAGCATAATTTGATTAACGTTTTTATGTGTATTGCATATGATGTCTAATGCTTTTAACTAAAAGATCCATGCTGAACTACAATATAATATAACGTATAATATGAAAACAACACTACGGCGCAGCTGTAGGATAGCGCTTAAATTTAAAATACTTTATTTTTTTCACTTTATTTGACTCGTTTTTGCTAAAGATGAACGTCTTACCATTGAACTACATAATTTAAGCGTTTTCCAATATTAACTAAGAAAAGAAAGCAATTATGAAGAGTTCAAATATTTCTTCTTCATAATTCGAGGCAGTTCGAATATTTCTTCTTCATTGTTCGTGTTATATTTTTCAACAAAGTGACTTAAAATTCCCTTACTCGGTAAACCAATAAGTAATTCTTTTGTGAAGCGAATACACGAGTAAATCTTTTTTATTCTAAACTCATTTAACCTGAATTACACATTTAATCAGAATGTACAA
The DNA here is from genome assembly GCA_963680785.1 of Diplosoma virens. Taxonomy (NCBI): domain Eukaryota; kingdom Metazoa; phylum Chordata; class Ascidiacea; order Aplousobranchia; family Didemnidae; genus Diplosoma; species Diplosoma virens. The sequence goes on along the minus strand of OY796886.1, from coordinate 33,380,518 downwards.
GACTTTAAAAACGCAACGTTTAAACAGTACAATGAAGTTCAAGGCGCAGTAATTATAAAAATGCAAACATTAAGAAACTCGCGGGGCAAATAAAAAATCACGCGGTAGCTCGCGCTTAAACGAAATGTGAAACACTTGCGAGTTCGATACGCGTGAAGTCAAAATACACAACAATTCGAATATTTCTTCTTCATAATTTCTTCATAATTCGAGGCAGCAAACGCCAAAACACAATTACAACACTGAGAGCAAGTAAGACGCCCAAAATAACCCCTAAACAAGACAACCCGATTGAGCAAGCACAGAAGATACGGTTTTTTGGGGGGGACATGGAAGTTTCAAAGGAATTAAATTTTCAAAACATTTCAAGTGGTTTGTTGAAAAATGTTTGCGTTTTGTTTTATTGCAAAATGTTTAAACTTTTACTGAAATTATCTATTAAACGTTAACATGTCAAAAAAATTTAATATCTTCAGATAACGATTTGAAACGCATCAGCTAAATAAGCAAAGTGCCACGAAACTGGAATTCCAACTTCAACTAAGGAAAAGTGTCCAAAAGTTTACGGCAAATGACAAACTTAAAAATAACGATTGGTAAACTCTAACGAGGTCCTACCAAAAATTATAAAGCAATCTTGAATAAATAGCACTAAAAAAAACAAGAAAATATATTTGAAGACCCTATTTCTAAAAGTACCTAAGTCACATTTTTGAAAAAATGAGATAAGCTGAAAAAATTGTTTGTTTAGTCGCCAGAAATATTCTGACAAAAAATTTTTTCAGGATAATGTAAGGAAATCACTTTTTGAATAGCACAGAGGTTTGAAATCTTAGCGTATTTTTATTCTAGAAGTACCGAAGTCCAACTGATTTATGTTAAAAATTCTTGTACACACTTGATGGCTTATTAAACCTATTGTTTGAAGATTCGACCTGCAAAGCAGTCTTACCTGAACAATTTTTTTTACTTTTGTCAATAAAACTTGAAATAGGAGTTTTTGATAGTTTGTCAAAGATTAATACCTTGTAATATAAGAGTAACGCAAGCATTACAATGAAGTAATAACTTTCATTTTCATTATAGGCAAGCTTACTCAATAGCTAAGTTTTGATTTAGGTTTACCTGTATTATTATTTTAATCATTATTTTTAAATTAACTGGAAATCCTAGCATTTTATTTGGAGCTTTTGATTCCCGTCTATAACCTAATAATTCAGTTACATAGCGTTCTATTGGAGTCACGAAGCATCAACTCATCTATTGACATTCAGAAACATTTTTTTTTTAATTGTACTTAATAGCTTTATATTGATTTAGCTTTTAGTTAATGGAAAAGTTTTTTTTTATGTTTTCTTGGTTTGGGTGCGCAAATTTTCGGAAAATCAATTTCTCATCACTTGGTTTTTTGATTTCCCCCAGATCCCCAATTCTTTTCTGATATGTCACTCTATAAAAAATAGAATGCATACTACCATTATTATTACATGTGGTTGACTTTTCTGCCTAACTACACTGTCAATTTGCTAGAAAAGCGCTTGTAAAACAAAATTTCCAATAAAAGTACCTAAGTCCAATTTGCAAAACAAGCTTTAATTCCTTATGAAGTCATAATAAGATTCTAAAAAGTTGTTAAAATAGGAAGAGATACATAACCAATGTAATAAAAAACCATGTTTTTTGCATCATTACTCTGATTTGCCAGGGTTTTTGAAAACTTTAAACCTCCTTTTTTCAAAACTGACATTATGTGACTTCGGTACATTTAGAATTAAGCCCTTCATTTGCTCTTTTTTTTAAACCAAGTCCAAGGCGGTTTTTGTGTGCGAGTGAAAGCGATGAGGCAGACTTGGACAATTAGATAATATTAGTTGTCTAATTAGACTAATTAGAGCGAAATGCCGGTAATCTAATTCTAATCTAATTTGTGAAATGTTTCTTTGTTCTAATTTTAATTCTAATCTAATTTCTATGCTCTAATAGGTAATTAGTCGCAGAGACAATCGCAAATAAATACTCACTATTATAATATGGAGCTAAATATTAACATGAACGAATCTTCACAAGAAATGGAGTTTAACTTTGATTCAAGTCATTTAGCCGAAGATGAGAAGAAGTTAGAAAATGAGAACTAACTCCCAGAATCACTTCGCCCTTACTTTGAGCTTGTCGATAAAGATCCAGAACATCCTATTGCGCAGTGTCTTCTTTGCGTGAAGAAGAAGGCAAAAAACTCCAAGTATAAGGGTTTCAAAAACTCCTTGTCCAACTGGGAGGCTCATTTGTCTTGTAACCACCCAAAGGAATGTAGAAAGTACAGGGAAGCCAAAGCTGAAGAAGCTGTGAAAAAGGCAAACAACCGCGATCATTTCTGTCCATCACCTCGAAAAGTCGAGCAACAACAGGAAAGTCTCAGCCGAAGATAACTGAACATTTTTGGAGCGACATTAAAAAGAAGTATTCCAAGCAGCATCCGAAGCAGAGGCAAATAACTAAGCTTCTACTTAAGAGCGTTGCTTGTGCATTACTACCGCTCTCAATTGTACATAAACCGAGCTTATCGAGGAATTCAATGAGAACTACGCAATCTCTCATCGGCAAACAATCAAAGAGACCCACCTTCCCTTTGAAGAAAAGCTCATCGTCAACAGCATCACAACTGAAATGAAAGATTTAATAGTGTATATGTCACTGTTGACATTTGGACCAACCGCCAAATGCGTTCATTTATCGGATTTACGGCTCACTTCGTTGACAACGACTTCGACCTAAAGTTTCGTCTTTTGTACTGCGAACATTTTGTCGAAAGACACACTGCTGTCAACATAGCCAACAGATATGAAGATGTGGTCATGAGATACCAAATCGACGGTAAAGTTAGACGCATTATAAGCGACAACGCTAGTTCGATGAAAAAAGCCATTGAATTGTCGCTTATAGATATGAAGACACTTGAGCAAGAAGCTGCTGAGATGAAGAGTGAGGAAGGCTTACATTTTAGTGATAAGGGAAATCTCCAAGACCCCGAAGTAGACCTCAATACACTTCTAGCACTGCTGCCAAAGAGGGTATCGTGTTTTGCTCACACAATGCAACTGTGTATCGTGCACGCTCTGGAAAATATAAAAGGCAAGATACGCGGTGAATCAGAAGATCAACTATCGAAGCAACTGGTGATCCACTCTTACGATTACTAAAGAATCGAAGGTAGCCAGAACACTACGGTCCAATACAACAGCAAGCGAATTTCTTTGTAAGAAGAATGTTTACGTATTGACAAAAAACCAGACGAGATGGAATTCGTCTCTGAAAATGCTTCGGTCATGTGCGAAGGCAGGCAAAGACGTATTGAATGCGGCTGTTGTAGAATTGTCAAAGTCTGAGAAGGAAAAGAGCACCTTAAAATTAAGCATTACAGAGCTTGTTGTTATCACAGAACTGGTTGACGAGCTGAGACCATTTGAAGCAGCGATGTCTCAAGTTGAAGGAGAGAGCAAAGTTACAATCAGCAATGTGTGTGCTGTTGTCATCGGCCTGAAAAAGTTGATGGAAGAGATGATATTGAAACTGCACATCTGCCAAATCTTGCCTCGTATCTTACTCGATTAGTTTAACACGAGGTTAAACCCTTATCTCAATCAAGAAAACTTTCGACTTGCGACGTTTTTAGACCCATGGTTTAAAGCCGATTGGTGACAAACCGACAAAGAAAGAGCTTTACTTAAAGAAGCTTCGATACAGTTGACGAAAGAGCTCCTAAAAAGAAAAGCTGCCATTCAAGTCGATAGCTGAGAAAGATCTTCTAGTTCCGACCACAACCAGAACAGCAGCTCGTCCGACTCCGAAGAAAAAGAGGTGGTTAACACAGGCTTGTTCTCTTTCATGCCGTTAACTACATCAAGAAAAAAGAGGAAGATTGCTTCAGGTCTAACCGAAGAAATATTCTAAGGGATGAAGTTGCAAGATATTTCGCAGCAGAGCGTGAGAGCATGGACTGTGATGTTTTGAGTTATTGGAAAAGCGAAAATTGTTTTTCTCCTCTCAAGGCTGCTGCTCGAAAACTCTTAGGCATGACTGCAACATCAGCTCCGTCGGAAAGAGTTTTTAGCCATGCAGGCGAACTTTATAGTGCGAAACGATCCAATCTTGGTGTACAGACATTTGCCATTCTCATGCTTATGAGAATGAACTCTGATTTGATATGAACTGAACTTGATTTATATTAAATTTCTTTCTAAATCGCATTAAATTCAATTTCCAAGTTTTTGCGAATTCACTGATTCTAATTCTATTCTAATTTGGAAAAGCTGAAAATTTTCTAGTTGTCCAACTCTGCGTTTTTCTAGTTCTAGCGAACACAAGTGTGTTGAGAACCATAACAGTTTTTCTAGAAAAGCAATTCTGGGAAAAAAATTGTTGATATAAACCTTTTTTACAAACCTTCTCTTAGTTTGGTTCTATAAGGTCTCAAAACAGTGATTTGTTTTTGAAAACAGAAGACCAGTATAAGAAAAACAAGAACATTCCACGAACTACTTTTTACGTGTTGGAAAGAAAAACAATATTGCGATTAAATAAGAACATCATTAAACAGCAATGAAAATCAAAACGCCAAAGGCAGCAAACCGAAATTGCAGCATTGTTACACAATAGCGGCAATCAAAGCAATACTTAATGGTAATGGTACGGGTATATCGTGTGAATGCGATGTCAGAAAATTGGCAGTTACAAAAAGCAATAAAACACTAAAAGCACAAAAATTTCTTACCTGCAATGATAATGACGTTACTAGTCGAATCACTTGAGTTTGGGTTAGCTGCAAACAAAGAATGTTGCATTAGTTCCAACAAATTAAAAGCATATAGCCTGGAGCATGACAAAACTTCTTTTGCCTCAGCTAAATTTGCTGCATCTTGCATTGATATACTGTAGAGATGTAAAACACGGCTAGTCAGTTGCCAAACATGGCAACAGAATAAATAGTTTAATTTAAACTAGGAAAAAATAGCAATTTTTTCCACATTCTTCTTTGCTTTATATCAGGATTTCTAAACTGGGGTCATTAGCGACTTATCCAAGGGTCCACAAGATTTTCCTATAAAATAATAATTTGCTATCTATATTTTACTTTGTCCATCAGCACTTCTTAGGTTATAAAACCTGCCAATGGTAAGCTCATTACCCAAAAAAGTGTTAATTTTTTTTCGAAAGTCAAGAAAAGACAAAAAAGTCCTCATCCGCTAGCGACTTTTTTTTGGTCATTTAGACTTGGGGTGCCACCAAGTTTTGCAAAATTAGTCTAAGAGTCCATGCTTTAACGAGTTTAGAAACTCTGCTTTACATCTTCTATGTTCAAAGCAAACATCTAAATGTTATTTCTATTGACTGCACAACATCAGCTCCGTCGGAAAGAGTTTTTAGCCATGCAGGCGAACTTTATAGTGCGAAACGATCCAATCTTGGTGTACAGACATTTGCCATTCTCATGCTTATGAGAATGAACTCTGATTTGATATGAACTGAACTTGATTTTTATTAAATTTCTTTCTAAATCGCATTAAATTCAATTTCCAAGTTTTTGCGAATTCACTGATTCTAATTCTATTCTAATTTGGAAAAGCTGAAAATTTTCTAGTTGTCCAACTCTGCGTTTTTCTAGTTCTAGCGAACACAAGTGTGTTGAGAACCATAACAGTTTTTCTAGAAAAGCAATTCTGGGAAAAAAATTGTTGATATAAACCTTTTTTACAAACCTTCTCTTAGTTTGGTTCTATAAGGTCTCAAAACAGTGATTTGTTTTTGAAAACAGAAGACCAGTATAAGAAAAACAAGAACATTCCACGAACTACTTTTTACGTGTTGGAAAGAAAAACAATATTGCGATTAAATAAGAACATCATTAAACAGCAATGAAAATCAAAACGCCAAAGGCAGCAAACCGAAATTGCAGCATTGTTACACAATAGCGGCAATCAAAGCAATACTTAATGGTAATGGTACGGGTATATCGTGTGAATGCGATGTCAGAAAATTGGCAGTTACAAAAAGCAATAAAACACTAAAAGCACAAAAATTTCTTACCTGCAATGGTAATGACGTTACTAGTCGAATCACTTGAGTTTGGGTTAGCTGCAAACAAAGAATGTTGCATTAGTTCCAACAAATTAAAAGCATATAGCCTGGAGCATGACAAAACTTCTTTTGCCTCAGCTAAATTTGCTGCATCTTGCATTGATATACTGTAGAGATGTAAAACACGGCTAGTCAGTTGCCAAACATGGCAACAGAATAAATAGTTTAATTTAAACTAGGAAAAAATAGCAATTTTTTCCACATTCTTCTTTGCTTTATATCAGGATTTCTAAACTGGGGTCATTAGCGACTTATCCAAGGGTCCACAAGATTTTCCTATAAAATAATAATTTGCTATCTATATTTTACTTTGTCCATCAGCACTTCTTAGGTTATAAAAACCTGCCAATAGTAAGCCCATTACCCAAAAAAGTGTTAATTTTTTTTGAAAGTCAAGAAAAGACAAAAAAGTTCTCATCAGTTAGCGATATTTTTTGGTCATTTAGACTTGGGGTGCCACCAAGTTTTGCAAAATTAGTCTAAGAGTCCATGCTTTAACGAGTTTAGAAACTCTGCTTTACATCTTCTATGTTCAAAGCAAACATCTAAATGTTATTTCTATTGACTGCACAACATCAGCTCCGTCGGAAAGAGTTTTTAGCCATGCAGGCGAACTTTATAGTGCGAAACGATCCAATCTTGGTGTACAGACATTTGCCATTCTCATGCTTATGAGAATGAACTCTGATTTGATATGAACTGAACTTGATTTATATTAAATTTCTTTCTAAATCGCATTAAATTCAATTTCCAAGTTTTTGCGAATTCACTGATTCTAATTCTATTCTAATTTGGAAAAGCTGAAAATTTTCTAGTTGTCCAACTCTGCGTTTTTCTAGTTCTAGCGAACACAAGTGTGTTGAGAACCATAACAGTTTTTCTAGTAAAGCAATTCTGGGAAAAAAATTGTTGATATAAACCTTTTTTACAAACCTTCGCTTAGTTTGGTTCTATAAGGTCTCAAAACAGTGATTTGTTTTTGAAAACAGAAGACCAGTATAAGAAAAACAAGAACATTCCACGAACTACTTTTTACGTGTTGGAAAGAAAAACAATATTGCGATTAAATAAGAACATCATTAAACAGCAATGAAAATCAAAACGCCAAAGGCAGCAAACCGAAATTGCAGCATTGTTACACAATAGCGGCAATCAAAGCAATACTTAATGGTAATGGTACGGGTATATCGTGTGAATGCGATGTCAGAAAATTGGCAGTTACAAAAAGCAATAAAACACTAAAAGCACAAAAATTTCTTACCTGCAATGATAATGACGTTACTAGTCGAATCACTTGAGTTTGGGTTAGCTGCAAACAAAGAATATTGCATTAGTTCCAACAAATTAAAAGCATATAGCCTGGAGCATGACAAAACTTCTTTTGCCTCAGCTAAATTTGCTGCATCTTGCATTGATATACTGTAGAGATGTAAAACACGGCTAGTCAGTTGCCAAACATGGCAACAGAATAAATAGTTTAATTTAATCTAGGAAAAGGTAGCAATTTTTTCCACATTCTTCTTTGCTTTATATCAGGATTTCTAAACTGGGGTCATTAGCGACTTATCCAAGGGTCCACAAGATTTTCCTATAAAATAATAATTTGCTATCTATATTTTACTTTGTCCATCAGCACTTCTTAGGTTATAAAAACCTGCCAATAGTAAGCCCATTACCCAAAAAAGTGTTAATTTTTTTTGAAAGTCAAGAAAAGACAAAAAAGTTCTCATCAGTTAGCGATATTTTTTGGTCATTTAGACTTGGGGTGCCACCAAGTTTTGCAAAATTAGTCTAAGAGTCCATGCTTCAACGAGTTTAGAAACTCTGCTTTACATCTTCTATGTTCAAAGCAAACATCTAAATATTATTTCCAACCAAAATCAATCAATTCACAAAAAAAATTTGTAAACTCTCATCTTACCGGTATCGGCTAATATAATCTTTAACAACATCTTACTTTACCAAGACTTTTAAATAAATGGTCATAATTGTAGTTAATAAATAATAATTGAAGTTTTCGTATTATATTTTTGTTAAGAAAAATAACAATTGAAGTTTTTGTATTATAAACCAATAGTTTCCGATCCCCAAAGTTTCTGGTCCGCAAAGTATTTTCCTTTATGCCAAATTAATTTTAATACGAAATGGTAAGCATTGCAAAGTTGTTACTTCCTGTAAAACTTATTTTACGCTTGACCGATTCACAGCAGTAAACTGGCGTATCTCGTCTTCCTTGATAACGCAAAATTGTTTTTGATAATGAAGGTTAACCTTCCGATGACCTAAGTTTTGTGCCGTTTAGGATCGTTTTATCACAAACTGCGCCTAACTTTTAAAAAGTTTAATACAAAGCCATTCATCACTTTTGCTACTATAGGTAGTCTTGTTGCTATAGCTAGTCTTGTTATAGCTAGTCTTGCTGCTATAGCTAGTCTTGTTAAACAACAGAAAGATTACTATGGAATAATGAAAGAACAAGGTATTATGGTGTATTTAACAAGAGAAATAAAAGTAAGACTTTTGAAACGGGTGTCCGCAGCGCGTTCGAGTGGTTAAGAGCGCCGAGACTGTAATTCACACGGTCTCGGTTTAAAACCTACTCGTGCCATTCTAAAGTGTCCTTTACGGGGATTTTCCCTGCTTGGCGTCTTTAGCAAGCTGTTCGAAATTACAATCATATCTCTATAAAAAACCAAAATAAAAAATTTCAACTGGATAGCAATATCTTGGCATGTCTAGAAGCAGGTCAAGATAATTACTTACCCTATGTATCAGCGCCTCCGTCGCCTTCCTGAGATTGACAAGAATAAATATAGAGGTGAACAATATAAATAAACGAATAAAAACTAATTGTCAAAATGGAAATGAAGCAAGTACCAGTAGACTTACTGCAAGTGTAGAGCAAACTACAAAAATTGCATACTCAAATAAGTTGAGTGTTACAGGAGAAAGTAAGAAACGATAAATGGAATCTGTCAGACAATACGATGTTTAATGCCTCGCTTGCCTCCCATACTGGCAGCGAAACAACAGCAAATTTCACACTAACATTGATTTTGTATGTAAATAGATCGACATTTTGTTGTTTGAGTTGATTTGATTGCCACTTTGTTGTAAATTTTTGTCTTAATGTAAATACATAGTCTATGCCAAAATCTTGCGTTATGTTATGCAACGACAATTTTAGTTCACAAAAAGATTTCCAATATAAGTTCTATTCACGATACGGTTTTTTGTTGCCGGTCCATGAACATTTTAAAAATTTTACCGGTCTGCTGGTGTAGAAAAATTGGAAACCACTGCTATAAACGATATCAACTGTGCGTTAAAAAAAGGATAGATAAATACAACAGAGGGTCGCAGATTGGAACGCCCGAAACAAACCAAATCTTAACTAACCAATGACTAGTAAAATAATAGAAAACTCCAAGTTTTTTTTTGCACATACGTGGTTATTGAATTAAAACATTTATTAATTTGGCGTCAACGAAAGTTTAAAACATCAGTTGCAAGAAACATAATAGATCGAAAGTGTTATTGAAACAGTTACTGGTGTATAATGAGTATTGTAATGCAAACAAATTAAAAGTATCTCGTTTACTTGTAGGCATCAAAGTGGGAGGGGGCGGAAATGTAGGCACAGTTAAATTGCGATTGCAGAAATTCTCATCGAAGCAACAGCTGATCCTCTCTGGCAAATTGGGAAGATTTTCGCAAACAAACGGTCGGTACCTAGGACGGAGCTTCTTTTCTTCCAAACAGCCATAAGAGGTCAGCAACTGAATAATAATCGATCTTGTTGAAATCACATACGATCTCTCTGGATGTCAATTAGCTGAAGTAAGAAGCTTTCAATAAAATTTCACCAAGAATCTCCTCTCAGAATTTTTGTCGAGATTAGCATAACTTTCTAAAGCTTGCTAAAACAAACCGAAGGAATAATTGCTTGCAAGGAACAAAAAAATCTTTATTAGCAAGATAATTGTTTTGAAAATAACAGCAAGTATGAAAACATGCATCAACTTATCAATTTTGATTGGCACTTAAATAAAGAAACTTTTTAATGTTTTTTGAACAAGAATAAAAGAAAAGGAGTTTATTTACAGCAAACATACCCATAGATAGAAAACATGACCTATGCAAAAAAACTATTGCAGTTTAGACTCGGAGAAGTTGCTTTAAGCAAAAAATTTTAAAACTGTAATATTAATTGACAAAGTTACAAAGCTTAAACTATCAACTTTTAATTAGTCATTCTTATTGTCAAAATTCAATAAGTACCACTTGTTAAGTTTTAAACACGATAACTGACATTTTTAAATAAAATTAGTGTTAAGTGATGCCATAAACCTATATTCAAAAGATCTGAACATACACTACTATGTTTAGTATTAGTATAAAAATTAAATTTTTCCCAAATAGTTTTTAAAAAAACTTTTAAATTTATTTAAATCTAAACGTCTTGAGAGAAAATGCACAGGGTGCGTTCGAACGTTCCAGAATGTCCTTGTAATAGCTGCAATGCGCTAGGTGCGAAAAATATTTTAAAACGCCTATTTAGCAATGAGGGCATTGGAGCATGTACGTAGGAATGTCACATGACATTTTGCATGTTTTGAAAAAGTTATTTCCTGATAGATGCACAGTATGCTGCAAAGACAATACAAATGACAAAAAATGATAAAACAGCACCGCCCCATGCGATCGCTTTATGCGTGACTAGCGTAGCATTGAACATGTTAAATGACTTTAAATTGAGTACAGTAGACCTTGATTAATCCAGATTCAATTAATGTGAAATTTCCTTAACTCAGATAAAGCTGAAAGTACAAATAATTTCCTACATACTGTAATTCTTAATAAAATGCTTTAAATTATCTGGATCTTCACCCTAATTCAAATCATTTTGTCTGTCAAATCAAATCCACATTAACAGAGGTCTATTGTATTACTGTCCAAGCTCATTCAGCTTACCATAGAGGAACGAGCTTTAACGAGAACAAAGCAACCTCCATTCACTTCTTCACATTGCTGATTAACACATTCTTTTCCAAAAGCAACCTCAAGATGGCAATAACACGTGATTGCTGTTGCAAAAAAAAACAACAAAGTACAAGTTTGTCCTTTTAACATAGCCACACTTAAAGTTATGGCTAATTCATAAACAAAAATAAGTGCTTGAACATAACTTAATTTTTTTTATATAATTTACACATTTAACTCCCATAGAGAACAAATAACCAGTCTTATCCTGAATCAAAAACAAATTTAAATTGGTTTTAATAACTTTTTAAGTCTTAAATCAGGACATCTAATGATATGATGGCCCAGATGGTAGGTGCTTTCACGTAGCCTGGGCCGTGAGTAAGTCTGCTCATTGATTTTAAAAATGACAGACCGAAACCGAACCTACCAAAACGGAAGGGTATCCACCCATTCCGATGTTCAGTGTGGGTCTGTTAATCGGCAAACGTCCTTTTTAGGACGGGGCAATGTCAGGATAAAACTGCCCTTTTCAGGGCACATTGCCAACAAGTTCCGAAGACCCACTATTCTTCAGCTGAACATCGAAGGCCTCACTGCAAGCAAGATGAATGTTCTTCATCACCTCGCTATGCAGTCTGAGGCACTCGTCATCCTACTGCAGGAGACCCACTGCACTGATGCAGAGAAGTTGGTGCTACCACACTACCAACTAGCTGGGTCTTCTTTAAGCAGGAAGCATGGCCTTGCCACGTTTGTTCACGAGCGACTGAGATACACGCTTTTGGACCAATCTCCACCGACATCGGAGATCGAGTGGCTGTGTGTGGACGTTGATGGCTATAAAATAGTCAACGTCTACAAACCACCGCCAACGCGATTGCGAACCCTGGATCTCCCAGTGTTTCCTCACCCCTGTCTGTACGCTGGCGATTTTAACTGTCGTCATGCTGACTGGGGTTATGATGACAACAGTCCGGATGGTGAGTGCTTGGCTGGATGGGCAAGTATTAATTGTCTTGCCCTCCTATATAATGCCAAGGACGCTTCCAGTTTTTATTCCGGCCGCTGGAACACTGGCACCAATCCAGACCTAGCTTTCGCTAGCGTAGGTCCAAACAGTCGCTTACCGGATAGACGTGTCCTTGAGAAGTTTCCCAGGTCACAACATCGACCCTCGCTTATTACACCACCAAGGTTTGCTATGGCAGTGCCAAGCATGCCTGTTAAGCGATGGAACTTCCGCAAGGCCAATTGGAGTCACTACATTGCTTTGACGAATAAATTCGCAAAGACTTTGTTGCCGCCTGATTCACTTGATGTGGATGCGGCTTACCAGGACTTCTGTAACATCATTAAGAAAGCAGCCAAGAAGACTATCCCACGCGGGTATCGAAATAACTATATTCCGTGTTGGGATGCAGAGTGTGAATCCCTCTATAAAACCTTTCTGCAGTCTCCTCAGGGAGACGACTCAAGTTTGGCTGCTACAGCTCTGCTTGCCAAGCTTGACAGAAAACGGAGGGATCGATGGTCCGAAGCAGTTCGGAGCATTGACTTCTCACACTCTAGTCGAAAAGCGTGGAGTATCTTGAACAACCTTACTGGTAGGTCACGACACTCTCCTCGTCATTGTCCCGTTTCAGCCGATGCTATTGCATCTCAGCTGGTTAGAAATGGGAAATACGAGGCTGTTGACCGCAAGTCATCTCGACTTGTCTTTCAAGAAGTGTCTGACCTTTGGAGGGCCACAACACCAGACGCAGTAAATATCTCTGACAATTTTTCACAGAGAGAATTTGCTGCTGCCCTTCAACATTTAAAACCAGGTAAAGCTCCGGGTCCTGATTCCATCTGCCCCGAGCTTATACTCCATGCTGGAGCTGCTTTGAAGTCCTGGTTACGTGACTTCCTTTCTTCCTGTTTGCGCCGACTCAAAATTCCCAAGATCTGGAGAAGAGCGCTTGTGGTCGCGATCCCAAAACCAGCAAAGCCCATGGGGGACCCAAAGAGTTATCGACCGATATCTCTGCTCTGTGTCCCCTACAAGATCCTCGAGAGGCTTATCTACGCCCGCGTTGAACCATTAATCGATCCACTGCTCCCTAAAGAGCAGGCTGGGTTCCGACGCGGGAAGTCAACCGTAGATCAAGTTGTTCTGCTAACCCAGAACATCGAGGATTCTTTCGAGGCTAAAAAGAAGACCGGTGCCGTATTTATCGATCTGACAGCTGCTTATGACACTGTCTGGCACCGTGGCCTTACCTGCAAGCTGCTGAGACTACTTCCGGATAAGCACATGGTCAAAATGATCATGGAGCTTGTCCGAAATCGAAGTTTCACCCTTACCACCGGTGACAGCAAGCAAAGCAGGCTACGCCGTCTTAAAAACGGCGTTCCTCAGGGATCGGTCTTGGCTCCCCTCCTATTTAACATCTATACGTACGATCTTCCTTCCATGATTTCCAGAAAGTTTGCTTATGCTGATGATTTAGCATTGTTGCACTCTTCTGGAAACTGGAAGGACTTGGAGGGGACATTAAGCCAAGACATGTCCACACTGTCAGCGTATCTCCAGACTTGGAGGTTGAAGCTCAGTCACACTAAGACGGTGACGACAGCCTTTCACTTAAACAACCGAGAGGCCAAACGTGAGCTAAAGGTCTACAACAATAGTAGACTTTTACCGTTCTGTCCAACCCCTACATACCTTGGGGTAAAACTGGACAGATCGCTCACGTTTCGTCACCATTTAGTGGCATTGCGCAAAAAACTATCATCGCGCGTCACACTGTTGAGGCGACTCGTGGGCTCGGGATGGGGTGCTGGTGCTAAAACACTACGCATAGCCACCTTGTCTCTAGTCTACTCAACAGCTGAGTACTGTGCGCCAGTCTGGTGTCGCAGTGCTCACACTCGCCTCATTGACAGTGTCTTGAATGACGCCTTGCGCATAGTTACTGGATGCCTTCGTCCCACTCCAACGGACCACCTACCTGTACTTTCAGGCATCCAGCCAGCTGAGCTTCGCCGACTGGGAGCGACACTCTCCTTGGCTTACCGTGGATCTCTGGACCCCGATCATATTTTGCATGGTCTTTTAAGTGGGTCCTCAGATACTGGCCAAGTGAGACTAAGATCCAGACGCCCGTTTGTGCCAGCTGCGCGGAATCTCTTGGACAATCTTGCCAGACTTGGCATCCGCGCCTCTGAATGGACAAATCATAAATGGAACGCGGAGTACTGTGAAAGTGCTTCCAGGCTCCGTGCTTTTGTGCCCGGGACCAGTGTCAGGCCTGTTGGGATGGGCTTACCCCGAGCAGCTTGGGTTAAGCTCAACCGCCTGCGGACTGGTGTTGGGCGATTCCACTCGTCCATGCACAAATGGGGTCTCGCTCCTTCACCGAATTGCGAGTGTGGCGCCTCAGAGCAAACCGCAGACCATGTACTAACAATGTGCCCCATACATCGGGCACCACATGGAGCACGCGGTCTGACGGTTTTGGATGACGAAACTCGATGCTGGCTTAATAATATCACTGCCAGCATCTGATCCAGGCAGTGAAGCAGTCTGGGGTAGTAAAAGGATAAACCCTCGGCCCCAGTTCTGTTTGTGTCTGGCCTGGAGTGGATGCCCTTCAAACGATGACGACGACGACGACGAGGACATCTAAACTCAAGTAGCTTTCAATATCAAAATGAAAGTTTATTTCTAGATCAGAGCCTATAACTGTGATAAAAATTAAATGCGCAATAATTGTACAAACCTAGTGACAAAAAACATGAGCAATCGCTTCATATCAAAAGTTTAACTTACTTTTTCCTAATTGTTTTTACCAAAAAATTAGTAAATTTTAATTTAAAAACATATAACAAGTTTTCAATGCATTCTTGTAAGCCTCATGTTCAAGATATTTGTCTTATGTAGCCTAAACAACAAAAGAGGTATGACAAACTCAATTTAAAGTTTAGCTAGATCAGTTGCACTGTAGTATTGTGATTGTCTCACATATAATATGTATCATGATTGTCTCATAAATATGTAAACACTTTTAAATAAAAAAGTGATTACATATTCAAAATAAACACAAACTTTCTGATTAGACTTGGAGTTAAACAAACTTTTTAAAATCATAATTTTATTTGCTTTATGCAAACTTTTAAAAAATTTGCACAAGATGCAAAAAATAATACTAAATTCAGTTCAGTCTATTTTTCAGAGTACTAACTGTTAGCTACATGGCAATCTAAATTTTTCAATAAAACAATATAAACAGTAAAATACGTATAATTAAAAAATACTAAACACTTTTAAACACCACTATCATTCTGGCAGAATTCTGCTAAAATGATGGAACTAAAAATCAGAACAAAATCCAAATTGAGATCAAACCATCAATCCCCGTGGGCTACAGCATTCTCAGAAAGGAGACCTATGTTACAATGAAGATTCTACTTGATATCTTGGAATATCCCAAGTATAACTGGAAAATTTGTGGTGATCTGAAAGTTCTTTCTCTCCTCCTTGGATTGCAGTTAGGGTACACAAAGCATATGTGTTTTTTATGTCTATGGAAAAGTCGGGAATACAGCAGTCACAAGTTATATTGGGAAATAAACTACATTTGTTGTCTGTTGCAGTCGTCTCTTTACTGCGAAATGATAAATTTTGACTATGTGCATTGTATGGAAACAGAGAAAATTGGGACATGTGGTTATCTTAAAAACGTGACGTGATAGAAGAAAACTAGTATCATTTTTGAAATCAGGGACCCCAAATTAGTCAAAATCACTATCTTGTTAGTTGCGTAACAGAAAAAAACTTTTTTGTTGTTCAGTGTTATCGATTATCTGCAAAAGAGTTGTGATACTTTTAGATCAGCCCTGCAGTTGATTTATTCAGCTTTTGGGGACTGTACTAGTAAGCACGGGGTCCAGGTTGGTGACCCCTAATATAATCTATAATACAACAGCCAACCTTGGTTTGAAAATTTATTCTGAGTTACAAACAAATTAAGCTAATATAATTTCAATGAATGAATTTAAATACATTTGAATTTCATTCAAATTTTTCCTCATTTTATATTATTTATTTATTTATTTTATTTCTATATTTATCCTCCTGACTCGCAGGAAAGCGACGGAGGCGCTAATACATAGGGTAGGTAATTACTCTGACCTATTCCGGAGATACCAAGATATTGGTGTCCGCTAATTGAAACTTTTTATTTTGTTTTTTTTGTTTTACGTAGAGATATACCTGAAGTTTAAAGCTGCTTGCTAAGACCACCAAGCAGAGCAAAGTGCCGTAAAGTGTTTTTCCCAAGAACACAATCAGTCTCGACTGTCCTTCTATTAAACATCTGTACGTATAATTTACTTTCCACAATCTCCAGATTATGAAAAAGTGTGAGCTAAAAATTTACAACAATCAACTTTTACCATTTTGTCCAGTTCTTATGATTAGAATTTTTTATTTGTTATTTTTAATTGTATAGAGATATGACTGTAATTTAGAAGTGCTTGCCAAGACCACTAAGCAGGGGAAAATGCCATAAAGTGTCTTTCTCAAGAACACAACAGAATGGCACGAGGGAGTTTTAAACCAAGACCATGTCGATCACAATTGTGGGGTTCTTAACCACTGATACACTTTACGGACCAGCGGTATAATAAACGTGCTGCTTGTTGATACCGGAACAAAATCACAGATACGGCGCTTTTGGGAAACAACAAGGAGTTAAATGAATTCCTTGAGCCGAATAAAGCAGCCACCCTGCGAATAAGTGATCATTCTCCTGAAGAAGTGTACGACTACTTTTTAAACTTTTTCAATATAAAAGTATGTGATTATTTTGATTTAAACTCAAAACGACCTACTTTTAATCCCAATCGTTCCCTGGTGCTTTTACATATAAATATTTGCTCATTGCATAAAAATTTTGATAATCTTTATGATTTTTTAGTTGAATTAAATTTTTTACCTGATGTAATATGCTTAACTGAAACACGAATTAAACTACACCCTCTATTAAACATCTCACTTCCTAATTATACTTTTTTCATACTGATTCTACAACTAACGCTGGCGGTGTGGGAATTTACGTTTTAAATAAGTTTCAAGTAAAGAAATCTATCACGCAATATAACTTTTCAAAATCTGAATGCTTATGGTTAGATATTTCTGAAAACAACTTCAAAACTGAGCTTACCGTGGGTGCAGTTTACCGTCATCCAGACCAAACTAAGATAATTGAATTGAATTTTCAAATTCCTTATCTGACCTCTCTCACAAAAAAAAGTTTATTATATCCTAGGAGATTTTAATATTAATTTACATAGAGATAACCGTATATTAATTCAATTTTGAGTCACGGTGCTATACTCTTAATTACTAAGCCAACAAGAATATCTAATAATTCATCAACAATCGATCATATTATAACTAATGATGCAAAGCATAAATTACAATTTTTTATAGTTAAACCTGACTTCACTGACCACTACCCAATTTTTTGTGTTATCAATAAAAATTTCACTATCAATAAAAAATATAGAGAAATTGTTTTATTGTGAAAAAACAAAGTTTTGTTCAGAAATGTTTTGTAAAGACCTTCAAACTGATTAAGACAATTATTTTATTCATCGACCTACCCTGTCTAATGAAAATTTTAATAAACTATTTAATAATTTTGTCCACATTATATCGTATTTTATTGACATCCATGCACCTTTGAGGCCAATTTCAAGAAGAATAAGAAAACTCTTACAAAAACCCTGGATTACCAAAGGCTTACTAACTTCATTTAAGAAAAAAGACGGATGTTTAAATCTCATTTTTTAAGTGGTGAAGAACAAAAATCATTTTATAAAGTTTACTCTACTAAATTAACTAAACTAAAGAGTTTGTCTAAAAACTTATATTATACTTCTAAATTAGATAAATGCTAGAAGGATGCTCGTGAAGTATGGAATGTAATTCGTTCTACGCTTCCGAACTCTAAACCAATTAAAGATACTCCTGACTCATTAGTAACTGACCGTAGCACAATCTCAGATTATCAAAATATAGCTGATGAATTTAATAAATTTTTTTGCTCAATTGGCTCAAATTTAGCTAATAATTTTTCAAATACGTCCTTTAAGTCTTTTTCTACCTATCTAAACAAACGAGTTTCTTCTTCTGTCTATCTCAACATACCCAACCCCACAGAAATCTTTAACGCTATTTATTCTCTAAAAAATAATAAGCAGTTGGACATGACGACATTCCAGCTTTTTTTCTTCGAATCGCCTCTTCAGTTATTATTCCGTATCTTCAAGTTTTATTGAGTTTTGTTTCACAGAAGGCGTTTTTCCCGAAAATTGTACAATTGCAAGGATAGTTCCAATTTTTAAAAAAGGAGAACGTGATAAACCTACAAATTATCGCCCTATTTTTATTCTTACTTGTTTCTCAAAAATCTCTGAAGGACTTTTATACAAGCGTATAAATAATTTTTTTAAAAACATAATATAATTATAAATTCTCAATATGGTTTTCAAAATAAAGTCTCAACCAATCATGCTCTTGTTGATGCTATCACACACTCCTATGACAATATAAATTCTAATCAATTCACTGGTTTAGTTTTTCTTGACCTTACAAAAGCTTTTGATTCATTAAACCATGACATTCTCCTTCTCAAACTTGAACATTATGGCATGCGCGGCTCAGCAAATCACCTAATTAAATCGTTTTTATCTCGCAAACAATTCGTTTCCATTAAGGGTGCAAAATCTAAGCTGTTACAAAATAATTATGGTGTTCCTCAGGGTTTGATTCTTGGCCCTCTTTTATCAATATTTCTTTTGTATGTTAATGATATGCCTCAAGCGGATAACTGTATCCCAATACTCTTTGCTGATGATACATGCTTAATTTTTACGGCCCCTAACCTTGCTTTCCTTACTACAATTATGAATAAAGAATTTCAAAATTTATCAATTTGGTTTGAATCTAATGAACTCACGGTTAATCCCTCTAAATTCAACTTCCTAATTATACCTCCCAAACTAAATAAACTTTTTCCACAAACTAATGTTTTTTAAAATAATATTTCTATCCCACAATGCATAAGTATTAAATACTTAGGTTTAACTATTAATATGAATTTAAATTTCGATTTCCACATTTCAAATATAGCATATAAAATATCAAGAATGGTTGGAATCAGTAATGGCTTTAATAGGGTGCGAGCGGTGCGGTCGCACCGGGCCCCCATAAAATAGATCAAAAAGTGGCCCCCCTACACAAGAAATTGCTTGATTTTTACAAAGGAGCATTAGGACGTTGATGGCAAGTCAAAATAAAAGAAAAAAAATTGAAATAAATGCCTCTGTAACCTCCGTGATTGACAACAAATTACACACTATATACTATTACAATGGGAGGTGAAAGTACATCACAACTTTTTTTTTTTTAGAGAACATCATGATTTTGGGGAAAAAATTCGGAAAGGGGAGATGAATTGGTAGTGAAGACCTTTTTTTTTATTTTCAGAGAACACCATGATGGTTTTGGGGAAAAACTTGGGAAAAGGGAGATGAATTGGTAGTGAAGACCTTTTTTTTTATTTTTAGAGAATACCATGATGGTTTTGGGGAAAAAATTGAGAAAAGGGAGATGAATTGGTAATGAAGATCTTTTTTTTTTATTTTTGGAAAACACTATGATGATTTTGGGGAAAAAATTGGGAAAGGGGAGATGAATTGGAAGTGAAGACCTTATTTTTTTTAGAGAACACCATGATTTTGGGGAAAAATTGGGAAAGCGGAGACCTTTTTTTTTTAGTGACGACTTTGCTTCATATACTAAAACTGCTTCGGCTACCTTTTTTTGGCACACTAAATATTGGCCCCCCATTACTTTTCTTGCACCGGGCCCCCCTTTTTCTAAGGCCATCACTGGTTGGAATTATCTCTAAAATTAGACACTATCTATCAGAAACAGCACTGTTAAAAATCTATTACGCTCAGATACATTCCCATTTATTATACGGCCTTATTATCTGGGGATCTACCTTCTCGACGTATCTTAAAAAATTGATAACTCTTCAAAATAAAGCCATTAAATTTATATGTGCAGCTAAATTTTGTGATAGTTCCTCAGCTTATTACAAACGCCTTAAGATTCTAAAACTTACAGATCTTTATAAACTAGTGCTAAATTTATTTATGCCAATTTTAAAAAAATGCTTCCCAAAAATTTGTCTAATTATTTTATTTTAACCGCCAGATCTCGGAAAAAAAGCACTAGATTAAATGAAAAATCCAAAAAAACTTTGCATATTCCCTTTTATAAAACTTCATAATTACAAAGATGTATAAAATACAAAGAAGTTAAGATATGAAACGAAATTCCCATTCAAATCCAAAATGCTTCTTACAGTGTTTTTAAATATGAGTTTAAAAAGTACTGTAAAAAAGGGTGACTTTGACTTAAAGACTGAAAATGTTGAATGCTTATGTAGTAAGTAAAACTTTATCTTGCATCCAGGAGTAGTGCGCTAACGATTCAGGGGCAGTGCTGTGTTAAGAGAGAGGGTGGCAGGGGCAGTGCCTTTTGGTCCGAACGATTATTTCTATCCCTTCGTTAATCACTGCCAATGCTTCAAATGACTCTTAAGGCATTCTTAAGTTGGCGCTTGCGACATCATAAATATCATTTGCTCACCACGTTTTTCATTTCTGCGGTCACAGCATTCTTTTAACAACCTCTTTCAGTACGTTTGCTGGGTTTCTGTAATCTCAGAAATTTATTGGTTCAGTTTTATCTACCAAAAAGTAATTTAACAGTTGGTCGTTGTGTTTTGGAATTAAAATTGTAGAAATTAATAAAAGAAGTTAAAGAAATTTATGACTGGATTAATTGGCTGTTTCTTCTGTTCAAGGCAGCTATTTTCCACAATCTAGTTTCTGTAGCTGTCGAAGGTTTCACTTGCGTCAGGATCATCTTTATTCCGTCAGCTAAAAGTGGTTCGAAGGTAGGAATTTTTAATGTTAGCTGGTTAGAAGTAAACTTAAACGCTTTCCTGGCAAAACTGGCATATGAATCCCACAACAGGGAGAGCCCACATGGCAAATATTGCCCATTACCAATGTTAATAAATTATTCACCAAAGGCATCTCTTTCCGAATTCCTACTAGTATCGATTTAATTATGAAAATAATAATACTGTAATAATAATAACAATGTTTTTGTAGACCGCTCTATACCTTGAGATTTTTAAAGTCATATAGTCTAAGAGCGGAAATCTGAGAGAGAGGAAATGTTACTTGTATTCAAACAAAGCACAAAATGATAAAATTATATTGACCAAATCAGAGCATAATCTGGCCAATACAATTTTATCATTTTGTGCTTTGTTTGAATACAAGTAACATTTGTTTTTTAGGAAATTGTTACTGTAAATATTTCATATTTTTGAATGATTTTAGGTTTTTTTGTTTCTGCTCAACGAAAATTTATCAATGACTCGATTACAAAAACGAAAAGTTGGAAGTCGCAATCATAAAACTTCTTATACAAATGACGCCTTAAAATCCGCTTTCAATGCTATTTGCATCAATTTATTGTCAATTAGAAAAGCAGCCAGGCAGTACAAAATACCATTTGGAACGTTACGAAATAAAGTTAGGGGCTAACATATGGGAAAAGTTGGCAGACCATTTTGCCTTACCCCAGAATGTGAAGAGCATATTTTGGAAGCGATTCGGTGCTTGGCTACTTGGAAAGTCCCTCTAAATGGAAACGATATTTGCTTTATGGTAAAAATTTATCTTGATTCACGTGGATTTATGGATTCGGTGTTTTCTAACAACATCACAGGACCTAATTGGTTGAATTTAATTGTTTACAAAAAGGCATCAGTTGACTAAGTGCCTGGCCGGCAACGTTAAGAGTAGTCGTGCTGAAGTTTCTCAGACCACCATAAACAATTATTTTAATTGTTTAGAGCAAACAATTGGTTCTATTCCACCCGAGAACTGCTTCAACTATGATGAAACCAACATAAGCCATGATCTGGGATCAAAAAAGTGATTGGGCAAAGAGGGATGAGATGATTTTTTTTGTAAAATATTGTCTTGCTATAGGCTAATATTTGACAACTGTTTCGAAAAAAATTAATGTCTTACAAATTTTCTGGTGAGATAGTTTGAAAGCGATATGGCTGTCGTCCGACAGGTCTTTGGTTTATTAAAACTACTCATGCTCCATCCCCAGAAGCTAGTAAATTTTGTAATATCTTTAAATACACATTTCGGGTAATGTTTAGTCTCATATTGTTGCAGTATTTCATTTGCAGTTTTACTGAAAGTCAATGGCAGTATAGCACATTTATTTTGGTAGGGTTTTAACCCCGTAATCCCTCCTAAATACGGTCTTGCTTACTGGTACATTATAACAGTAAAAGTACGGTAGGTTGCGAAACCACGCACATAGACAACATAGTAAATTAATTGACATTTATTGCAGACACTACTGGTCCAAAGAATACGAAAAAAGGCAATATCTTAGGCTTCCTATGCAAATCCTCCCTTTCCAAAAAACAGAAAGTTACATATACTTTCAAAAAACTAAAGATTATATTTTAGAATACTTACAATATTTTAAAAGTATAAACGGTAATCCCAGTTAGTCTATATGTTGTTAACTTTCTTACTATGTTAATTTTTCTAATGCGTGATCGAAGTTACCCCAAAGTATGGGGTAATTTTGTTCAGCAATTTGGTTGAAAGCATTCAGCCGCGAAACTGTTATGACGTCACCAAAATATTTTTTTCGATGGTTCAGAGGCAGAGTGTTATGATTAGCAGGAAAAAAGTTTTCTTGCTGACAGCGTCAGATTGTTAGAAGCTAGAAACCTCCAAAATTAATCAAAGTTACCCCGTTTTACGGTATTTATTGAAACCTTATATTTAAAATAAAAAACCTTCTTATTTAAAATGAAAAAAACCCTCTTCTCTGCAACACTTAAATTTTACAAGTAGTTGTACCTGTAGTTTTGCTCTCAAGGGTGGCTGCTGACTAGAAGACCGAAAGGTCAAATCGCAGTCACCCTGCGGCTAAATTTTTTTTTTTTATTCTATTTTATTGTTTCATTTTTGTTATTTGTATTTTTTTTCCCGCAAATAAAAGTATGTTGATTGATTGATGGAATCGATGCTTGAATGGTTTTCAAATTTCAATATAAAAAGAATTTTCCAGTGTGCTTTCATTATTTTAAAGACGTAATTAATTGTCGATTATTCGCACGATCGAATCTTCTAGCATTTAAGTTCAAACTACCTTAAATTAAGACTGAATGCTGTAAACAAACGGTAAAAGTTCATATTAAAATTAAAGGTCTTTATTTAATTGGTAATTATTTTAGGTTTTTATTTAGTGATCTGTTGCGTTCTAGCAAACATAAAATATTATCCTTTTTCAGTCTTTTGTTTGTTAAAATCAATTCCATGCAAACGGATAAATTCCCGCATCGTAGTGTTGATTTTTTCGCATTACCATTAACTAGCATACATTGTCAGTATTTGTTATGCTTCAATTATTTAATTATGATTGTCACAAAGACCATTGTTGTAACATACTGTTGTCAATAATATGGGAATAATGTTTTGTTAGCAACTAGGCCGGGAATTCGATTGTTAGACAGGTAATACTTTGGAATGTTAGAAGTTAGTTGCTCATATAAACTGAACATAAAACAGCTTGTAACTTTTTATGTTAAGTTTATATGAGCAACTAACTTCTAACATAGGCTAGCCGGGTGTAATAAAAGTAGATATGCAGCCAAATACTAATAGCCTGAAACAGTTTTTTTGTGTAGATTTAGCCTTACGTTTAGTTAATAGCAATCTAGCAGCAAAGACATGAGTGCTTAAAAACGAAAATATGATGAATTATATATCCTCGATTTTGCATCGGTTATTATAAGTAGTGAAGAAAAGCCACAGTGCATACTTTGTAATAAAGTACTCTCCAATGACTCAATGAGACCAGCAAAGCTCAAGCAACACTTAGAAAACTCATCCGCAACACATAAATAAGGAAAAAACCTATTTCGAACGTTAAAGGAGAGCACTAAAGTCAATGAGACTGGATGCTTCTAGCGATTTTTTTAAAAAACAACCAACTGTTAGAAGCATCTTATTTAGTGGCATTTGCGATAGCAAAACAGAAAAAATCACATACTATCGGCTAAACAGTAATCAAGCCTTGCTTTCTGAAAACGGCTGGCATAATGCTAGAAAAAGAGGCAGAAAAAAAGCTAGCTGCAATTTCGCTATCAAATAACACCTTTCAAAGGCGAATCAAGGATTTGTCTCTTGATATAAAAAGTCAAGTAGTGGAGGAAATCAAAACTGCTCCGTTTAAACTTTTTTAAGTCCAGCTTGATGAATCAACAGATATTTCTTCATCTGCACAGTTGATGGTGTACGCAAGATATGTTTGCAAAAACGCATTTAAGGAAGAGTTTCTATTCTGCTCCGCTCTTGAAACTATTACAAAAGCAGCAGATATTCTGAATAAAGTTACAACATTTTTCACAACTGAGGGCTTGAAATGGAAAAATCTTGCTGGCTGTTGCACTGATGGTGCGCCAGCAATGTTGGGATGCAATTCAGGCTTTTAAGCTTCAGTAAAGAGACAAGCACCAAAAGTAAAGGTGTTCACTGCATGTTGCATAGGCAAGCCCTAGCTTCCAAGACGTTACCCAAGTCCCTTCAAAAAGTTCTTGATCAGATAATAAAAATAGTTAATTTTATTAAAGCAGGACCTTAAAATTCCAGTCTTTCTAAGGCATTCTGTGCAGATATGGATTCAGACCACCAGGTGCTTCTCTATTACACTCCGACTCGATGACTATCCAAAGGCAATGTCACGCGAAGGCAAGATTGAGTATCACGCTTGGCTAGATAATGAACAGTGCGTAATCTCTCTGGCTTATTTGTGTGACATATTTGAACAACTTAACAAACTTAACCTACAGATGCAAGGCAAGCATACCAATGTTACAGTAAATTCTTCGCGGTCTTAAACTCCGTGTGGCTGTCTCCGGAAATGTACGCGTCCTTGATTTGATTTGAATTAAATTTGTATTAAGATATAAAAACAATGCGAAATAAGACGAACTAAATTGGACGGGTAAATAAGATAGACGAAAATAATAAGGTCGGACGAAAATAAGACAAATCGGACGAAAGAAATGGATGATTGGACGAAATAAGCTGGATGGACGAAAATAAGAAGAATCGGACGAAATCGGACGTAATAATCTGGTCGGACGAAATAATACAGTCGGACGGTTTTCTATAAATAAACGTAAACATAAATAAATAATGCAAAAGAAAGACTTATAAACACTCACCAACTGTAGACTGACACGGAGCAGACCGACAAAACTAACAATATCAAACAGTATCTTCCAACAGTATTATAAACAGCTCAAAAGCCTCAACAGCACTCCCAACGGCGTCTAACAGTATTTCAAACAGTAAATCTACGACCGCTCCACAAAGGCTGAAGTAGCAAAACTAAGCGTTTCTACACAAATTACACCCAACTTATGGAAAAAAGAAGTCAGCTCGAGGTAACAATCAATTAGCAATCGAGCGCGCTGAGATAATGGAAAATGTCGGCTCAAAGCAACAATCAATTAGCAGTGAGATAATGGAAAATGTCGGCTCAAAGCAACAATCAATTAGCAAGCGAGCGCCGTGAAAAAATGAAGTGAATCAAATTAAATGTCAAAAACAAAAATTAAGTAAATTACAGCCAGAAAATAAACCCGGGTTCGAAACTCAGAGTACTTGCCGTAACACCAATGCCATCAAATTTGTCGATGCACTGAAGGCTTTCAAAGCTAAGTTGGCAAATAGAAAAAGAAAAGCTGAAATTTACAATTTTGCAATGTTCGAGAATTTGGATATGCTTCTTGACAGAGCAGTATGCCAGAAATTGTCGAGAAAGATATTGTAAAGTATTTGTCAAACCTTGAAAACGAATTCGACAGATACTTTCCTAAGACTAGTGACAAAGAATTGGATTTTGTGAGAAATCCGTTTACATTTCCTGTTGAAAAGCTTTCAAATGAATGTCAGGACGAATTTTTAGAGCTGATAAACGATTCTGGAGCAAGACAAGAGTACCAAGAAAAACCCCTTTTACACTTCTGGGTTGGATTGAAAGACTCATACCCTCAAACAACAGAAACAGCTGTTTGTATTCTTATCTTTTTTGTATCAACTGACCTATGCGAGTCAGGATTTTTCTTTACTTCAAATTAAGGCCAACATAGAAATAGATTTATGGTTGAGGATGATTTGCGTTGTGCACTGTCACGAACTACACCCTCCATCCAACTACTTTCAAAAAAAAACCAGAACAAATTTCACATTGATCGAGAGAAAAATTGAACTAAATTGATATTCGAATTCATTCAACTGTCTGAACTGGCAGTCGTGTTTTCTGTTTTAATTGCTATTTCGTTATTTTGTTATTCTCCTGATATTGTACAGCAATCCTTTGGTATAATGATGCTTGCTTAATATAGTTTTAATCGCATATCAAGTTTTCTAGGTAATTCTTAGACTTTTTCACGGTTAAAGTTGTGGTGATGCTGGTTTCGGGGGTGCGGGGGTAACTTTTTTGAAAAAATTTTTCGGACAAAAATTTGATAATCTGGGCTAAAAAATGCCCTAATTTCATATATTGACATCCCAGTTAATGAAAATCTCCTAAATGCAAAATTTTAATTAAAAAAGTACACCGATGTTTTTTAAAATTTATGAAATTAAAAGTTTTAATGATTTATTTTATTTTATTGGTTATAACTTTGCTAAAATTTAAAACGGCTATAGCAAAGTTTAAATAGAATTAGGGTTCAATTTCGTGGAAATGCTGAATAAACAATTAGGCTGATATCATTTCATACTTATAAAAAATATATCTTATAAAAATTAATTATTAGTTGTAATTTTTTAATTAAAATTTAGCATTTATCTCTTTTTCACAACCTCATATATATTTTTTTTAAATCAGCGCAATTTTTTATTATAAAGTGGTATTTTTGGTCGGAAAATTTTTTTCAAAAAAGTTACCCCCCCCCCGAAACCCAGCATCAACCAAACTTGTTAGTTTGAAGTTACCGACAAAGATAATTGTCATTAACACTACAGTGGGTTATCCAAAAGATGCAACGACTAGATTACTAGACTAAGGATATGCTTTACTCCAGAATGTGCAAATAGAATCGTGAGAGAGTAGAGTTTAACCCTATTCTCCTCAACCTTTTTCGAGCTATTGGCTCCTAAACGGCCGGGCTTCAGAAGCCCACCAAATTAACGATTTATATCTCCAAAACTACTTAAGCTATCTTTTTGAAATATAAGCAGAGTGAAGATCATTTATTTAACTTTTATTAGAGCAAAAAAGTTTTTTTGAAATTATTTGATAAAGTATGCAAAATTGTAATTTTACGTTTAGACACTCATTTAACTAGCGTGAAATGCGATTGTAACGGATACGCTGTTGTAACCAGGGCTGGGGAGCCGGAGCCGGAGCGCGGAGCCATGGAGCCAGCCAATTTTGGAGGAGCCGGAGCTGGAGCTGGAGCCACAAAAATTTTATTAGCTCCGGCTCCAGTAATGGTTCATAGGATCAACTTCATAGAATGAAATTGACTGTTATGGATTTTTAAACATTAATATAACAATAAATTTTGTGTTATATAGATATCTTTCTTTTCATTTATTAAGCAAAAACATCTCTACAGCCTATTTTATCTGATTAAGAAATTAAGAAATAGATGAAACAGGATGTCGGGTTGTTTTTTAATAAATGAAAAATCATTGTATTTGTTCCGACTTTCATTAAGCGCTCTACAAAAACACGTCGATTAATTTTTTCCTAATTTATATATATTACTTAAGTTTTATATAATATTACAATATATATATACATTGTATGTAGAGAGAGAGTGAGAAAGAGAAAGAGAGAGAGAGAGAGAGAGAGCAAGAGTGAATCGATCTTCATTGCAAAGTGCTCAAAGAAAAGATCAGAGCAATTTCGTACAAAATTTATTTAAACTCTATTTTAAAAAATCTCAACAGTCTATTTCATCCAATAAAATCAATTTTTTTTTATTCCTATTAAGGTAAGAGAAGGGGAGTCAGGTCATCTTAATATGAATGCATAACCTGAGTCATTTTTTCCTATATGACATCACAGGAATTGCATTATTTGCTTGATTAGTTTAACAAATTATTCTTAACAAAAAATCTCAGCTAAATAGTACTCAGCTCTATAAACTTTCGTTCGTTCAACTTCTTCAAATGAATATAAATAAAAAAGAAACAGATGATGATTGAACGTAAAAAATGTTTGGTATTAAAAGATATTAAAAGGAATAAAAAGAATAAAACCTGTCCTTCATCAGCTGTTTAATTAGCAGATTTTATTTATAGTTATTTGAAAAAATTGAATAAAAAGAAGCTTATAGAGCCGAATAGTATTTAGCTGAGATTTTTTATTTAGAATAATTTTTTAAACTAATTTTCTAAGTCTATCTATCCTACTATAAATATACCACTCTTTGCTAGTTTGGACCTGTTTTATTTTTCGACTGTTTTGAATTATTTTTGTAGTTTAACAAACTACATATTTCGAAGCATAAAATTTGAAAAGCTTTAAATAGTATTTCTATTGTTAAAAATAATTTAAAATTTTGAAACAACCTCTTATAAATTATGTTTTGCAGAACTACGTATTATTTATCGGATAAGATTGACTTATTGTATTACGTTTTCTCAATGATGTTATGAAAACAAAGTACTATGTTTACTAATGATTATAGCCTATTCTTTATTTTTCCTGTAAACACAGGAAGATTCAATAGAATGAAACAGACTGTTTCGGTTTTTTAAAAAGTAGTTAAATAAATTTAGTATAATATATTTAAATATCCATTTTTCAAATAGAATCTTTCTAATTCAATAAGGATCAAGATTCTATTTAAATTTGTGGTTTTTTCAAAACAGTGATTAAACAAATTTTGTATTAAAATATTGCTCTTATTCTTTGCACTCTCTGCGAGGACGATTGATTC
This sequence comes from Diplosoma virens, assembly GCA_963680785.1. Taxonomy (NCBI): domain Eukaryota; kingdom Metazoa; phylum Chordata; class Ascidiacea; order Aplousobranchia; family Didemnidae; genus Diplosoma; species Diplosoma virens. Next base: position 33,351,254 of record OY796886.1, on the reverse strand, counting down.
ACTTTTTAATATACATATAATCTTTAATTTACAATAGCTAATGGTGAACAATTTAAAACAATTAAGAAAGAGGCACTGTACATCAATTATGCAACTAATTAAACTTGGTGCTTTTATTGTTAGCCTCATATAAAAAACAAAGTGAATTCTGACTAAGAAAAATGGAATCGGAAAATGTTGTTGAAATCGGCATCGGAGTCGAAAAAAAATTGGTATCATCCCATCACTAATTTAAACACTCAATTGTCGGCAGCGTGGTCGAGTGGTTAAAGCACCGGGCTCGTGACCAACACGGTCTCGGTTCAAAACCCACTCGCGCCATTCTGTTGTGCCCTTGGGAAAGACACTTTACGGCACATTCCCCTGCTTGGTGGTCCTGGCAAGCAGTTCTAAATTACAGTCATATTTCTATTAAATTACAAGCGAACAGGAATATCTTGGTATCTCCGGAAGCAGATCGGGGTAATTGCCTGCCCTATGTATTAGTGCCGCCGTCGCTTTCCTGCGAATCAGGAGGATAAATACAGAAAGAAAATAAAAAAAAAATAAAAAAATAAAAGTAAATAAATATCAAAATTTAATATGACTAAAACATAATGTAGCCGTGAGAATTGGATAACTTAAATTTTTTATTTGGTTCAATTTTCGCATGATTTTTACGTCGTAAATTTATCTCTTAAAATTGTAGAGTGAAGATTTGGCTGACTCAATCTTTTTTATTGCCTTAATGTTTTATGACATCTCGCTTATTTCCCCGTGCGTTAAATCTCTTGGGAGTTTCTGTTTCGCGCACAGTGCTTCTAAAGTTTTCCACTGAAAAGATAAAGTTTAGCTATTTGTCAGTGCGAAGTTTTGCAATTCATAATAGTTACGATTTAACCTTTTCAATGTTTAGATAACGCTACAATTGATTTTCATTTAGTTATATTTCTTGGTACTCGCTTTTAGATTTGATTAATATAATTGTAAAGATCAGAAGTCGTGATTCTTGTTAGAATAGAATAGTTTATCGCAAAAAAGATTTAAACACAAAATGATAAACTATTTGTTTATTAAAGAGTTGGAGAGCCGAAGCCGGAGCCGGAGCTAGTGGATAAGTGCTTGATAGCTCCGGAGCTGGAGCCGGAGCTAGTGAATGAGTACTTGATAGCTCCGGAACTGGAGCCGGAGCTAGTGCTCTTCTACAGTGGCTCCCCAGCCCTGGTTGTAACAGTCGTAAACTTAATTAAAAATTGAACGTAAAGAGTGACATCAACGCGCACGACAATTACGACACTACAATTACAAGCTAAGGAAGCTTGCTTCATTGTTTAAATCAGGGGTGGCCAACCTGCGGGGCATTGGAGGGTTCGTGGTGGCGCATTGCAGTTGGGGAAAATATTTAAATGAAAAATGTTCCACAAGTTATATCTAACTATATCAGACTACCTTTTTTTAGAGAACACTATGATTTTTGGACAAAAAATAGAAAAATCAAAGATCGATTCTAAGTGAAGACCTTTTTTTTTTAGGGAACACTATGATTTTGGGACGAGAAATAGGAAAATCATTGATCGATTCTAAGTGAAGACCTTTTTTTTAAAGATCACCTTGTTTTCACTATGAACTTTTGAAATCTTTCGTCTGTGTGGCGCATGTGAACTGGACTTGAATCAAATTGGCGCTTGAGATAGAAAAGGTTGGTCACCCTGGTTTGAATGGTCGAATTATGAAAAATATTTTAGATCAGTTTTATTTACTTGCTCACATGTTATGTTCACATGTTTTTGTGGTTACTAGTAGTTATTGCTGCTTTTTTAAAACAGGATAAAAAAACGAAAATGAATTTTTTTACATAAAATAATTGAAATTGGTTAAGTTTTGATGTTTAGCAGTGTTAAAAGGTCAACTTACAGATATTACAAAACCAACAAAACTTAACCTTTTATATATCATCGTTTACATGCACATCGTATTTCACCGCCACAAAAAGAGTTTTTTAATCATTGAAATGAAACTACATCATTGCATTACTTTAAAAAAGAACACTTGAGAAAAACAATATTACTCTATATCAGCGTAGTCCAACTACGGGCCCGCGGATGGAATTTGTGCGGCCCGCGGAACAATTTTGCACAAGTCTTGTCGATTACAAGCAGCGGCAACTTTTTTTTTTGAAGAACGCTATGATTTTGGGACGAAAATAGGGATTTCGTAGATCGATTCCAATTGAAGACCTTTTTTTTAGAGAAAACCCTGATTTTAGGACCAAAATAGGAATTTTAGAGATCGATTCCAGTTGAAGACCTTTTTTTTTTAGAGAACACCCTGATTTTGGGACCAAAATAGGAAGGAATTTAGAGATCGATTCCAGTTGAAGACCTTTTTTTTTTTTTTTAGAGAACTCTGATTTTGGGACAAAAATAGGTGTTTTTAGCCGGCTGAGGCCCGCAAACTCGAATAATTTTGAAAAGTGGCCCACAAGAGTGCAGAAGTTGGACCACCCTGCTCTATATAATTGTTACTGTTAGTCATGAAACATATCTTAGCATTGATCAAAGGATAAAGCGCAAATTTGTAAGCAGTACCACAAACACGTGGAAGAGTCACATGTTTGACACTGATTTTGTGATTTGTTCATCTTTTTTGGATTTTCTGGCCTGGCCCAATTTCATTATCATAGCAGAGACAACAACGTTTCCTGAAATTAGACTTTGAAGCATAATTTCGAGGTCTAAATGTTACAGCACTACAGTCACTTGCACGGAAATGACTTTTGCACAAAATCAATTTAATTTTTCGTTAAACATCAAACTGTAAGCCAATCAAAGGCCTTTCAACGTGCGGTTGAATTAGGGCTGGCGAGAAGTTGGAAGTGTCGTTTTCATGGGAACGGATTCTTTTCACGTTTTATTGTTCTATTACAAAAAAACATTTTACGTCGCTTTCCCTACTTGAAAGTCTTCATCAGCAACTCTAAATTACAGTTTGTAAAAACTAGAGTGCCCAATAAAAAATTTCCTAAACCACAATATTCTAATATTTGTGAAGATTCAAGATTCAGATTTGTTTATTTGTCACTAAACATTTACAAATATTCGCATAACATATAATTGAGATTAAATGTAGGACAACGTGACAGGGAAATAATCATAAGGTGTCTAAGTCAAGCACTTACTTTTATTGTGTCATTCAAAATAACAAAAAAATTATAATAAAATAGGCCTCTCAAAAACAATCAGCGATAAGGCAAAAAAGTAATTCACAAGTGAAAACCTAAAAGCAAAACTAGAAAATAAGCAAGTTTGGGTAACAAAGGCAGATATATTTTTTATTTTGTAATATGAAAAGTGTCGCATAAAATACGAGATAAAATAACATATTTTGGCTCCAATATATTTAATTGAAAAGTGCATTTTTTTGTTTTACACTGTGGAAGATTAGATTGATCAACTTCAGAAGATATTGATCACCACAAGACCTCTCCAAGATAGCTTTGAGAAAGAGATGTTAAGCTGTAAAGGCTCTTTTTTAACATTACGTAAACACAGGGCAATTCTATGCCGGAATTGCTGTAGCATGTAAAAATATTCACTTCAAGTAAAACACATAAATAGGACTGGCTTCCCTGCTTAATTTTTTACTGCAAATTTTTATTGTATTGTCTGGGTTAAATGCTGTTAACAATGTAGCACGCCACAATTGTTTATTTTTTCATCCAAAACTGTCCGACCTCGTGCTCCTTGTAATGCCCAATGCATGTTACACTCCGATGCAACGTTATCTCCGGTTTGTGCAATGGCGCCGCATTTGCAATGAGAAAAAGGAACGAGATCCCATTTGTCTATGCACAAATGAAAACGCGCAACTACACTCCGCAGACGGAATGGGTCAACTGGCTCCAACCGACTGGGCGCAATCCAAGTAGACGCAGCCGACTGGTTAGTTAGGCGGCGCCAGTCGGTTGCGGCCAGTTGTCTTTAACCCATCTGAAGGCGTTTAAGCATAACGCAAACTGTTCTGGATACACTGTTTTGAACGGGTAAGGCAAGGCGCTGGTAATGAAACATGAGGCCGGATGTACTCTCATAGTACTCTGTGCTCGATTTATGATTCATGTGATTGGTAGAACGGATGTTGTAGCGAAATTGTTGACGTTTTTGGCGAAATTGTCGTTTTTGGCGAAATTTAGCGAAATTGTTCACGTTTTTGGTTAGCAGGCACAAACAAGCGTTTAGACCTTCGTATTTATCGGCAGGCATTTGATAACCGATAAATAAACCATAGTCAGGATCTAGAGCAGTGCTCTGCAACTCGTGTGCTGCGAAAAAACGAGAAACATACTCTTCAGATGGAAAAAAAGTTATGTTTCTTTGAAGTAGCAACCAAAAACCTTAAAAATTTCATTATATAGTACATCTCATTGTGTAATGTCAAGACTGTTTTTGGTCTTCACTAAGTTTTAAACGCTTTTCTTCATATAAAGCATTATTTAGTGAACATAAAACTCTCTACAAATAAATTGATAATTTTTTTTGATCAATATTCACCCGGCTCGATTGTGCACGATATGCGCAAATTGGTAACTTCAGATGAAAAAAAAAGTCATCACTTTATTTTTAGAGTTTAGATTGAAATTTTTAGGTTTTTTAAGACATCCAAATGAAACTTCAGGTAACGGAAAGCATTCAAAATTTAGCTCTTTACACCTGGTCCAAGTGTTCTGCTAATTTAAAAAATTTTTCAAAGTGTGCCGCAGGTTCGAAAAAGTAGCGGAGCACGGGTCTAGAGCAGTGTTTCTCAACCTTTTTAAGCTTGCGGATCGGTAATATTTCAAAATAATCTTGTGGCCCGGTAATTTTTTCTAATGACAAAATTGTAATAAACGCGATAAATTGATAAAAAAATTTTAATATAACAAAAGTGAGCATTTAGCATCAGAAGAACTCCATTTAATGTGAACTTTGCTGCTGCCTTTTTGATATAATACGTAGTAAAAGTGGCTCTATTGAAGTTTTTAAAAGGCAAAGTCAGGGGCGCCAGAAGCGGGGGCGCACAAGAGGGCAAATAGTGTCCTTTAAATTTGCAGTACAAAACCATTGGGTTCGATTTGTCTCTACACTTACATAAATTCGACCGGAATTAAATGCAACAAAGTTTTTAAAACAATGATTTGACAACAACAAAAAAACAGTAAGTTAACAAGGGTGCAAAATCGAAAAAAGAGACACTCTTTTGGTTGATAAGGTACTTACTATAAATATAAAATATAAAAATCTATCTGAATATACACAAGAAAAATGAAAGTTCATTGGTAAACGAACTGCCGTAAACAGGAGATGAAATTTCTTTTTTCAGTCTTCAACTAACTCTCCAGGTCATGCATTTGCGCACCTGTTCGAAATATATTTGAAAACAACAAAAAAAAGAATAGGTGGTAAAATCAGAGTGAATTTTCTGAATATATACAAGAAAACCGAAAGTTCATTGAGTGAACTAACTGCTGTAAACAGGAGATGAAATTTCTTTTTTTAGTCTTCAACTGACTCTCCAGGTCATGCATTTGCGCACCTGTTCGAAATATATTTGAAAACAACAAAAAAAAGAATAGGTGGTAAAATCAGAGTGAATTTTCTGAATATATACAAGAAAACCGAAAGTTCATTGAGTGAACTAACTGCTGTAAACAGGAGATGAAATTTCTTTTTTTAGTCTTCAACTGACTCTCCAGGTCATGCATTTGCGTACCTGTTCGAAATACTGTAGGCCTATATTTAAAAACAAAAAAGAATAGGTGATAAAATCAGTGACAACATTTTTTTGGTCTTCAACTGTATTTCGAACAGGTACGCAGATGCAAATACCTGGAAATTTAGTTGAAGACTAAAAAAAGTTTATTTCCTATTTACGGAAGTTCGTTCACCTAATGAACTTTCGGTTTTCTTGTATACAAACAAAACGATTTTTATATTTTACATTTATTGTTAGTACTATATCAACCAAATGACTGCCTTTTTTTCTTTGTCACGCAAAGCCAATTCTTGGTAAAATTCATGTCACTTAATAAAAGCGTGAAATTGAAATTCAACGCTCTGCTTGCGAAAACAAGCAAAAATGAACAAATTTGCTGAAAAATGTCTATTTTACCCGTTAACCCTTGTTTGGGGGCACCTAAAAATAGTACCATCTTATTCAGCAATTTAAATTAGGAAAAGTCAAGAAATTCCAAAATTGTATTTAAAAAGATAAAGTAATTACAAACGTTTTTGCAAAGGCCGAGCTTCAGAAGCCCGGTCGTTGAGAAGAAGAGGGTTAAAAAACTTAGCGTAATGGGGGAGTAATGAAAAGTATCAAAATGGGCTAAGGGAGAAATGTATTTAAAAAGGTTGGGAACCATTGGACTAGTGTGTGAAAAGCCGATGCTCTGAACTGCTTCTATCATCAATCCCTCTGTTTCCTGTCCAGTTCTGCAAGTAAAGCTGTTGGAGCCAAAATCAAGTCGTCTCACTGAGGAGACTGCACACGGAATATAGTTGTTTCAATGACCGCGTCTTTTTGGCTGCTTTCTTGATGATGTTACAAAAGTCCTGATAAGCCGCATCCACATCAAGTGAATTAGGTGGCAACAAAGTCTTAGTGAATTTATTCGCCAAAGCAAGTGACTCCATTTGGCCTTGCAAAAGTTCCTTTGCTTAACAGGCAAACTTGGCACTAACAAAGCAAAGCTTGGTGGTGTGATAAGCAAAGGTCGATGTTGTGACCTGGGGAACTTTTCAAATGCACCTCAGTAGTACGTAATGCGTCATTTGGCGTCATTTTCCGCTAGTGGCGCTAGAGAGCAGGAGCAGGAGCCAGGAGCGCTGACGTCATCACAGGAGCGGTGGCGCTAGAGAGCAGGAGCAGGAGCCAGGAGCGCTGACGTCATCACAGGAGCGGTGGCGCTAGAGAGCAGTGGCGGATCCGAATCCTATTTCGAATCCTAATCCGAATCCTAATCCTAATTCTATTCCTATTCCTACTCCTATTCCTAATTCTATTCCTACTCTTATTCCTAATCCTACTCTTATTCCTAATCCTACTCCTATTCCTAATCCTACTCTTATTCCTAATCCTACTCCTATTTGTAATCCTACTCCTATTTGTAATCCTACTCTTATTCCTAATCCTACTCCTATTCCTAATCCTACTCCTATTCCTAATCCTACTCCTATTCCTAATCCTACTCCTAATCCTAATCCTACTCCTAATCCCATCCTATTCTTAACCCTAATCCTATTCCTAATCTTACTCCTATTTTGAATCCTATTTCGAATCTTACTCCTATTCCTAATCCTACTCCTACTCCTAATCCTTTTCTAATCCTATTCTTATTCCTAAACCTAATCCTATTCCTAATCCTATTTCTATTCTTATTCCTATTCCTAAGAAAGACGATGATCCTGAGTTCAATTCTTAGCCAAGACAATATAAAACCTAAACCTAAGACATACAGTAGTCCTGAGTTGGATTCCTTCCCTAGATAATATAAAACCAAACCCTAAGAAAGACAGAAGTCCTGAGTTTGACTCCCAACCAAAACAGCGAAGCTGTAAACCCTAACCCTAAGAAAACCAGTAGTTGTGAGTTTGATCCCCAACCAAGATAATATCAATTTAAATCTTAAGAAAGGTAGAAGTCCTGAGTTAGATTCCCACCCAAGACAGTATAAACTCTAACCTTAAGAAAGTCGGTAGTCCTATGTTTGATCCCCAACCAAGATAATATCAATTTAAATCTTAAGAAAAAACTGTTGTCCTGAGTTGGATTCTCAACCAAGATAAAAGAAATCTTAATGCTAAGAGAAACAGTGGTCCTGAGTTGGATTCCTACCAAGACAATACAATCTCTAAACCTAAGAGAGACGGTGGTCCTAAGTTTGACTCCTACCCAAGATAATATTAAACCAAACCCTAAGAACAGCAGTAGTCCTGAGTTCGTTTCTGGTCCAAGACTTCAAAACATAAGGTTATTTCAAGACATTCTGCAAGATTTTAAAGCAATAAAGCAAAGTTTTTCCTGTTTTTAAGTGCACAATAGAAAAGTCTCTCAATTGGTTTCCTGTTTTTTAAGCACTCTGTAGAAAAAGCTGTCAAAATATATTTTGATTTTAGCTATACAATAGAAAATTTCTTTAACCAATTTCCCGTTTTTAAGTGTACAATAGAAAAGTCTCTCAATTGGTTTCCTGTTTTTTAAGCACTCTGTAGAAAAAGCTGTCAAACCTTTTGAAGCGTACAATAGAAAATTTCTTTAACCAGTTTCCCGTTTTTAAGTGCACAATAGAAAATTTCTTTAACCAGTTGTCAAACCGCTTTTTTATTTTAAGCGCTCCATAGAAAAAACCTGTCAAAATATGTTCCACAAAGAGCAAGTTTGGACAAGTCAGGTCAATACACAGTTTTCCCATGGGGAATTCCCTAGGTTTTACCGGGATTGTTTGTATAGGTTTCTTTGTGCATTGCAAACTTTGTCTCGATTTTTGTTATATTTATGTCCAATTTCTCAATTTTCCCCTAAAAAAGTTTGGTTTTTAGATATTTTATTCAATTTTAAAACTTTTTTTTCTAAAAAAACCTTGATTTTTATTATAACTTTGTTTAATTTTTTCTAATCAATCTTAATTTTTTATAACTATCTTCAAATTTTTTATAGGCGAGCTTGATTTTTGTTATACTTATGCTCAATTTTTCAAAAATTTTTCTTACCCAACCTTGGTTTTTGTTACAACTATCTTCAATTTTTTCTAGACAAATTCGATTTTTATTATACCTTTGTTGAAATTTTAAAAGTTTTTCTTTAGACAACCTTGATTTTGTTACACATTTGTTTAATTCTTCAAACATTTTCTTAGTCAACCGTGATTTTTAGATACCTATTTTAATTTTTTTTACTAAACAAGTTTGATTTTTGCTATACCCTTGTTGGATTTTTCCAAACTTTTCTTTGTCAACCATGATTTTTATTATACTTTTGTTGAATTTTTAAAAGTTTATCTTGATTTTTGTCATTCCTATCTTCAATTTTCTCCTATTCAAGCTTGATTTTTGTTACACCCTTGTTGAATTTTTCAAAATTTATCTTTGTCAACCATGATTTTTATCATATCTTTGTTGAAATTTTAAAAGTTTTTCTTTAGACAACCTTGATTTTTGTCACACATTTGTTTAATTCTTCAAATATTTTCTTAGTCAACCGTGATTTTTGGATATCTATCTTTAATTTTTTCTTGGTAACCACGATTTTTGTTATACCTTTATTTAATTTTTTTCTAAACAAACTTAATTTTTTTATAACTATCTTCAATTTCTTTCTTGATAACCTTGATTTTTGTCATACTTATGTTCACTTTCTGAAAAATTTGTCCTAAGAAGCTTGATTTTTAGGCAGCTTTATTTAATTTTAAAACTTTTTCTCTTATCAATCTTGATTTTTGTTATACCTAACCTCAATTTTTTTCTAACAACCTTGATTTTTGTCATACTTTTGTTTAATTTTTTCTAACCAACCTTGATTTTTGTCATACCTAACCTCAATTTTTTCTTGCCAACCTTGATTTTTATTATCTTATCTTCAATTTTTTTTCTAAACAAACTTAATTTTTTTACAACTATCTTCAATTTCTTTCTTGGCAACCTTGATTTTTGTCATACTTATGTTCACTTTCTGAAAAATTTGTCCTAAGAAGCTTGATTTTTAGGCAGCTTTATTTAACTTTAAAACTTTTTCTCTTAGCAACCTTGATTTTTGTTATACCTAACCTCAATTTTTTTTTCTAACAACCTTGATTTTTGTCATACTTTTGTTTAATTTTTTCTAACCAACCTTGATTTTTGTCATACCTAACCTCAATTTTTTCTTGTCAACCTTGATTTTTATTATCTTATCTTCAATTTTTTTCTAAACAACCTTGTTTTTGTCATACCTATCTTTAATTTTTCTTGGCAACCTCGATTTTTCTCACACCTATCTTTAATTTTTTCTTAACAATCTTGATTTTTGTTGCACCTAACTTCAATTTTTTTTTTCCAAACAAATTTGATTTTTGTCATACTTTTGTTTAATTTTTCTTGGTTACCTTGATTTTTGTCATACCTAACCTTAATTTTTTCTAGACAAACTTGATTTTGTTATATCTTTGCTTAATTTTTTCTAAACAACCTTGATTTTCCCATGCCTTTGTTTAATTTTTTCTTTGATTTTTGTCGTACCTATCTTTAATTTTTCTTAACAATCTTGATTTTAGTCATATCTTTGTTTAATTTTTCTTAACAATCTTGGTTTTGTTGCACCTACCTTCAATTTTTATCTAGACAAACTTGATTTTGTTATATCTATGCTTAATTTTTTCTTGGTAACCTTGATTTTTGTCATACCTAACCTCAATTATTTCTTGGCAACCTTGATTTTTAGATACCCGCATTCGATTTTTCCCTAAGAAAGCTTGACTTTTAGATACCTTTATTCAATTCTAAAACTTTTTTCTCTAAACATCCTTGATTTTTGTCATACCTAACCTCAATTTTTTCTCTAAGCAGCCTTGATTTTTGTTATACTTAACATCAATTTTTTCTTGGCAACCTTGATTTTATTATACTTATCTTCAATTTTTTTCTAAGCAATCTTGTTTTTGTTATACCTAAATTCAATTTTTTTTCTTGGCAACCTTGATTTTTACTCATAGTCAAAGTAATCGTTAAAAGTTTTAAACAAAAATTTTTATTGATAGGATATTTGTGTTCAATAAACAGATGTTTCATAATAAAAAATTCGTCTTTTTTTCCACTTTAGTAAACCGAATTCAAACATAGTTATTATTTTTATAGAGTATGAATTCGCTTTCTAGTGTCAAAAGTTTAATTGTCTTGAAAATGAATTCAGTTCCAACTACGTTTAATCTTTTGGTCATTTTTATAAACTTTTAATAGAAAGCTACCCGTAATCTCTATAAGCGTGACAATATGCTTTTGATAATTGCGTCAAATTCTCTCTCTTATACAAAAGCTTGGGCCGTATCCTGCTCATAGCGTATTGCGTTTCCTGTTAAACTGTGATATACTCATGATCGGAGTTTGAAAATCTGGTTACCTTAATTTCCAGAGTAAAAATAGAATAAGCGAAAAAACTTTCTATGATACACCTTGATTTTTATAGTGTTTTAACAACCGTATGTAAAAAGAAATTTTATTACAAACTTGACCCAAAAAAATTTGATTTCAAAACACCGACTTAAGTTTAGTTTGATGCCCAGCCAAATACAACAATCGTTTATGTTAAAAAGTTTTGCATTTTTTCACTTTTAATAAGAAAATTCATCATAAAACTGAACATTTTAATACATTTTGCCAACTAAATTTTCTAAAATTAACATAAAATTTGAAATCAAATAAGACCAACGTAAGTAAGATCGATTCCAAGAAAAGTCAGTTGTTTTTTAAAAATACAATAAGATTTATTCTAGCAAATCCTATCACAGATAGTTCTTATGTCTAAATGAAAACAAACCAAGCTGAAATTATTTAATAAATTTATTGACTAGCTTGAAATCTGAAAATAAACCTTTGAAAAATCAGGATTTTTTTAAAAAATAGCTAAAAATTTTACTTTCAGGATATGGTTTCGCTTGGGGTAGCAAACACAAATAAAAAACCAACAAATTCACTCTTTTATCTTGAGCGTTGCTAACCTCTGAAAAAAAGGTTTGGACAGTGATCTTGTAAAAGAAACCACCTACGGATATTAAAAATTAGACTTTTTAACTTTATTTTCTGTTTTTTACACCAACGTTTTAAAGTACTGTAGAAAACTTTTTAACAATTCTCTTAAAAATCGAAAATGTAAAATATTCAATAAAGCGTAAGACTTCTTTCACACATAATTTTAACTCGATTTCAGTCAGTGTAAAAGCAACGTTTTTACATTTTAAACAAATTTAAACTCGCTTTTAATATTTTTAATTCATTCTTCTAACTTTTTATTTAATTTATTCCAACGTAACATTGTTCGACTTCTTAAAAAGAAATGCTATGCAGAAACTCATTGGTTAATTCCAAGAAAAATTTTTAAAATCATTGAATTAGACACGGGGCGTTGATTAACAACCAATTACGATCAGTCATCATATCCCAAACTTAACGGTAATCATTAGGACAAACCGAGTAAAAATGATCCAAGTTAAACCAAATTTTTTATTTTTACTAGCTTAATAAATCTTTGAAACATCAATTTTTTAGAAAATGACCGCTTGACACTAGTTAAACCGAAAATATTTTAGTTTTCTTTTTCCAAATAAACATATTAACCAAAAACTTCATTAATTGATATTAACAATATGATCCATGAATATAATTTTATACAGTTTTCACACGGAGGTTTTGTGGTCAGGTTCTTAAAATTATCAATATTTAAAGATTTTCTCAAGAGCCTCACATTGTAAAGGTTTTAGTATGGAAACAGTAGATTCCTTCTACGTGAAAAACTTTTTGAAAGGCCAACCTTTCCTCCAAGTGTCTTACATTTTAAAGTTACGGAAACACTAGCTTACTTAAAAAAATCTAAAAAATTTCTCCTAAAAAGTGTACGTTTCTTCCAAGTGTCACAGAAGTTTGTTAGCTTTTGGAACCAAATTCTAAAAAAACTACTTTATTTTAGGTTTTTGCCAATTTTTCAATGCATAGCAACAATTCAATCTCAAATTTTTTGTCACAATATTGCTTTCTTAATTGCGCAAATGTTGTAATTTTGTCAAACTCTTTGTATAATTGTTGCATAGAAGCAAATATTTCGACTTTTGCACGGTTCTCATTTTACTTAGTTTTTCTTTCCAAAGTGAAAAGAGTCGCATTAAAGGTTTTAACTAAATATCAATTTGTTTGTTTTAAATACTAAGCAACAACACAAACATTTTAAAGTAAACTAACAAAAAGTTGACTAGTCAAGTTTATTAGACTCATCTCTTCATTAAAAGATATCAATTTTTGACTTAAAGAATTTTTTCACCTTGTAACTTAAACGTTTTCAATCTACTTTGCATTAAAAAGGTGTTTAGCATCACAAAATTTCACGAGATTTTCTCAAGTTGAAACCGTCTTGATTGAAAAATAGCAAATTTGGCGTTAAAAGTTGTTCGATTTGCAAATCAATATCTGTTTTTAGCAACTGTTTATTCATCATGTGACCTAAATGTGATGCTTTAAATTAACTTTATGATAAAAATCAGTCAACCTCACAAATTTTAACTAGTTGAAACCATTTTTGCCTCAAAAAATCAGAAACATTACTCTTCAGCATGATTTAATTTTGCCTTTTTACAAACAAACTTTTCGAAACAAACCTACATTTTACTTTGTTCACGTTTCAATAGCTAAGTTTGTTGTTTCAAAAGTAAAAGCCAAGAATTTTTTTTTTATTTTTCGATTTGAAGTCACAACTTGTGTATTTTGATTTATAAACCTAAACTTTCTTAATCTATTATGCATGTAAATTGTAGAGCATATCAATTTCTATGTTTTCAACTGGTCTGTTAGATTTTTATTTTAAAAAATTCTCTCGACTTTACGTATTATTGTCTTTAGTTATAAAAAAATTTATCACAATTTGCTAAAAAATTTTCTTTTTCATCATTTATAAGTTCGTTTGATGGTAAGATATTAGATAAAAGTTACAATTTGAAAAATTTTTATAATAGTGCTTTTATTGCTTTTGAAAACAAAAGTTCATGCACAAACCTTGAAAAATACACAGATCGTCATGAAAAGTTTTATTTTAACCACAGTGTTGTCTATTTCAACAAGTTTTTTTGTATCATAACAGCAATAAATCTATTTCTCAAGTCAACTGTTGAACTTTGCGTCGGTGATGATGACATGGAGAAAAACACAAGAAAACATCAATGACAAAGATAGTGTTGAAAACGAAGAAGAACTGTGATTATGACGCAAAGTTCAACAGTTGAC